>JAMPIV010015471.1:647289-1045878 GCA_024509875.1 Oreohelix idahoensis
AACTTTAATACCAATGGAAAATTGAGGCAGTTTGCAAAACTTAACATACGCAAAGTACAAATAAAAAAGACAATACGAAAACATTCTAAGAAATCAAATAAATCAAATAGGGAAATCAATGAAAATAATCACAGAATCTGTGATGACAACTGCAAGGGACTAAACAAAACAAATGACGTCACAGTGTATAAATATAAATGTGTATAGAACTAAATTTTAGAACAGGGTAGATCTACAAATACGAACAAATCAAAACAAAACTGAAGAACAGAAAAAATATTACGAAAACAATGATGGGACAGATCATCACAGCTAACAAAAAATAGCAACCGATGTTGCGTGCAAATTTTAAATTAAGAAAATTGCTCCCTACAGAACACTAATATAGGACCAATATGACTCGGTATACCCTATACTAATCACCTCACCAACCGCCCACAACATAAACACAACGAGAATTAAATACATGTAATATAAACATAAATACATATCATGTGCATAAGATGTGTTGTAAAGGCTCAGTTTTAGAATGCAATGGTACAGTTTCTAATTACTAATGAAAATAAACTGCCACTTTAATCAATATTAAATTTTTTGAACTAACTTATTACAATGTTCAACAACGTGAAAAATACACAAGAGGATCCATCGATGACAGTTTCAATAACTACGACACGTAGGACCTCTCAGTTCACTGTAATACTTGTTAACACAATTAATTTCTGCCTGCAAACGTTCTGTGATGTACAATGAAAAATGTCCACAAGCGCTGACCTAGTTCCAGTATTCCAACGTGACAAAGTGTTGACAAAGTGCAAACTAGTACTGCAGGTGTGTCGTATCAGCCATAGGAAATGGTCTGGTATCAGTAGTCTGTTGACTTCTCAATTTCTGCGAGGTCAAACCCAGAAAGCTGGCCACCAGTGTTGCTTTCATGGTTGCAATCGTGTTCGGAGGGTGTTGAGGGTGTTGTCGAAATGAAGACAAACAAAAGGTCAACTCGACCTACGCAGTGGTGTATAGACATGGAGTGAGGATACAGTACATGCGAATGATGGCAAACGTTCGTTAGAATTGACAAATAGACCAATCTCACTCACTTATGGCTGGAAGACATTTACGCCAACTACTGTGTACGTTTCATACAGTTTAATTGGAACGATCACACTTGACAGCACGGGTACAGTGACAGAAGACAGGTTGGCATAAATCATAATAATGTTGATCAATGAAATACACTATCACATGGACATGTCAGTAGACAAGCACTCAGTAATTCCAATATATATCGTCTGACTTTACTGACAGAGCACGTCAGTTCATAAACAAGGTTCAAGATGGTTCCTAGACCTAACCTCGTGTAGCGAAGATTCCTTTCGGTAAAGTTCAGCACATATTTTTTTGATAACAATATTGAACCACTAGTAGTGGGTTCTCTTCTGTAGCAGTGATCTCTGGACTCATCAGGTAATAGTAAGGGGCATCCCTGTTCTCTCCTTGATGATTGAAAAATATAGGATTCAAAATGGCTTCTCCTCCCAGTGAGTTGTCGCTCACCCAGGACACAAACTATGAAGCGTAATCAAAGCTGATCATTCATTAAGTGTCCTCATTGCTTTGTAGATTCTACCATTGATACTATTGACTTCATCACATAATATGGTGCTGCTAGATATGAATGTCATCTTCACCTGGTTAATATTCATCTAAACGTACAACCGTACGACTGCCCATCGAATACAATGCCTCAGGAAAAGTTCATAAGAAATGCGTCTTTACCTTGGTATCAGAAATACACTAGAATATGATTCTACCATTTCTTGGCAGTAAGAATAAACACTGGGGTGAATAATACGTGATATGTCTAAAGAGACTACCTCTTTCCCCACTAATATAGAGATCTCTTTTCTGGCGACAGGCCGCTACAACAACTCAGCACCCATCAGGGCGGAACCTTCTCACCTCGACTTAGCAACACATCCGCCGAACAACATTTAACCCCGAGTTCGACACCGAAGATATAGTTCGACTTAGACATACAAAGATATTAAGATATAAGACAGACTCGTCCTACATAGACAAGAAATACACATAGATTCGGGCCATAGATGTTCTGAAGCAAGAACAATCTATTTCTAACCAAACAAAGAATAGATCGCTGTAAACCTAGATTCCTACGCTGAGTTCGATATTCAGGAAAGATAACCCATATAATAAAAGTATAAATTCAACATGGGTGATATCGCTTTGACCAGGAAAATATTTCGATACACAAAATAAATATTTTTCCTAAGACAAATAAATATTACAATAAACATATACACTGTCACCAGTAATCTGTTGGTAACAAGGACCCACCTGTAAATTACGAAAGTCACTAAATAAAGTTGTCATATATCCAAAACCTTCATTACGAATGTGTTTTTCTGTAACTGATGTTTCTCTTTATTGTCAAATTTAAGTCTGGTGTCGTGTATTGTGGTTCGCACTATTGACCTGCCATTGAAACATCATTTTTGATGATGCGTAGATGGCAGAGCGGATAGTGTGATTCGCTTGCATGGCTAGGCGGGGTTGTCGCACGGAAGGTCCAGTGTTCAAATCCTGGGTAAGCCACTCATGTCTGTTGTTTTTCTGTTGTCTGGTGTTCTACTTCTTTATTTCCTGCGAGTGCCTGATAACATACCTTTATATTTGTTTCATATTAATTTACTGTTTACAGGCCTCAGGTTTCCCTCCCTTATTTGTAATAAATGTTTGTACAATACCAAACCTACCCACTATCCTGTTCTCACTGTTCTAGTCTACTATCATTTACTGGACACAGTATTAAGGTCCTGGGGGTCTTGTTGGATTCGGCCTATACTGCTTGATAGAAATACAACAGAAGTGATTGCGTCATTAATAGGCTGAACTGCCCATGGAGGACTTCTGGTGTCGTGTATTGTGGTTCGCACTATTGACCTGCCATTGAAACATCATTTTTGATGATGCGTAGATGGCAGAGCGGATAGTGTGATTCGCTTGCATGGCTAGGCGGGGTTGTCGCACGGAAGGTCCAGTGTTCAAATCCTGGGTAAGCCACTCATGTCTGTTGTTTTTCTGTTGTCTGGTGTTCTACTTCTTTATTTCCTGCGAGTGCCTGATAACATACCTTTATATTTGTTTCATATTAATTGACTGTTTACAGGCCTCAGGTTTCCCTCCCTTATTTGTAATAAATGTTTGTACAATACCAAACCTACCCACTATCCTGTTCTCACTGTTCTAGTCTAC
The DNA here is from genome assembly GCA_024509875.1 of Oreohelix idahoensis. NCBI lineage: Eukaryota > Metazoa > Mollusca > Gastropoda > Stylommatophora > Oreohelicidae > Oreohelix > Oreohelix idahoensis. The sequence goes on from JAMPIV010015471.1 coordinate 650,566, forward strand.
TATCATTTACTGGACACAGTATTAAGGTCCTGGGGGTCTTGTTGGATTCGGCCTATACTGCTTGATAGAAATACAACAGAAGTGATTGCGTCATTAATAGGCTGAACTGCCCATGGAGGACTTCTGGTGTCGTGTATTGTGGTTCGCACTATTGACCTGCCATTGAAACATCATTTTTGATGATGCGTAGATGGCAGAGCGGATAGTGTGATTCGCTTGCATGGCTAGGCGGGGTTGTCGCACGGAAGGTCCAGTGTTCAAATCCTGGGTAAGCCACTCATGTCTGTTGTTTTTCTGTTGTCTGGTGTTCTACTTCTTTATTTCCTGCGAGTGCCTGATAACATACCTTTATATTTGTTTCATATTAATTTACTGTTTACAGGCCTCAGGTTTCCCTCCCTTATTTGTAATAAATGTTTGTACAATACCAAACCTACCCACTATCCTGTTCTCACTGTTCTAGTCTACTATCATTTACTGGACACAGTATTAAGGTCCTGGGGGTCTTGTTGGATTCGGCCTATACTGCTTGATAGAAATACAACAGAAGTGATTGCGTCATTAATAGGCTGAACTGCCCATGGAGGACTTCTGGTGTCGTGTATTGTGGTTCGCACTATTGACCTGCCATTGAAACATCATTTTTGATGATGCGTAGATGGCAGAGCGGATAGTGTGATTCGCTTGCATGGCTAGGCGGGGTTGTCGCACGGAAGGTCCAGTGTTCAAATCCTGGGTAAGCCACTCATGTCTGTTGTTTTTCTGTTGTCTGGTGTTCTACTTCTTTATTTCCTGCGAGTGCCTGATAACATACCTTTATATTTGTTTCATATTAATTTACTGTTTACAGGCCTCAGGTTTCCCTCCCTTATATGTAATAAATATTTTAAAACATGACAATCACAGTTGATTTGATTATTATATCTATGAACAAACGTAAGTGCAGGACAGAGCTAATTTTTAGAAAAGAATGTCGCTGGATTTACACCAGCTGCGGGCTTGAACGGGCTAAAACCATTGCTTAATTCTTCATAAAAGGCGGCGAACTGATATAAGTTAACAAATGCTCTGCCAATACAGCATTGTTCTTGACTTCCTGTAGTGGTGTTGATGGTATTGTATGATGGTGATATTACTAAATGTAATTGTATGAGGCCAGCTGTGAAGGCTCCTGAGATAAAATGTAGTTGAGAATTGTCAGAAGGCCTTTCTTGCTACCACTACGACCTCACACTTAATTTTTTTTTAATGAATGTGGCTACGTAAAGTGTCTAGGGTTATGATGTGTAGTGTGGTGTGATAGTTTATAAATACACCCACAGATAATTAAGGAAACTAATAATATTAACAAATGTTAAAATACACTGAACTAACTCACGTGTGTAAAAGTTTTGATGGAATTATATTACATTTATTTGTCCTGGATCAATTTTTTAGGTTGACCAGAACTTAAAAGGATTTAGAGATTATGAAAAAAATGCATGGAATATTATATCATAAATGCAATAGTGTACATATATAAGTACTAGACTAGTTAGTTTTATTAAAATGTTCTAGTAGTCATCTACTTGGGAGGATAGTTAATGTTTGTGCTGTTGGGGTGGCCTCATCACACCTGTCTATATTGACTACACAGTGTCCAGAAAATGGTGGGAATTTTTATGGGGATATTAGTAACTACAAAGCGTTGGTGAATGTCCAGCAGACCAGAGGCTCACTCATCTTGTAGTTGTAGCTCTGGTGCTGAAATCTTGTGGTCCCACCTCTCCGTGCTGGCGGGCAATAATGGTGGTCTCTGTCACAAGTACTGCACAGATACACTCGAGTAAAGTCACCAACTGAATAGACACTGCTTTGTTGACAACAGAAACTCACAGCTCTGCAATCAAAGTATGGGCCATGTGTCAAAATCTATTCTCTACCCACGTCTGGGGATATTACTACATGTAATTGTATGAGGCCAGCTGTGAAGGCTCGTGAGATAAAATGTAGTTGTGAATTGTCAGAAGGCCTTTCTTGCTACCACTACGACCTCACACTTAATTTTTTTTTTTAATGAATGTGGCTACGTAAAGTGTCTAGGGTTATGATATGTAGTGTGGTGTAATAGGTTATAGATATACCCACAGATATTTAACAAGACTAATAATATTAATAAATGTTAAAATACACTGAACTAACTCACGTGTGTAAAATTTTTTGATAGAATTATATTACATTTATTTTGTTCTGGATCAATTTTTTAGGTTGACCAGAACTTAAAAGGATTTAGAGATTATGAAAGAAATGCATGGAATATTATATCATAAATGCAATAGTGTACATATATATGTACTATACTAGTTAGTTTTATTAAAATGTTCTAGTAGTCATCTACTTGGGAGGATAGTTAATGTTTGTGCTGTTGGGGTGGCCTCATCACACCTGTCTATATTGACTACACAGTGTCCAGAAAATGGTGGGAATTTTTATGGGGATATTAGTAACTACACAGCGTTGGTGAATGTCCAGCAGACCAGAGGCTCACTCATCTGGTAGTTGTAGCTCTGGTGCTGAAATCAGGTGGTCCCACCTCTCCGTGCTGGCGGGCAATAATGGTGGTCTCTGTCACAAGTACTGCACAGATACACTCGAGTAAGTCACCAACTGAATAGACACTGCTTGGTTGACAACAGAAACTCACAGCTCTGCAATCAAAGTATGGGCCATGTGTCAAAATCTATTCTCTACCCACGTCTGGACACAACACTGACACAACAACCACATCATACAGACAGGTCAGATCTCTCTGACCAAACAGCACATTTACCATGGTGGGTTTTACATCAGATAGATCCTCCCAGACTATAGATTCTGAAAAATATTTATTAGTTGTCTGCCCTAAAAGAGGATAGGTAATATGTTTCATTATTCTCAACACTTGATCTGTCTTGCCTAACTCTTGCTGGAGTTTATGTACATTGTTGGTCCCTAGACCCTGACTTGGGCGGGGGGTCTAGAGCAAATCCCTACTTGTTTGTAAGGCTAGATTTCGATATGGCAGTATCAAATCACTCGAACATGAAACAATATTCAAAATATATAAAGGAATAATTTCAATCTTACCAGATTATGAATAAATAACACAGAATTGCTAGCAAAACTCAGCTGAGCTGCTGGCTATAGTATGGCGTCCCTAAATTTATTTCTCTTTCTTTCATATGGAAATCACCACACTTTAAAATCTGTGTCTATCACTGAACAACTATTGAAGAATGGCCCCACTTTCGCGTCTGAGCGCTAATGATATGATTGTCTGTGGCCAATCACTGCCTAGGTTTATTTTCAATTCAAATTTCCTACCATAAAGTCATTTCAGTCATGCTTCAGTCAAGTATGGATGGTTATCTGTTAGTCTGTCCGTCTCTACTTGTGTTTCTACAAAAATGTACTTGATTTTTGAACCAACCTTTCTCTCCCCTCCAAAATTTTGTCGTTAAAAGTTATATTTAGACACAGCTACCACCCAAAAACCCTCTCCTCCATACTAAGTAAATTTGAACACCTGCGTCCCGAGGTCGTGTTTTTTTTGTGCAATTAGCGACACTTTTAGATTCAATACAGTCTGTCGATGATGTGAACAACACTGTCTTTTGTCATTATCTTCAATATTATCTATCCGTCTGTAAAATTAAGAACATATTAGTTCACTGCTCAGAATAGGCCATCCGGCCAGCTAATTTTTATATTCCTAACATTAATATTAAGAAAAAAATACTTTTTAATTTTTGTAATATTCCTAACATCTGCGTTTAGCCGCTGAATTCAAATCAAGGGCTTGGTATCGCGCAAAAGCGTCCAATAAATGACTGTGGCGTAACATATCTATGGTCCCTTCTGTCGAGTTGCTTACTTTTTTTGTCAACTTGGGAAACGTGACTTTTCTCCGTTTCCCCCCCCCCCCCCCCCTTCCCCCAATTGCGTCTCCTTAGCCTTTCCAGTCTCACTCAATCTTTCCAGTCATATTTTTTCCTTTTTGATCCTCCGTTCCCCTCCTGTCTAGCAAGTCAATTTTTATGGAGGGTGATGACCCGCGGTCTAGGCGATCATGTACTATTCGCAGCCTACGCATTATGTTTTTATCCTTAAATGTTATCTTTGGAGGTATTTTACCGTTGTATCTCTGTCAATTTCACTACACATCTCCCCACTTGAAAACATGCCTATGGCAAGTTCCAAAACCAGCGATACACATAGGTAAAATTACTCCTCACGTCTGCCACTACTCTAATTTTGATCACAGGGGTGCCGACTGAGGAAATCTGCACCGACATTCAATTTGCCTGGGATATATTGGATACTAAACTGATAAGGTTGAAGCAACAAAGACCACCTCAGCAATCTTGCGTTTTCATGCTTAGCCTGAGACAAGAACACGAGAGGCTGATGATCCGTCTCCACCACAAAAGTCCTACCATACAGATAGATTTGAAACTTCTTTATTGCCCAGATTAACGCTAAACATTCTTTTTCGCTTGTGGAGTATCCTTGTTCCGCCTTATTCAATTTGCGGCTTGCATAAGCGACTGGTTTCAGTTCCCCATCAGGTGAAGATGATCTTTGCAACAAAGCCCCTCCGAGTCCTACATTACTTGCATCGGTTCTTAAGACAAAGTCCTGTGTCAAATCAGGCAGTTTGAGAATAGGCTTGCTAGTGAGTTTTTCCTTTAACTCTTGGAACGCTAGTTCACATTGTGCAGTCCAAATAATTTTATCTGGAAGTCCCTTGCGAGTCAGATCAGTCAGAGGAGCACAAATAGCGTTAAAATTCTTGATGTATTTCTGATAAAATCCGCATAACGACACACAAATGATCGCACGTCTTTTTTTGTTTGCGGCCTAGGTGCTCTCTGCAGTTTTTCCAAGTTCTTAGGATCAGGGGTCATATTACCCTGATATACAGTGTGTCCCAAGAATTCCAACTCTTTGCATCCAATACAACATTTTGTTGGCCTAGCAGTTAAGTTCGCCTCCCGAAGTCTATCAAACAACATCTCCAGAGCTTCAATGTGTTCTTCAAATGTCTCGGTGGCGACGAGAATATCATCCATGAAATTTGTGATACATGGGTTATTCAGGGGATCCAACAATTTGCGCATCATCCTTGAAAACACACTCGGAGCATTTTTCAGTCCGAATGGTAGCATATTGAATTCATAATGTCCATCCGAAGTGCTAAAAGCCAAATAAGGTCTCACTTCGGCTTCACTGGGATCTGGTAATAGCCTTTACTAAGATCCACCTTTGAAAAGTATTTTGCCTTGTTCAGTCTGGCAAATAACTGTTTTGTGTCTGGTAATGGATCCACTTGTCCTTCTGTGACAGCATTCAGTTTCCTGTAATCTATGCACAGTCTGTGTTCCCCAGACGGTTTTCTCAACAAAACGACACTAGAACTAAAAGATGATTCACTGTGCGAAATAATCCCCTCCTTCAACAAATACTCTATTTCTTCCTTCAATGCCTTCTCCTTCGCGAACGGAATAGAATAGGCTCTCATACAGATTGGGTTTGAGTCTACCAGTTTCATGTCATACTGTAGCAAATTTGTATGGCCTGGTTTATCTGTTAATACATCTGTATGTTCCTCCAGAACTTGTTGAACTCTCTCCCTCTGGTTTTTAGTCAGGTGCTTACTGACTTTTACCTGTGCTGCTGTTTCACAAGGATGTAATGGGTATTCATGTGAGGTGAGTGGTTCTTTTTGCATCTGGGTTGCAATAGCCAAGGTCAATAAGGGGGTGCTTTCCTGGAGTGGTCTGTCCAGATACTTCTTTAACAGGTTTACATGATAAACTTTTTCCTTCCCCTTTTTGTCAATTTTATAGTTTGTTCTAGACACCTTCTCTAGAACCGTATATGGACCTTGCCAACCAATTTGTAATTTATTCTGGCTTCCCGGTAGTAGAAGCAGCACCTTCTCTCCGACTGCCAGTTCCCTGTCCTTTGCCTTCCTATTAAAATATGCTGCATGTTTCTTCCTGGCTTGCTTCAAATTATCATTTGCCAGTTTCCATCCAGCTTTCAAACGAGTGGTCAGTTCGTTCACATATTGATACGATGAGGTAACAGTCTCTTCCGCCTTCTCATCTGTCCAGGTCCTTAATAGAGTTACATCTGGATCTTTAATTTATCATACTTATTTTTCATGGAACCCATCGGGTCCCGTCCATTAGAAGCTCTATAATGAGGACTTTTCTTCCTAGAATCATCACTCACAAATCGACCACTACCAATTTTTTTCTGGGGTTTGTCTCCCCACTTTAGATTGCTTATGAGAGATCTTCGCTCTCTTGTCTGTTCTTCCAGTTTATATAAGTCTGACCGAGGGATTGTCATCCTATCCTGGGTAAAATTTCTTCTTTGTACTCTTCGCATAGTGGCCATGTTAATCCATTCAAGTGAAGACTGGGTGTGAAAAGGGGGCTCCCATTCCACTTTGTCTACCCGAGTATAATTAGTTTTCCTTTCAGGCCTAAAGTTGCCCCGTGGCGTTTCTAGGTCCTGCACATATTTTCCCTTTGTGGGTGTTCCCTCATGAAATACGCCACATGCTTCTACAAAGTTTTCAACATCGACATTTACGTCGGGCCAATAGTATTTTCGAGCAATCTTTTGGCAGATGGTACCGACTTTCTCATGGTCACCATCTTTTCCAACATGTAATTTCCTTATTAAGTTTGCCCTATATATCTTGGGAAGAACTAACTGTCCGTGACCAGTGGATCTAGTTCCTGTCTTCCTGTATAATAGTTTGTTCTTCATGAAATATTCCCCCTTGCTCGGAGGTGTGTGGCATTTGGGCAATTTTTTAAAACAGGGCTTGAGTGTCCTATCCTCAGCCTGCGCCTTCCTCATCTCCTCTGGATGAGCATTTATAGGTTCACCTTCTTCCTCCTTCTTCTGTGACCTGGTCTGCACTGTCGCCATGATCACAGGTTTCTCGGGATTCCCCAAGAAGACGTATCTACACCCCAATATCAGAGGGTAGATTGGTTCATCTATCACTGCTGCTCTGATTTCTCCTTCCACATAGCGAGTTTTCACCGTTATCCTTGCGATGGGAAGTGTCATGAGTGGTATGTCCTTAGTCGCCCCTTGTATTTCCACTGTTTCTGTGGTATACTGACTTGGGTCCACTAGGCTAGACTTCACAACTGAATCATAATCCAAACCTGTATCATAAAGGCACCTTATGGTGACCCCATTACAAATAACATCCTCACAAACTGGGGGGTGATAAGGTTCCTGTTGTCCATTAGGATTACCCTTTAATCTTCGCGTCCCCGACTTCATTGCAGCAATGTTTGAAGGTTTCCTTCTACAAAATTCGGTGTTATGGTTATCCTTCTTGCACCATTTACACCATCTTTTTTTCCTTGGTTCAACGGTTTTCTTTCATTGAACTTTTGGTCATTGAACTGTGAGTTTCTGTCGCGATAGTCATTTCTTGGCCGCTCAAAGTTTGTCCTACCTTTATTTCCCTGCTCTCTATTATCAAATTTATTAAATTGCTGTGGAGCTTTAAAATTGTCTATGTGCTTCTTCTTAGCACCACTTACCTCTGCCTGGGCTGCCTGATACCTCTCAGCAACATTTAAAATTTCCCCCAACTTCTCTGCACCTTGTTCCATGAGAAATTTTCTCATGTCTGGAGCCATGGACTCTCTCAATTGCTCAATCATGATCATTTCTTTAAGATCTTGGGTCTTCCCCAGAGCCGTCCATTTCTCCAAATAGGTTTCTAGTCTAGCAGAGAATTGGTGGTATGTCTCCCCAGACAACAGTTTGGCATTTCTAAATTTCTTACGATAAAATTCACCATTCTTCTCGTACCTTAATAACAAAGCCTGCTTTAACATGTCATAATTGTCTTGGTCTTCCCTGTTCATTTTGGCAAATACTTCATAAGAAGTACCTCTCAATCCCTGTGATAGCTTTAAGCTCCACCTCTCTCTCTCTAACCCATATGTAGTAGCTAATAACTCAAAACGTCCTAGGTACCCCTCTATGTCATCGTCTTTTTCAACAAAATGGTCTAAATGAAACCCCATAGCTGAGTTTGAGGCTCCCAGACTGGGCGTAGCATCTGAGGCAAAAGGGCTGGCACCATTTTCAGGAGCCGGGCCTTGTAATTCCAGCTCCCTTAGTCGTAATTCGTGCTCCCTTTGCAACCTTCTATCTTCTGCCTCCCTTTCGGCAGTCAACCTTTTTTCTTCTGCCTCCCTTTGCTGTCGTTTTTCTTCTGCCTCCCTTTGCTGTCGTTTTTCTTCTGCCTCAATTTGCTGTCGTTTTTCTTCTGCCTCAATCTGCAGCCTCTTAATTTCTCTATCAGCCTCAATTTGTAACCTCTTCTCTTCAGCTCCCTTTCTATCTTCCCTTTCAATATATTTATCACATTCAGCCGTTACGTATTGAATTAAAATTTGACCATCCATTCCCATCTCCTTCGCGGTGAGCACAGCAGCTGATCTAAATTTTGCCAGCTCCGCCATACTTTTTAGACAATATAATAATATACAAGCTAAATCTCTAACCAGTAAATACACTAAGTACTTCTTATGACTATAGTCTAACTAATTCTAACTAACCAGTTAACTAATTAATTATTACTGGCTGTGAAGATTCACCAACTTTTATCTGCAGGGACACTTTTAATTTTAAAGGGAATTTTACAATTGATTTCCCTACTTTTATTTCTCCCACCAGGAGATCCTAATATTACTGTTGGGCTAATTATCCCCGGACAAGACCCCAATTTATGTAGTGGTGTTTGATGGTATTGTATGATGGTGATATTACTACATGTAATTGTATGAGGCCAGCTGTGAAGGCTCCTGAGATAAAATGTAGTTGTGAATTATCAGAAGGCCTTTCTTGCTACCACTACGACCTCACACTTAATTTTTTTTAATGAATGTGGCTACGTAAAGTGTCTAGGGTTATGATATGTAGTGTGGTGTAATAGGTTATAGATATACCCACAGATATTTAACAAGACTAATAATATTAATAAATATTACAACACACTGAACTAACTCAATAGTGTAAAATTTTTTGATAGAATTATATTACATTTATTTTGTTCTGGATCAATTTTTTAGGTTGACCAGAACTTAAAAGGATTTAGAGATTATGAAAGAAATGCATGGAATATTATATCATAAATGCAATAGTGTACATATATATGTACTATACTAGTTAGTTTTATTAAAATGTTCTAGTAGTCATCTACTTGGGAGGATAGTTAATGTTTGTGCTGTTGGGGTGGCCTCATCACACCTGTCTATATTGACTACACAGTGTCCAGAAAATGGTGGGAATTTTTTATGGGGATATTAGTAACTACACAGCGTTGGTGAATGTCCAGCAGACCAGAGGCTCACTCATCTGGTAGTTGTAGCTCTGGTGCTGAAATCAGGTGGTCCCACCTCTCCGTGCTGGCGGGCAATAATGGTGGTCTCTGTCACAAGTACTGCACAGATACACTCGAGTAAGTCACCAACTGAATAGACACTGCTTGGTTGACAACAGAAACTCACAGCTCTGCAATCAAAGTATGGGCCATGTGTCAAAATCTATTCTCTACCCACGTCTGGACACAACACTGACACAACAACCACATCATACAGACAGGTCAGATCTCTCTGACCAAACAGCACATTTACCATGGTGGTTTTACATCAGATAGATCCTCCCAGACTATAGATTCTGAAAAATATTTATTAGTTGTCTGCCCTAAAAGAGGATAGGTAATATGTCTCATTATTCTCAACACTTGATCTGTCTTGCCTAACTCTTGCTGGAGTTTATGTACATTGTTGGTCCCTAGACCCTGACTTGGGCGGGGGGTCTAGAGCAAATCCCTACTTGTTTGTAAGGCTAGATTTCGATATGGCAGTATCAAATCACTCGAACATGAAACAATATTCAAAATATATAAAGAAATAATTTCAATCTTACCAGATTATGAATAAATAACACAGAATTGCTAGCAAAACTCAGCTGAGCTGCTGGCTATAGTATGGCGTCCCTAAATTTATTTCTCTTTCTTTCATATGGAAATCACCACACTTTAAAATCTGTGTCTATCACTGAACAACTATTGAAGAATGGCCCCACTTTCGCGTCTGAGCGCTAATGATATGATTGTCTGTGGCCAATCACTGCCTAGGTTTATTTTCAATTCAAATTTCCTACCATAAAGTCATTTCAGTCATGCTTCAGTCAAGTATGGATGGTTATCTGTTAGTCTGTCCGTCTCTACTTGTGTTTCTACAAAAATGTACTCGATTTTTGAACCAACCTTTCTCTCCCCTCCAAAATTTTGTCGTTAAAAGTTATATTTAGACACAGCTACCACCCAAAAACCCTCTCCTCCATACTAAGTAAATTTGAACACCTGCGTCCCAAGGTCGTGTTTTTTTGTGCAATTAGCGACACTTTTAGATTCAATACAGCCTGTCGATGATGTGAACAACACTGTCTTTTGTCATTATCTTCAATATCATCTATCCGTCTGTAAAATTAAGAACATATTAGTTCACTGCTCAGAATAGGCCATCCGGCCAGCTAATTTTTATATTCCTAACATTAATATTAAGAAAAAAGTACTTTTTAATTTTTGTAATATTCCTAACATCTGCGTTTAGCCGCTGAATTCAAATCAAGGGCTTGGTATCGCGCAAAAGCGTCCAATAAATGACTGTGGCGTAACATATCTATGGTCCCTTCTGTCGAGTTGCTTACTTTTTATGTCAACTTGGGAAACGTGACTTTTCTCCGTTTCCCCCCCAATTGCGTCTCCTTAGCCTTTCCAGTCTCACTCAATCTTTCCAGTCATATTTTTCCTTTTTGATCCTCCGTTCCCCTCCTGTCTAGCAAGTCAATTTTTATGGAGGGTGATGACCCGCGGTCTAGGCGATCATGTACTATTCGCAGCCTACGCATTATGTTTTTATCCTTAAATGTTATCTTTGGAGGTATTTTACCGTTGTATCTCTGTCAATTTCACTACATCCTCCCAGACTATAGATTCTGAAAAATATTTATTAGTTTTCTGCCCTAAAAGAGGATAGGTAATATGTTTCATTATTCTCAACACTTGATCTATCTTGTCTAACCCTTGCTGGAGTTTATGTATATTGTTGGTCCCTAGACCCTGACTAGGGCGGGGGGTCTAGAGCAAATCCCTACTTGTTTGTAACGCTAGATTTCGATATGGCAGTATCAAATCACTCAAACATGAAACAATATTCAAAATATATAAGGAAATAATTTCAATCTTACCAGATTATGAATAAATAACACAGAATTGCTAGCAAAACTCAGCTGAGCTGCTGGCTATAGTATGGCGTCCCTAAATTTCTTTCACTTTCTTTCATATGGAAATCACCACACTTTAAAATCTGTGTCTATCACTGAACAACTATTGAAGAATGGCCCCAAATGCGCTCTGAGCGCTAATAATATGATTGTCTGTGGCCAATCACTGCCTAGGTTTATTTTAAATTCAAATTTCCTACCATAAAGTCATTTCAGTCATGCTTCAGTCAAGTATGGATGGTTATCTGTTAGTCTGTCCGTCTCTACTTGTGTTTCTACAAAAATGTACTCGATTTTTGAACCAACCTTTCTCTCCCCTCCAAAATTTTGTCGTTAAAAGTTATATTTAGACACAGCTACCACCCAAAAACCCTCTCCTCCATACTAAGTAAATTTGAACACCTGCGTCCCAAGGTCGTGTTTTTTTGTGCAATTAGCGACACTTTTAGATTCAATACAGTATGTCGATGATGTGAACAACACTGTCTCTTGTCATTATCTTCAATATCATCTATCCGTCTGTAAAATTAAGAACATATTAGTTCACTGCTCAGAATAGGCCATCCGGCCAGCTAATTTTTATATTCCTAACATTAATATTAAGAAAAAAGTACTTTTTAATTTTTGTAATATTCCTAACATCTGCGTTTAGCCGCTGAATTCAAATCAAGGGCTTGGTATCGCGCAAAAGCGTCCAATAAATGACTGTGGCGTAACATATCTATGGTCCCTTCTGTCGAGTTGCTTACTTTTTTTGTCAACTTGGGAAACGTGACTTTTCTCCGTTCCCCCCCCCCCCCCCCAACCCCCCAATTGCGTCTCCTTAGCTTTTCTAGTCTCACGCAATCTTTCCAGTCATATTTTTTTTCCTTTTTGATCCGCCGTTCCCCTCCTGTCTAGCAAGTCAATTATTATGGAGGATGATGACCCGCGGTCTAGGCGATCATGTACTATTCGCAGCCTACGCATTATGTTTTTATCCTTAAATGTTATCTTTGGAGGTATTTTACCGTTGTATCTCTGTCAATTTCACTACACTTCCCTCGGGAAAGAAGCGACATTACCCTTCTATCTACAACTCTGCCAAGAGTAATCTTGCGCGAAGGTAGACACCTTTGACGACCGATTTTAGATACTCTTGAGTTTTGGCCACTGTTGGACCACTACTGCAGAGCTAAGGGGAGACTATCCGTCACAGGCTACCATGTACATGTGGGAAACCAATAGTCAGGGATCAAGATCTCCTGGACGACCCAGAATTCGATGGGAGAACAACATTAGACAATCCGTGATGGACCGAGGACTAGACTGAAACCAGGCTAAAAGATATACAGATTAACATGGCGCTCTCTCTGGCTAACCTCTTCACACCAAGGTAGAAGGGGTTTGTTTGTTTGGTTGTAAGAACCATCGACATTGTACACTGAAAACTCCATCAGTGCTGCGATCTCCTCATTTAGCTCACAAGGAGAAGCTCGGCACAGTGCACGAACTCCAAACCATCGGCGAACATCCCAATGTGTGTATACAGAAACCACACATTCTATAAATATTTTTGTATTTGGTAGGTTTTCTTAACTGTGTAGACTCTGGGACGGCAGCGGCCGCACGGCCTACTCTTTATGATTTCCAACTGCCGAGTAATTTTTAACGTGCAAAAGGTGTACATGGGACCTACTATTTTTCGCTCTTATCCAAGAAGGCTAGGCATCCGATCTCACTACTCAGAGAATCAGGGGGAAGTAAGACGTTATTAGTACAAAGGGGTTGTGAAAAAATTCCATCAAGAATATTCCCTGTACTGGGAACCGACCCTAGTTCCATTAGAATTTGATGTGGACGCCATGTCTTTTAGCCACTCTGGTCCCCGGGATAGGAGAGAACCGACCAAGTCAGAAAATGTCTTTAAAGGATTGTCGAAGTGCGCTATTTGGCGCCGATGGAACATTTCGGTGTGTACATCTGCGACTAGAACCAATAATTTTAAAAATCAGTAATCATTGAAAGAGGCAGAGGAAATAAGTATTTATATATTTTACATGCGCATCAAACTCCATATTATTTAAAGTATTTTTATTCTAAACATGGTAAACAACATTTTTTTTAACATTTTAAGAAATGTACTGATGAAAAAAAGAGAATATCTTGTGCCTTACATAAATTTGTATAATGAATTGATCAAAAATAAAAACAAAATGAAAATCTGTTATTTAGTTTGAAATTTTATTAATATTTAAATTGTTCCCCTTTAAAATCAATTTGGATGCCTTCCCCTAACTTCTTAATCCTTGCTGCTTTTAAAGTATCACAAGGTTAAGTTCTTTTTTTTCCCCACTTATTTCTGAGATTGGACATGACGTCAAAACCTGACAAGAGATGTGATCTCTCGGTTATAAGTCGGGGTATATTGTGTACATTAGTATAACCTTTTGACTGCTGGATTGTTATCTCTGACCTTTTCTTGTTAAATTTAGTGGGGTTTGGCGCGGGGGGAGGGGGGGGGGCACTTTTATTAGCCATGAAAAGGTTTATTTCTGTGAAGGACTGCTAGCTGGGTGTTTGGTCGTCACGTCGTAAGTTTATTTGGGTGTTACTGCTTATTCAATCCATTTACTTTTTTTTTAATCTAAGCGTAACAATTTTACCTCTAAATCTATTATTGCTAGTGTGCCGACGTGTCGTTAAAAGTACTAATAGCTGAAATGAAGATCAATGTGTATTTTTCGTTTCCTCTTGTGTCTACCGGTACTGTGTCTTCCTTAACTCCAGCTGATTTATGACTTAATCAATGACGATTTGACGTATGGTGTCTAAAATAGCAATAAGTAATTCTCCTATTGGATTGTTTAATGTTTGAGTGTGTTGATTTATTTCATATGTCAGTGATAAACTGTCTATCTTGTTCTACGGTTTAGATTCGTTGTTGGTTTACTACTTTATTTTTCTACCCGTAGTTACATAACTGTAATATCTGTAGTCAGTTGTTGGAGTTGGCGTTTGATGTGTAGTTTCTGCTTACTTGACAGCGGATTTGTTGTCAATTTTTTATTGTCTTAGTTAAAGGTGTAAACAATCATTCGCATACCACTATGACACAAATCAATAATTTCACAAAACATATCTGAAAGCGTTGTCCCCTGCCAAGCATGTCGTAGAAAGCGACTAAGGAGGGTTGGGCATGGGGCCGGTTACCCTATCCTGTAAAAAATTTAAACCATAAAAAACTTCAACAAATATGGACAAGTCAAATAAAGAAAATAAAACACAGCCATCCAAGACAGGGGAAGGTCCTCTCGTGGGGAGGCGTATGATGCAACACAGAGAAAGCCGAAAGGAGTCTGTGTTGCTGACTAACCTTCTTTCTTCTAGGAGAACTTCCAGATTTGGCACCTGGAATGTTCGGACATTAAACGAACTAGGGAAAGTGGCGCAGGTAGCAGCAGAAATGAGGGAATACAAAATCGAGGTTCTGGGAATGTGTGAAACAAAGTGGAAGGGGGTAGACAGGAAGAAACTCATCACAGGTGAATTGGTGCTGTCCTCAGGACATGAAGACGAAAGTTCACACCACAGTGAAGGGGTAGCTCTTATGTTATCTAAAGAAGCACAGAAAGCACTCATTGAATGGGAAGCTGTTGGACCCAGAATAATAACAGCTACTTTCAAAACAGCTAAAAAGAAAATTCATGTAAATGTCATCCAATGTTATGCACCAACTAATGACAAAGAAGAGTCTGTGAAAGAAGCATTTTATACTAAACTACAGGAAATTATGGATAAAGTAAAAAGAAGAGACATCACAATTTTGATGGGTGACATGAATGCAAAGATAGGTACAGTCAACACCGGATTTGAAGAAGTCATGGGAAAACATGGGCTAGGAGTAATGAATGAAAATGGAGAACTATTCGCAAACTTCTGTGCTTCAAATCAACTGGCTATAGGAGGAAGCATGTTTCCACATAAGAGAATACACAAGGCAACATGGATATCACCAGACCATAGAACAGAAAATCAGATTGATCATATATGCATAAACAAGAAGTTTAGATCATCATTGCAGGATGTAAAGGTATATAGAGGAGCAGATGTGGCATCAGATCACCATCTTCTGATAGCCAAAGTAAAAATGAGACTCGGGAGATGCGCGGCAATGCAAAGTTGTCGACAACGGTATAATGTGGGACAGCTGGGAGGTCAAGAGACGGGAGACAGGTTTGCGGTCACGGTGTCCAACGGGTTCCAAGTGCTCCAACGGCTGGGGGATGTGGGGAGTGCAGGGGACTGTTGGCGGCAGGTCAGGACTGTATGGAAGGAGACATGTGGGGAGATGCTGGGGAAAGGGGAGGGACAACAGAGGGCATGGGTGGCAGCAGAGGCCATCAATGGGATAGGAGACAGGAAGAGCAAGAGGGCAGAGTTGAACACAAGCAAGGCCAGAGGTTCCGGGGCCGGGGCTCGGGAGGTGTGCACAGGGGCAAACGGAGAGGTAGAAAGAGGTGTCGAGGGAGACAAGAGGAAGTGTGTTGGGGAGTTGGCGGGAGAGGCGGAGGATGCTGCGGCCGGGGGAAATGTGAGAGAGCTGTATGGCAGCACAGGGAGGCTGGCAGGGAGGTGCAGGCAAGCGGGTTGCCTCATAGGGGACGGGAATGGGAGGCTACTCAGCAGTGTGCAGGGGCGGATGAAGAGGTGGACAGAGTATTTTGGGGACCTTCTTGGTGGACCAGCTCCACGGGGCCCGCCGGGCGTCCGGCCAGCGGAGGAAGAGCTACAGATTGATGGTAAGAGACCAACGAGGGGGGAAATAGGGAGGGCCATAGGGCTTCTGGAAGATGGAGGGGCGTCTGGGCCTGATGGCATTCCAGCAGAGGCCATCGGGGCAGATGTCGACGCGGCTACGGAGGTGTTATATAAGTTACTTGGTAGGGTCTGGGATAAGGAAGAGATGCCGGCAGAGTGGAGGGGGGGGGGTGTCTGGTTGGGTTGCCTGAGAGGGGAAATTTACAGGAGTGCACAAATTGTAGAGGAATGGTGTTGCTATCGGTGCCGGGAGAGGTATTGGACAGGATTGTCCTTGAGAGATTGAGGGAGTCCATGGACAGGAGGCTGGGGGATGGGCAGGCGGGTTTTCGACAGGGCAGATTGTTGAAGGACTTTCGTGTGTGGTTACTGGTTGTGTTGCCTGAATTCTGATCGTGCTAATGTTCTTACGCGAATGGGGTGAACCTCATTCTTCGGTTTGTTGTAATGCCTGAACTTGGCATCAAGATGTAAACAACTGCTCATCTTATTAACTCAGCAACTTGACATAAAATACGTAATTCATAAGGTTGAATGGTGTAACGTGATTCAACGAATAATGCCTCCGGTTCGAGTCCTTCACAATTTAATATGGATTACACACATACATAAACAGTTCAATTCACACATGAGGTACATGCATCAATCAATCAATAGCGTAGACTGCTGTTTTACGTGTCAATGTCCGTTTAAGGATACAATGCAGTAATTGTCGTCAGAACATCACAGCTATATGCACGCGCAGATAGAATGGCTACCTGCCGACAGTGAGACTGTGAGTCTAATTACTTCGTATAAAGTAGACGATTATCTTTCTCCTTCCAAGGATTTAGTTAATCACTAACCTCCATAAGTTTCCTCTCTCGTAGAGTTCTAGGACTGACCCTGGTCCATCATAAATGCACATATAAATGGCTATATCATGCCATTGAATTGGAAGGTTAGAAAAACGCAGCTATTCAGCTAGGCGGTCAAGTAACAAAGGGTAGCGTCTCCTAGTTACCGACTGTGACCCAAACAACGCTAGACACGTCATAATCGATCGTGTATGGAGCGTTCAATAATTGAAACATCTATCGCAATATATTAAATGTCTTAACCTTTACAATTGCACGTCTGCTAACCTTTAGCAGACGGCGTTAATATCATATACCGTAACACAGATCGTGTGCAGACCAGATGGCCACTTTGAGAATGGTAGTTGAGCGGGATCTGGAATGGAGTTCACCACTGTACGTCGGATTTGTGGACTGGGGGGGGGGGGGGCATTTGACAGTGTGGACAGAGAGTCGCTTTGGAAGTTGTTGGGGCATTGTGGAGTTCCCCTGGGGATCATTAATTTAATAAAGAAAACGTGTGGAGATATGGCGTGCAGAGTTCTTCACGAGGGACGGCTTGCGGAGCCGTTTGGGATGGGGCGGGGGTGCGGCGGGAATGCCTCTTGTCTCCGTTTCTTTTCTTGCTGGCAATAGATTGGGTTGTGGGATCATCGGCGGCACACGGCGGAGGTGGAGTCCAGTGGACTCTGGCTGAGTGGTTGGGTGGTCTGGATTTTGCTGGTGACTTGGCTCTTCTGTCCCATGGCCGTAGTCAGATGCGGGACAGGTTGAGAACACTCGATGAGAGGTCGCGGCGGTTGGGTCTGAAGGTGCACAGGGAAGGGACCAAAGTAATGCGAGTGAATGCAGGTAGTGATAACAGGGTTGAACTTGGGGAGGCGCCAGTGCAGGATGTGGAGTCGTACACGTGTCTTGGCGGTAGTATAGACGGGATTGGAGGGACAGACAGCGATATCAAAGTGGGAATGCAAAGGGCGGGGGGTGCTTTCATTGCGTTGGGTAATATATGGAGATCGGGAGAGGTAGGATCCAACGCGAAAGTGGGAGTCTTCGGCTCGGGTGTGAGGTCAGTCCTGTTGTGTGGCTCGGGGACATGGAGAGCGGCAGGGACGGCGGCCAAAAAGCTACGGGCTTTCGTGGGTGGGTGCTTGCGTAGAATGGAGGGATTGGAATGGTGTGACGGGGTTGCCGACGTGGAGCTGATGTCGGGAGCTAGACAGGTGCCGGTGGAGCGTGAGATGAGAGGAAGACGATGGCGATGGATAGGACACACACTGAGGAAACCTGTTGATAGCATTACAAGGCAGTCCTTGTTCTGGAACCCCAGGGCAAGAGAGGCAGAGGAAGACCAAGAAGTACATGGAGAAGAGAGTTGGAAACAGAGGTGAAAATGATGAGGAGAACATGGAAAGAACTTGAGATGATGGCACGTGACAGGAGGACTTGGCATGTGTTTGTTGAAGGCCTATGCTCCTTTGGGAGTGGAGGGTTATGAATGAATCTGAAAGCGTAGCAATTAACCTCCAGTCAGACCATCAGTAGTTCTGTCAGTATTACTAATCTATCCCAGTTAGATCGTCTGTAGCTCTGTCATCATTACAAACCTCTCCCAGGCATTCATTTGTAGTTCTTTCAACATTACAAATATGTTCCAGTTCTCATCCAATCTGTGGTTCTGTCAACAATACAAATCTGTCCCAGTTAGCTCAGCGCATCTGTAGTTCTGTTAAGATTGTGAAGAATCAGTTGTGCACTTTTATAACTTTCATCCTCCCCGCCAGTATCACTTCGTGTCATCATTTTCCTCACCGATCGTCCTATGGTTTGACATATTTTATGCACCTACATTCAGCTCTAGCCGCTCGCAGACTTGTGTACGTTTCGCCATGTGAATCGTCGTAAGATAATTAGGCAGGTCAGCGAATAATTTATTACCTCAGTTCTCGAGCTACCTTTAATAAAGTCGATCTTTATTGACACAAGATGGTACCGCAGGATCGATAAAAAGAAAGCCATATTGTTTGTCTGAGAAATGCGTCTTAGGGATATACGCAAACACAGGTGATAAGACGTAATCGTTTCCGCTGGGCCATCTTTATATTAATATTACCGATAATATGTTTGGGTAGACAATATTGTGGGAAAGCATCTGGACGGGAGATTAGTTCACATATTTGTTTGTGAGTTTGCATAAAGATGCAATCCGAAGTATTACTGCCTTATTAGAAAGATGTCACGCGTTGGAATTTTAAAATTTGATATTTCAAAACACGCGGCGGATATTATGATTTAACACCCCGACCCATTAATTCTATAAACAGTTTACCATTGGCTTAATGTGAGAACCGGAATAGACGTTGACTTTCCTTGGCAAATTTATCGGAAGTACAATGTGGGATGTAAACTGAGAAATATAAATATAATCTATCGAAATCGGAGTCACAAATCAGACTGTATCGCCACTTTAAGCTAGCAATTCATCTGAGCCAGAGAGACGATCGGACAAAGGATTCTAAAATTATAAGTGACAGATCGAAGTATTTGGGCATCTTTGAAATCCGCATTTTTAAATACAAGACTGGAAACGTAAAGGACCAGGACAGAGTATTTGGGCAACTTTGAAACTTAAAAGTAAAACCCCATTTTTAAATACAAAGACTGGAGACCCAAGGAATCAAATCACCCATCATAAGAGGAATAATAAATTTCCCAGACCAAGTGATTCGTAAGCATCAACATGCTGTGTCCATTCTAATTGTGCCAGGAGATTGTGTTCCCATAAATTACTTTGGGGTAAGCGGAAACATTTATTTTACCATGTGAATTTGACATGTTTTCCTTGCTAAGTAGTGTTACGACTGGAATTCTTCGGGATGTGTGGCCATATTTATATTAAAGAGTTCATCGTGATATGTTATCGAATGCACTAGGGTTTTATCATGCAGAACACAAAACTGGCAGAATAACTCAGTCGCTGGGCAGTAGGTCCACAATACACATGTAGTACATATTTATTAGGTTTTCTTCACAATACAATAGCAATAGAGAATCTTCAAGATCTGTCTCCTAATAAATATGGACAGTCCATATGGCAATAAGAATGCATGTTGAAATAATACATATATTCGTCTTCTATATTCAGTTCTGGCCGTTCTGACTAAGAGGTGTGTGTCATTCACGGACACCCAAGTAATGCGAACCAGAAACGAGAATTTTTGTTTCTTCTTGTATAAATTACTTCTCTGTAAGGTGCAGAACTTCTTATTAGTTCAGGACCATCTTAACGATCTGATAAGGGTACGGTCTTCTTGCAGTAGACCCCACTGATAAAGGATCACTTTACAGACACTGGTAATGTAAGTTGCTGATTGACACAGTTGAAGTATTACAGAGGGTGTCAGACCTCTGGGCACCGCCGTTTACTTCCAGAAGTAAGTAAAGGTTATTATACATATGTGTCACTGATGAATGCAATCAGTATCTGTCGGTCTTACAGGTAGCCGACCAGGTGTGGTGTATAGCTGTCAAGGACGCGAATGCCGTGTAGTAGTAAAGTAAGTCAATAATCATACACCCACCGATGCACACATAGGAGTAACTTATGGAATAGGCTATACACTGTTTATTGTACATGACGCATCAACGTAAACATCCTGGTAAACAGTATCCAGGCACATAGTAAACAAATCACTGTCACGAGTTACAGGGTAAAGTACATCATGGAATCATCGTATAACTATGCTCTCCACCTTCACTCCTCTGACAATACAATACATTGAGCCGACTACAGTTCCTGGCTCTAAGATCAATGTTAATCTCCTCCTCGTCTTCTCTGACGGTATAATCATCATCTCATCTCAGCCCGTAAACCCGTCATGGGTCGTAGGGGTGCCATGGTGGAAGCATCAGCAGACAGGGTCCTCCACTGCTCTCTATCCTCAGCAATGCGTACAAGTGTGGAAAAACCGTGTCCTGCCCATTCTTTGATGTTATCAGCCCATGATTTTCTCTGCCTTCCTCTTCTCCGTTTACCTTCGACTGTTCCCTGAAGGATCGTTTTCGAAAGGGAGTCATGACGAGTTACATGCCCAAACCAGGCAAGCTTTCGACGTTTCACTATTGACAAAAGTGGTTCTTGTGGCCTGCATAGGTGTTTATCTTCTCTCTAACATAGACATTTGTTTTGTGCTCTTTATAGCAAATTCGCAAAATTCTTCTATAACATTTATGCTCGAAAGCCTGAATCCTTCGCTCCGTATCTGCAGTGAGTGTCCATGGTATAATAGATGCCGTATAAAGTTCCTTGCTCCAAGCAAGCAATAATATTTTGTCTTCTCTGGCGTTACAATAGATGCCGTATAAAGTTCCTGGCTCTAAGCAAGCAATAATCTTTTGCCTTCTTTGGCGTTATAATAAATGCCGTATAAAGTTCCTTGCTCTAAGCAAGCAATAATCTGTATAAAGTTTCTCCTTACCTCCTCTGCTCTGGCAATATAAAATCTAATACACATTGCATAACAATAATACAAGCCCCTTCTATCCCAGGCTTTAGAAATTACCAACATATCTATTCCACCAGGAAAAATCTCCCCGAAAATCACAATGAGAAAACATGGCTGACCAGTCCGGTCAACGCCCAGAGCCGACTGTCACGAGATATCTCGCCTATCAGTCCCCGCTCAAACATTCACGCATGCGCGTTAACCGCGAACTGTTCTCAATCTCGAAGCTACGAGAAGGTTCTAGATCAAACAAGTCAAGGGAGGTAATCAAAAGTCTGGCCTGTACATAAAGTATTACAACCTGTAATTTTCCCTTGACCATAATAGAAAAAATATATATATAATCTGTCTTTAACACGATCGTTGAAACAAGTGGCGTTCTTCAAAAATATAATGATACCACGTAAAGATACTTAATTCCTCCTCGAAATATACGTCTAGCTTGGACGAAAGAAACATATGAAAGGCCCAGAGTATTAGTCGTTAGAATAAGTTAGCGCAAACGGGTTACGTCATTGACAACAGGTCAATCAATCAATCAATACCCTTTAGCTCCCCAAGGAGCATAGGCCTTCAACAAACACATGCCAAGTCTTCCTGTCCCGTGCCATCCGCTCAAGTTCTTTCCATGTTTTCCTCGTCATTTTCACCTCTGTTTCCAGTTCTCTTCTCCATGTGTTTTTTGGTCTACCTCTGCCTCTCTTTCCCTGTGGATTCCAGAACAATGACTGCCTTGTAATGCTATCAACAGGTTTCCTCAATTTACGACCGGTGACGTATAAAAATATATTGTATACAAATATACAAATACAAGTTAAAGATCGTGCAAAACATGTTTTTACCACAAATAGACATATCTCCTTAAATAACAATGGAAATATGCCTGCGTGTGGCAATATACCATAACTTATTACTTTTATTCCTCAACAAAATATCCCGTTCTCGCGGAAAAAAAACACATACATTTAAAAAAAAACTCAAAATCAAACAATTACTGAACCAGAAAATCGGCCAGAATTGATCAAATAAAAGTGCCAGTAGTTAAACGAATGAAAACCTTAGTCACAGTTTGTTTGCATATGCGTACTAATTTAAGTAATGATGAAAGACAGAAATATGTCAGTCATAAGTCATCAGTCAAGGAAAGAAAAGGAAAGTCAAATGCATTAATTACATCATCATCATCATAACCCTTCACTCACCAAAGGAGCATGGGCCTTCAACAAACACATGCCAAGTCCTCCTGTCACGTGCCATCATCTCAAGTTCTTTCCACGTTCTCCTCATCATTTTCACCTCTGTTTCCAGCTCTCTTCTCCATGTGCTTCTTGGTCTACCTATGCCTCTCTTGCCCTAATGTATTAATGTATTAATTACATACATCATGAAAATACCAGAGGAAAAAAAAAAATTAATAAATACATTAATTTTGCTTAAAAATGACGCAAAGAAAAAGGGAACTAACTAATATTTAAAAATGCATGAATAAAACATTTAGAGGTTATCTCCCTGAAAAAAAAAGCATTTTACTAAATCTAAAGATGAGAAAAGGAAATTTAAAAAAAAAAAAATGAGAAGTCATATATGAACATATTAAATCATAATGGATTTAAATTAAAAAGGTTAATGCATTAATGTCAAATTGATGGGATCACTTTCCCGAATATATCTAATAGCCATTGAATGCGAAGATAACTGTTAATAAAGTCATCTCATTTGAATAAACTTCTGTATCTCTGGCGAAGAATACAATGTCCCACAAAATATTGTGTGCATGCGTAGGATCACAGTTACAAATGTGAATATTGTCATTAGGAACAGCAAGTCAATTTCAATAGTACCAAGTACACAAGCTCTTCCAGAACTCTTGAGATGTTCGTAAAATGTTAATGTGAGAGATCATTCTGAGAGAACTGTGCATCCAATGTTCGACCAATGCCGTCAGATAGACTGCTGATGGATCGTCACGCAAAATTATCGCACGTGTGATGGAAGTAAATTCGAACGACAGCGTAAGTTTATGAAGTCAGTCCATGATTAACGGATGTTCGACAGGTGCTGACAGGTAGGCTGCTGGTGGATAGTTATAAACATGTTCATAAGTGTGCCGAAACAAGTTGAAGCGACAGCGTAAGTTCATGAAATCATATAACGGTTGGCAACTGTTCATATGGCGCTGTCAGGTAATCTGCTAGTGGATAGTCATACTCATTTCATGTGTGTGCCGTAGGCAAGTCAAAAGCAGCGTTAGTTCATCGTATCAGGTTCTGATTGAGGACATCATGATAGGACGTCGGCTACAACATTTGAAGAACCTGGGATTGCCTGAATCTCGTATTGGAATGCCTGAAGGAGAATAGGAAAGCGGTCCAATTTTAGATTCTTGTGATTCGATTTTTTGAGATTACCGCCAAAGGTTTATGCTCTATAACTGGATATTTCTTCTCTGTGTCCGAAAGTTTGCGTGATATATATATATATATATATATATATAGAGAGAGAGAGAGAGAGAGAGAGAGAGAGAGAGAGATTGCTAATATCTGAATGCCTCCCAATCGCCCGCCAAGACATAGAACCATCAAACATGTAATAAAAATGGAAAAACGGCTTATAACACACGTGCAAAGATCAACACAAACAAAACAAGGCCACTTATCTGAAAGACTGCTTTCCGACAGATGCTAGTTCATGGAAGGCTTGAGAGTTGTATGCAGAGCATGGTGTAGCGAAGAAACATTAAAAAAGCATCCGTCATAGCAGATAATGGAGACGAAGTTCATATTATGTTGATAGAAGACTTGCAAAACATCGTGAAGTGGATTTGAAATACTAACTTGAAGCAGGAACAATGGCGAATATTGACCACTGCTAAAGCCGGAAGATATGCGCAGTGCTGGTACTGGGTATGTAAATAAGTCCAACGGTGCAGACGTGGCAAAAATGACGATTTTGTTTCAAATGTCCTGCAGCTCGATCCGAAACATACTGGTCGCCAATTTACGTGTTTGTACGACTGGAATCCTTTGGGATGAGTGGACATATTTATATTAAAGAGTTCATCGTGCTATGTTATCGAATGCACTAGGGTTTGGTCATGCAGGACATGAAACTGGCAGAATAACTCAAGTCGCTGGGTAGTAGGTCCACAATACACATGTAGTACATATATATATATATATATATATATATATATATATATATATATATATATATATATATATATATATATATATATATATATATATATATATATATATATATATATATATATATATATATATATATATATATATATATATATATATATATATATATACTGAAGCACATTAAAAACGCACCACTATTATATATACTGATGCCGAGAAGTTGGCAAAAAAAAGTGTGGGAATGGATTTTCCCCGTGTTTGCCATGCGGTAGAAAGCGAATGGCTGCTGGAATGGAAAGTGCAAGATTCAACCCATGGGTGTGTGTACAGACTACATGAAAACGATGAAAGTTACACGTGCAACACGATTCTCAACAGCTATGACCCTGAAAATGTGTACGCGTTGTGGCAGTATACTCGGTATAAAAAGGCCGTTGAGACAAAACACCCAGTACATTTGCTTGAAATGCCACGACTATCTGAAAACGACCGCCAACGAGCCATTGGTATGTTGGAGACCGGAATGAGCTCACGGGCCATTGCCAGAAGGATGAATTGCCACCACAGCACTATTGTACGTCTCAATGAACGTTAAGGAACCACTGGCAGTGCCCGGGATAAACTTCGGAGTGGCCAACCACGAGTTAATACCCCTGCGCTAGATGGTCATATTGTGCTGAGTCACCTAAGGAATTGACTCTCCCGGCAAGTCAAACAGCAAGAGCAATAGTGGGTAGACATTCGTAAGTCTCTCGAATGACAGTCATACGACGACTCAGAGATACAGGCCTTACTGCAAGACGACCTTATGTTGGGCCAAACTTGACTCACAGACATCGTTAGCAGCGCCTGCAATGGGCAGAGCAACATATCAGATGGACTAGACTGCAGTTGAATGCTGTCCTATTCACAGACGAGAACAGATTCAACATATCCTTTGCAGATGGACGTATGCGGATTTAGCGACGGTGTGAAGAGCGCTTTGCAGATTGCTGTGTCAACCGATTTCGAGATGGCAGTATTCACATTTGGGGAGGATTCAGTTTTCACCATCGCTTGCCTCTTCACGTCTTCCGTGGAAATGTTAATGCTGTGACATATCGAGATGAGGTTCTGGATGCACTGGTTGCTCCTGCGTTCACATTTTATCCAGACTTGCAGCTTCTCCAGCAGGATAACGCACGTGCATTTTTTTGTATTTTTGGTTTTCTCCCTTGCCTGCACAGAATGCAATGAATTTCATAACAATCAAATGTACAAATTAATGACCAGCATGGATTCATAGGAAAATGAATAAAGATTCCAAATATGTAAACTTGTACACACTTATATTTACATTTAACACTCTGTTCCTGGATTATACAGGTGGTGTGTTTTTAATGTGCTTCAGTATATATATATATATATATATATATATATATATATATATATATATATATATATATATATATATATATATATATATATATATATATATATATATATATATATATATAATGTAGGATTTAGTACACTATATAATTCTTGCATCAGTCCTTTGGAACTAGCATATGTGCAAAGATAATAAGGTAAGTTTATATCTGGTAACCTCAATGTAGGAGGATTAGAAAAAATATGCTTTAATATACTCGAACGCGGCCTGGAACTCTCGTGAACAGTGCACGTGATTGGGTAAGCCTTTTTCCAACAGAAAGGAAAGGTCAGTAGTGGCAGCAGAAAGATTAGCAACTAATCTACTTGATAAGATCTTTCTTTGGGAGACAGACGTCATCATCAGTTGATAAACTCTTTTAATACAAGACCCTTGCCCTGAGCAAGAGACATGCTGAAAAATCTGAAGCTCACTCGAACATCACCAGAGTTAAATACTGTGTTGTTGTGTTGCTCGTGGTTTGAGTATGGAATGTCAACTTGACCTACGCAGTGGTGTGTAGACATAGATTGAGTGTGTAATATGCGAATGATAGGAAGAGTTCGTGGTGTTGACAAATGTTCTTTTCTCACACTCATGTATGGCTGGAAGTCATCGACACCAACGACTGTGTACCTTTACTACAGTTTAATTGGACGTACACACTCGACAGCACAGATAGTGACAAATCACAGGTTGGCATAATACATCATGGTACAGTGGATAAATGGTCTTGCAATGTTACATGGGCACTCATGTAGAATAATAGTATAATGGACTGTCAATAGCCAAGCACTCAGTATTGCCCATATATATATCATCTGAGTTTACTGACAAAGCACGTCAGATTATAAACAATATCCAAGATGACTTCTAGACCTAATCTCGTCTAGTGAAGATTCCTTAACATAATGTCCAGCACAGATTTTTCCATATAATCAAATTGAACCGCTAGCAATGGGTTCTCATGTGTAGCAGTGATCTCTGGACTAATCAAGCGATAATACGGGCATCCCTTTTCTCTTCTTGAAAGTCACTAAATGTTTTTACAAGATGGCTTCTCTCGTGAGCTGTCACTCACGTTTGGATACAGATAATGAATCTGTCTTAAAGTTAGTCATTCATTAAATGTTTCATTGCTCTGTAGATTCTATCATGATACAATTGACTGCATTCTACAGGATATAGTGCTGCTAGGAATCAGAGTCGTTTTCCATCTAGTTAAATGCATCCTCTCAGATGTACAAGTCATACCTATCGAAAAACGGTGGCTTCGTACGAGAGTTCAAAAGAGTATCTTTTATTACCTGCGTATCAGAAATATGATTCTGCCATTCCTTGGCAATAAGAATAAACACTGGGGTAAAGCATACACGATAGGTCTAGACGACTATCACTTTCCCCATAAATATAGAGATCACTTTTTCCCGGCGACAAGCTCACATAGCAAAACACAGCCCCCATGATCAGGGCGAAGCCAAAACACACCTCTCTAGAGACACATCCGCCGAACAGCCTTTGACCTCTCTAGAGACAAAAGAACATATAGTTCGACTTAGATATGTAAAGATATACAGATATAAGACAGACTCGTCCTACTCAGCCAAACAATACACATAAATTCAGGCCATAGATATTCTGAAGCAAGAACAATCTATTACTACCCAAACAAAGAATAAATCGCAGTAAAACTGGATTCATCCGCGGAGTTCGATCGAAAGAGACGACACAACTTTCAAGGGAAGTAACTCAATAATGACTTTTCCTTAAGCACAAAAAAGTATCTATTTTGTTTACAAAATATTTGCGAACATAACAAGTATACCAATGTATAATATTGTAAGATATCAAAGACTGCACGTAACAGTCTTACCACACCTCCCGGGAAAAAAAAATGAAACTTTTTTTTTTTTTTGAAATACATCTAGGAGCAACGTACAATAGGCTCACAACGCATGAATAATGCGTAGATGAAAATATCAGGAATAAATATAACGCCTAATATGAGGCTAAGTCGACATATGGAGCGACTGGTGAGAATGTGTCTCATAAACTGAGAGAAATTATTTCTCTATAAGTATATTTTTCCAGGAAGGTGTCATCAAAGTATAATACAATTCTGGCAATTACACGATGCCTAAAAAATTCATACCATCATTTCGTATTAGATATCTTACATTTATGATTTATGAAGAAAAAATCATCAAAGCACAGCGGTGAATAAACATCAATGAACCGCTATGTAGTGATACAATCATTATATTATTAAATTACAAATTTGTATCTATCATGATATAGAAAAGGAACTACTATAGAACTAGACATATCAAGAAGTCTAAGCCCTAATAGTTATGTGGAATCATGTGGGCATCTTGACAGAATGTCTGCCATCACATTATCTGATCCACGAATAGCTCGCACAGAGAAATGAAAAGGTTGAAGAGCAATTGCATATCGAGTAGACCTCGAGCTCTTCAAATTCTTACTCTGTATAGCAGTAAGAGCTTTTTGGTCGGTTTCTACTATGAAATGTGCGCCTAGAAGGAATCTCTGTAGTTTGAGGATCGACCAAACCATAGCTAATAGCTCACGGTCTAAAACCGAATAATTCCTTTCTGCCGCATTAAGTTTTCTGGAAATATACATTACAGGATGCAGAGTTCCAGAGTACTCTTGCATTAGTGCCGCTCCAATCCCAGTGGATGAAGCGTCACTACGAAGAACGAATGTCTTATCTTTAGTAGGTAGCACTAAAATAGGTGGTGTTGAAAACAATGTTTTAATCTTATCCAGAGAGCATTGGCATTCCTGAGACCAGTGGACCATATTAGGCGAACCTTTCTTTAGAAGTGTCGAAAGAGGTGCCATGATAGAGGATAGATTCTGAATGAATCTGCCATAAAATTGAATAAGACCTAACAGACTTCTCACCTGTTTTTTAGTCTTAGGGATCGAGATGTTAAGTATCTTACTAGTATTATGGTCCTCTGTCTTTAGGAAACCATGACCAACTCGGTGGCCTAGGAAAGAAATTTCGCTAAAACCAATATAGGCTTTAGAGGGTTTCGCTGTCAGGTTGTGCTCGCGCAAAGTAGACAGCAATTCATCTAACCCTGAATAGTGATCTTCCCAAGTATCGCTGAAAAGACAGATGTCGTCTAGATATGCAATGACATCTGACCGATAAGATAGGATTCGGCGCATCATGCGCACGAATGTAGCTGGTGCGTTCATAAGACCGAAAGGCATAAAATTCCATTGGAACAAACCTCTAGGTGTTGAAAAAGCCGTGAGAGGTTTGGCGCGTTCAGATAAAGGAACTTGCCAATATCCTTTAGACAAATCAAGTTTAGTGAAAAAATGAGATTTGGAGAGTCGAGTAAGTAGCTCTTCCAGTAAAGGCATAGGTTCGGCATCGAACTTCGTTACTTGATTCAATTTTCGATAGTCAACGCAAAGACGTAAGTTATTGTCTTTTTTACGAACAATAACCATCGGCGAAGAATATGCAGAGGTGGATGGTTCGATTATTTTCAAATCTATCATCTCATCCAACTCTTTCTCAACCTGTGCTTGGAAATGTATAGGTATAGGATAAGGTCTAACCCTAATAGGAGTATGGTCAGTTAGAACAATGTCATGTTCAATGACATGCGTTTGTCCAGGGATGTCAGTGAGTACATCCTGAAATGTTTGCAACATAGTTGAAACTTGTCGCTGTTCTCCTAGAGACAAATCAGGAGAGACAGTAACGTTCTTCCATGATTCACTAGAATGGAGTGGGATCATTGGAAGAGGAAGATTTACATCTGAAAAACTTGTTTCCTCATCCTGTATCACGGACAGTGATGAGTAATGACCATGTTGTACTGGAGAATTGTCCGTTGCTTGGAAAATGGGTTGCAAATAATCCGGACGTTCATGGAATTCAGTAAGCATATTGATGTGGAAGGTTTTATGCTTCCCATCAATATTGACAATATAGTCGACATCGGAAATTTTCGATATTATATCGTACGGACCTTTCCAAGAAATAAGTAGTCTGTTTTCCCTACAAGGTAGTAATACAAATGCTTTGTCACCAGGACAAAGTTGTCGTAAGCATCTCTTCTTATTGGCAAATTGCCTTGCCTTCTGTTTCGCAAATTCAGAAGAAGAAGTTGCTAATTTGCATGCTTCGATAATCTTTTGTCTCAACGCGATGACATATTCGTAGGATGACTTTGTGTCATCGTCAATATTGTCAGCTGTTATGAGATCATGAAGCAGCGACATAGGGCCACGCGGACGCGCGCCAAAGACGAGTTCAAAGGGAGAAAATCCTGTATGTTCATTGGGTACCTCTCTGTAAGCGAAGAGGGCCGCAGGTAAAACTCTGTCCCAGTCTTGAGGATGATCCTCAGTTATCTTCCCTAGTAAGTTTTTAAGTGTTTTATTAAGGCGTTCGACCATACCATTAGACATTGGATGGTAGATACTACTTAAAGATCTATCTATCTGCAGAGTAGACATTACTTGAGACATGGTATCTGATATTAGTTGGGTGCCATGGTCTGACAATATCTCTCCGGGGAAACCCCAGACGAGAAAATATAAGCCAAAGAGCATCTGCAATATCAGCAGTAGTAATGCTCTTCAGAGGAATAGCCTCTGGCCAACGTGTGCACATATCAACACACGTCAAGATAAACTGATGTCCTCTGGCAGACTTGATCTTAAATGGACCAATAATGTCTATGGCCATTTTTTGAAACGGCCGAATAGGAATGTCCGCCGCCTGAATGGGTGCAGCATGCCGTGGACCTTTGGATTTAACTTCCTGACATACTTTACAAGATCGACAATAAATCCGTATGTCCTTGTTTACCAATGGCCAAAAGAAAGCCGCAAGGACTCTTGACTTAGTACGGGAAAAACCCATGTGTCCAGCACACTGAGAGTCGTGAGCGTGCTGCAAAATTTTAACTCTCAAATTCTTGGGAACCAGGATTTGAGAATGACTTGACGTAATGGAGTCTTGAACCATACGTACAAGTACGCCATTCTTCTTTGTAATCCACGATTTACGACTTGTGTCTTTATTCGGATCACCTTTAGTTGCAAGAATGAAGAATTTCTTCAGAGTGGGATCATCTTCTTGCTGTTTTATAAACGAGTCACGAGAAATTACCAAGGGATCACCTTGGTTATGCACTTCATTATCTTCAGTAGATGAAGTTTGAGGCATATTAAGAGCCTGCGCTCTAGTGACTACAGCGTTAGCAATCTGCATGTTTTGCCTTTCCCACGCGGAAATTTGTTGCGGAGTGCATTCTTTGACTCCATGAATGCGACCGATGATGAGGTCAGCGATCGGATTCGGAAGAAGACATGCGTGTACATCTCCTGTAAAGAAAGGAGTAGCAATCCTAATGATAGCAGTAGAGTATTTCTCTAATGTGCCGCCAAATGTTACACATTTGACTACTTGTCCAGTGGCACGGGAAGGATCTACGAGTGACTGCCTAACACCAATTGTGGTGCATCCAGAATCAAATAGCACAGAGACTGGATTGTTATTTACTAAACCCTTATGTAAGACAAGAGAACCTCTTCCATCATGCGCGACTGATGCAGGAAGAGCAGGAAGAGGATGGCCACAGCTTAAAGTAGACACTGTGGTTGGCTCAAATAATGTTTTGCATTGGGGGCACTGAGATGCTCTCCCAAAATCAAAAGCGGCACATGCCATATTACTAGCATCATTATTATCTTTACTCTGTTTATAGGCTTCATGGGACTCTTGTTGTGCAGAGTTTGCCTGAAAATGTGGTTTATGTCTTTTGTTTTGAGATCTACCTCGGTTATTATCACCTCTGTAGTTATTGTTACCTCTATTGTAACCCCTATTTGGGTTTGAGTCATAGTTCCCTTGGTTACCATTATCATATTCATTATAATGAGTATCTCTGTAATTATGATCTTGTTGACTCCAAGACGGATAACCCGGATAGTTTCTATAATTACTTCCTCTACGGAAATTCCTATAATTATGACCACCCCTGTGTCGAGAGCTATCAGCTCGTCTCCAGTTCTTTGAAGAAGAACCCTGAAATGATTGGTTACCTTGGTTTTGATAACTATTATGGTTACCTTTTTTATCAAATCTGTTTTGAGGTCCCTGAAATCTGTGTGAATGATTGGGATTGTATGGTGTTGCTGAAGCAACTGGCATACTCTCCTTAATCTTAGTGTTGCCAAAAGTCACGTCGGGGTGTGCAGTGACATATTGGGAACAATATTCTTCCATTTCCTTTAGAGATTTGGGTTTACGCTCATGTATAAATTCCAGGAATGGTTTGTTAACACATGACATAATCTTATCTCTGAGCAACAAATCCATAAGTCCTTCATACGTTTTTTCTGTTTTGGAAAGCTCAATCCAACGATCAACTGTGAGACGTGCCTTTGCAGTGAATTCTGAGAATTCTACACCTGTCTCAGGCACCATCGTCTTAAATAAAAGGCGATAGCCTTCCTCACTTAGCTGGTATTTCTTTATCAAAGCCGCCCTAATGACATCATAATTATCCTTATCTGCTTCTCCTACAAGGCATAATCTAGTCAAAGATTCACCTTTCAAGTTTTCTGCTAATTGATTAGCGTATTGTGATTTATCCACATTATGTGTACGACAAGAACGTTCAAATCTATCCAGCCAGAATGTAATATCGTCACTGGACTGATTGAACGGTGGAACCTTAACCTTGTAAGTAGAAGGTTTACCATTACCACTAGATGCCTGATTAACATTACTCATACTTGTCAATCTCAATTTCTCTAACTCAAATTCATGTTCTCTTATTGCTTTTTTTTCTTCAGCTTCTCTGTCTAATCTTTTTTGTTCAGCATCCCTGTCTAATCTTTTTTGTTCAGCTTCCCTGTCTAATCTTTTTTGTTCAGCTTCCCTGTCTAATCTTTTTTGTTCAGCATCACTGTCTAATCTTTTTTGTTCAGCATCACTGTCTAATCTTTTTTGTTCAGCAGCAGCTTCTCTTTCTAATTTTTTTTTGTTCAGCTTCAAATCTCCTTTGCTCCACCTGCATCTGCAATTTCTTTTGTTCAGCAGCAGCCTCAGCTTCTCTTTCTAATCTTTTCTCTTCAGCCATAGCTTTTCTCTCTTCTGCAGCAGCTTTTCTCTCTTCTGCAGCTAATGCTTTGTCATATTGAGCAACTGCCCATTCTTCTAATTGTTGACCAGTTTTATCAAGGGATTTCCCTTGTGTAATGAAGTATTCTAATGTAGACATGATGTCTAACAATAATACTAATCACTTGAAACAATAATAATACCACAAGTTCTTAATGACTTGATTAATCATATACTATCCCAATATCTGTGGGTCACAAGCCTTAATAAGGTCTTGTATAACAGTAATAATAATCAAGTACTGGTTTATACCATAATCCAAGTGCAGTGCACAGGCAATAGTGTCTTATGAAATATACCTATATAAAACATATGTCAACCAACAGAATACATAAAGTACAAATAGGACTGACAATACGAAAACGTTTGCAGAAATCAAATAAATCAAATAGGGAAATCAATGAAAATAATCACTGAATCTGCAAGGCATAACAACACAAATGACGTCACAGTATATGAATATAAATTGTGAATAGAACTGAAAGATAGAAAAGGGTAGACCAACAAATTACAAACAAATCCAAACAAAACTAAAGAACAAAGAAATATTACAAAAATAACAATAATTACAGTCTTCACAGCTAACACAAATAGCAACTAGTTGTTGCAAGCAAATTTCCAATTAAGGAAATTGCACCTAAAGAAAACGCCCACAACGGACCCTCTATGACGTGGGATATTCTGTTGTGAGGACTCCGCCCAACCTTAAACACAACCCGCTGACATATAAACTAACATACTGTACAAATAAATAACATGTAAACATAAATATATAAATTATGTGTATGATAGTATGTGTTGCGAAATAGGCTCAGTTTTACAGTAATGGCAAAGTTATTCTTATGAAAATAAACAAACTGCCACTTTATTCAATTAAACATTCTGGCCTTAAATATTAAAGTTCATATATAGAAAACAAGAAGATCCATCGATGAAAATAGGACTTCTTAGTTCAATAATACTGTCTTCCTGTTAATATTGACAAGAATTGATCCAACTGTTCTGTGAAACTCTGTAATGTCTAATGTACAAATGTCAACAACGCTGACCTACATACTGCATTCACTTGACAGGTCACGTGACGAAGTGTTGACAAAGAGCAAACCAATACTGCAAGTGTGTCGTATTAGCCACAGGAAACGGTCTGGTATCGGTAATCTGTTGACTTCTGAACTTCTGCGAGGTCAAACTCAGAAAGCTGGTCCACCAGTTGATAAGATCTTTCTTTGGGAGACAGACGTCATCATCAGTTGATAAACTCTTTTAATACAAGACCCTTGCCCTGAGCAAGAGACACGCTGAAAAATCTGAAGCTCACTCGAACATCACCAGAGTTAAATACTGTGTTGTTGTGTTGCTCGTGGTTTGAGTATGGAATGTCAACTTGACCTACGCAGTGGTGTGTAGACATAGATTGAGTGTGTAATATGCGAATGATAGGAAGAGTTCGTGGTGTTGACAAATGTTCTTTTCTCACACTCATGTATGGCTGGAAGTCATCGACACCAACGACTGTGTACCTTTACTACAGTTTAATTGGACGTACACACTCGACAGCACAGATAGTGACAAATCACAGGTTGGCATAATACATCATGGTACAGTGGATAAATGGTCTTGCAATGTTACATGGGCACTCATGTAGAATAATAGTATAATGGACTGTCAATAGCCAAGCACTCAGTATTGCCCATATATATATCATCTGAGTTTACTGACAAAGCACGTCAGATTATAAACAATATCCAAGATGACTTCTAGACCTAATCTCGTCTAGTGAAGATTCCTTAACATAATGTCCAGCACAGATTTTTCCATATAATCAAATTGAACCGCTAGCAATGGGTTCTCATGTGTAGCAGTGATCTCTGGACTAATCAAGCGATAATACGGGCATCCCTTTTCTCTTCTTGAAAGTCACTAAATGTTTTTACAAGATGGCTTCTCTCGTGAGCTGTCACTCACGTTTGGATACAGATAATGAATCTGTCTTAAAGTTAGTCATTCATTAAATGTTTCATTGCTCTGTAGATTCTATCATGATACAATTGACTGCATTCTACAGGATATAGTGCTGCTAGGAATCAGAGTTGTTTTCCATCTAGTTAAATGCATCCTCTCAGATGTACAAGTCATACCTATCGAAAAACGGTGGCTTCGTACGAAAGTTCAAAAGAGTATCTTTTATTACCTGCGTATCAGAAATATGATTCTGCCATTCCTTGGCAATAAGAATAAACACTGGGGTAAAGCATACACGATAGGTCTAGACGACTATCACTTTCCCCATAAATATAGAGATCACTTTTTCCCGGCGACAAGCCCACATAGCAAAACACAGCCCCCATGATCAGGGCGAAGCCAAAACACACCTCTCTAGAGACACATCCGCCGAACAGCCTTTGACCTCTCTAGAGACAAAAGAACATATAGTTCGACTTAGATATGTAAAGATATACAGATATAAGACAGACTCGTCCTACTCAGCCAAACAATACACATAAATTCAGGCCATAGATATTCTGAAGCAAGAACAATCTATTACTACCCAAACAAAGAATAAATCGCAGTAAAACTGGATTCATCCGCGGAGTTCGATCGAAAGAGACGACACAACTTTCAAGGGAAGTAACTCAATAATGACTTTTCCTTAAGCACAAAAAAGTATCTATTTTGTTTACAAAATATTTGCGAACATAACAAGTATACCAATGTATAATATTGTAAGATATCAAAGACTGCACGTAACACTACTGTAGAATTGAACTAGACCTAAGAGACTATGAACTTGTGTTTTCGTAGTAGGAGTGTATAAGTTCAGAATTTTAGAGACATTTAGTGGGACGGTCTGAAGACAACTGTGCCCAACCGTGTGACCTAAACATAAAATCTCTTCAAAGGCAATCTTAATGTTGGTAGGTCGAGCAGTCAAGTGATGAAAACGAAGAGTGTCTAATAAAGAACGCAGACCTACGAAGTGCTCTCCCCAAGTTGAGCTGAACAGACATATGTCGTCTATATAAGTTACGATGTTAGATACGTGCGAGAGAATTGTGCACATCATTCTAACGAATGTGGCATGGCGTTCATAAGCCCGAAAGGCATGACATTCAACTGGTATAAATCACGTGGGCTAGAAAAAGCAGTTAGTGGCTCGGCCCTATCAGTTAATGGAACGTGCCAGTAACTTTTGGTAAGATCAATTTTCGTAAAAAACAGAGCCTAGCAAGGCGAGATAACAGATCTTTAAGCAAGGTTAGGGGTTTAGCATAAAATATTATAGGGATATTGAGGTTACGATTAGCAAAATATAATCTCATGTTGTAGTCTTTTTTTTCTAACAATCACTATGGGTTATGTATAAAACAATACCACGCCGGAGGTTTACAACGTATTCAAATGATGACTGATCATGCTGAGACATCTTCTTTCTTCTTTTATCCTTAGCCGCCGAACGTCGAAGCAGTCAGTGGCCATCACGCCTATTGGTGTTTTGTAGGGCAACAACAAATTGATTCCACTTTGCTCGATCGGTGGCCATCCTTCGTACAGTGCCCCAACTCTGGTTCATTCTTTGAATCTCAGGCTCCACAGTACTCCGCCAAGTTGTTTTTGGTCGGCCTCTCTTTCGTTTTCCTTCAGGGATCCAAAGAATAGATGTTATTGTGATGGCATCGGGGTTTCTTCTGAGGACATGGCCAACCCAGCTCCTGCTTCTGCCAGCTATGATGGTGTGCATGTCCTCTTGCTTGCTCCGAGTAAGCAGATCTTGGTTTCCGCACGATAGAGAAGCACAGAAAGCACACAGCTCTGATATAATCTTAATTTTGTGCTTGTGCTGTATTGAGAGGACTTTCAGATGTTGTTTAGGCTAAACAAGGCTATTCTTGCTTTGTTCATTCTGTTGTTGATGTCTTTGCTTGCCCCGCCGTCTGGTGTTACTTTGCATCCTAGGTATGTGAAGGTGTCTGGCTGTACCAGTTGCTGATTCCTTACTGATATGGGCTCAGGGTTGCTCACATAGAGCTTCTTTAAATTGATGTTCAAACCCACCTGCTGGCTATACTTATTAAGTCTATCCGTTTTTTTCTG
Organism: Oreohelix idahoensis; assembly: GCA_024509875.1. Taxonomy (NCBI): domain Eukaryota; kingdom Metazoa; phylum Mollusca; class Gastropoda; order Stylommatophora; family Oreohelicidae; genus Oreohelix; species Oreohelix idahoensis. Next base: position 687,909 of record JAMPIV010015471.1, read on the forward strand.
GATGTGTTGATGTGAATGTGCTAGTAGTACAATGTCATCTGCATATTCCAGATCTTCCAATGTACGAAATGTAGCCAATCTTATTCCTCTTTCTACTGCCCTCTGTTGTCTGGCGCATCACCCAGTCTATGACTTAAAAATAGAGTGGTTAAAAAGGGGCTTCCCTGTCATACTCCTGTCTTCACCTCAAAGGTTAGGTTGTTCTGCCCAACACTACACGTAAAGTTGGCATAGAGGCTTTTTATGATTGACACTATGTAGATTGGAATTTCATAAGCTCTCAGTATTTTCAATAAACTGTCCCTATGTATACTGTCAAAAGCCTTTTCAAAATCAACGAAATTAATGTACAGCTGTCGTTGTCATTCTGAGTACTGCTCTATAATGTTCCTGAGAGTAAATATATGATGCTGAGTCATTACAGGTTATGAAGTAAATTGCATAGCCATGTCCTTGGTGGAATGATCCATCAATGCCAAATTATTACCGTCCTTAGCAAAAACCATGGCACTAAAAGCAAAAATGAACAAAATAACCAGTAACATCCTGTGACGAAATTGTGGGTAGTTAGTAGAAACAAATTTACTAATTATCCGGTCACATGTCATGAGTGCTGAGAGTAGCATCCCAGTGATCATAGGCCATAAGTATATGAAATAGATGTTAGGCATAGTTTGGTTTGTGACAGATGTGTACCTGTATATAGGTACATCATAGGATTTTGGTACACCATTGTCATACCGTGTGATTCCTTCTGTTAAATTGGACTTAAAGTCCTCAATGTCAAGAAAACCAGACATCATATCTTTGTAATTATCATCATGCGGAATGATCTCATCACTTTCAAAAATTGTGCAGAGACCAAAACCAGAATAAATAGTGTTACAAGTATAATATTCACTGGCAAGTAACTGAGCACTAGTAATGACTGCGTGCGCAGTTAACTTGTGTCGCCGTTCCCACTGTTCTTTTTCTTTAGTTGAGCAATCTTTGATACCTTGGATACGGCCAAGTGTCAAATCAGCAATAGGATTCTTTAACAGACATAGCCTAACTCTGCCTGAAAAAATGGTATATGAATGTTAACAATGGCCGTGGAATACAAGACAATTGTTCCACCAAAAGTAATACATTTAACAAAAGAACCGGTTGCACAAGAGGGATGTATAAGAGACTTCCTTACTCCTACAGTTGTACAATCAGAATCACGGAGTTCCGCCACCTGTCTATTGTTCAACAACCCTCTGTGAAGCTGAAGTGTGCCTGTGCCATCATGGGCGGATAATGCCGTTACTGCAGGCAATGGGGGAACACACTTAACAGTGAAGTATAATTGGGTTGAAAAAGAGTTAAACAATCGGGACAATGTAAAGCAACCTCAACATCAAAGGCAAAACAAGCAGCTGATTGATTAATAACAGTATTGTCCTGATTATTCACGGGTGCATCACCAGTATGTGCTGAATTTGCATGGTAATTTGAATGTGCAACATCACGAGAGCGTGATTGCTGTCCCTGGCGATTAAAAAAACTACTTTGATTTCTGTAGTTTTGGGATACATGCCTAGGTGAAAAATTATGATTGTTTGATCCATAGTTATTCCAGTCCCTGTTAAAAGGAATAACATTGTCTTGTATTCTCCAACTTGAGTTTTGTTGTTGGTAATTGCCTATATTCTGAGGTGACTAGTTTCAGTATTGTTGTCTACCTCTGTTAGAACCTCCATTATTGTACCTCCCCGGAACAAAATTCCTATCAAGGCTATGAGATCTCAGTCCTAAATTTGTGTTTTTCTAGGCTGTTGCTAAAGCAACAGGTAAAGCTTCCTTAATTACATTATTACTGACACAAGTACCTGGATGTGCAGTGAAGAACTGTCTTCCAATTTCCTCCAGTGAAGACAGGCTATATGGTTTCCGTTCATGTAAGAATGACCAAAATGGTTTACTCACAGAGGATAAACCGTTATCCCTCAATAACAAATCCATGAGGCCATCATAGGTTTTGTCAATACCTGACAATTGAACCCATCTGTTGAAAGTCAAGCGAATAGCTGAAATGAACTCCGAGAAGTCGTTCCCAGTCTCAGGGGTCATAGTTTTGAAACGTTTACGATAACCCTCTGCATCTAGCTGGTAACGTTTCAATATTAGAGCCCAAGCAGCTTCATAATATTTTTGTTTGGACCGCCCATTGTACAGAAATCAGTCAACGGTTCTCCATTCAAGAATTCCATTCGTCTTGCACACCACTGAGATTTGTCCAATTTATGTGCTTCACATACACTTTCAAAACAACTTAGGAAGCACGACATGTCATCAAAACTAGGCTTAAAATTGGGCGATCGAAGTTTACTAGACCCAGTATTTTGCTTCTTTGAGGAACCATAAACCTCTGAATCATCATTATATTTACCCTGGATTGTCAGTTTTAATTATTTTAGACGAAGAAGCAGCATTTCTTTTTCATGGGCTAACTCTGCCTTTCGCTCCTCTATTTCCCTTTCATGTGTTAATTGCATTTTATTCTCCTTCAGCTTAGTAATACACCTCTTTTCATCTAATTCAGTCTTCTTTACCTCCAATTCATTAAGACACCTCTTTCTCTCTAATTCAACAATACGCCTCATTTCAGCTTTCTGTTCTTCCAATTCCATTTGATGTGCTAAATTTCTCTCTTCCAATTCTCTAATTTTCCCCTCCCTCTGTTTTGCTTTGGCAAACTCAGTCAAGGCAAAGTCCTTTAAAGATTCACCTTCTAATCCAAATGCTTTGCCTTGATTGTCAAAGCAATTTAAAGTAGCCATGTTAATTGATAATGTGACTTACTTAGTCAATACGTAAAACAATGGCTTATTGCTTTACAATATGACGAAAGCAAAGAAGGTAGGAATACTATTAAGCAATAATAATAAAGTAAATCATGTAGCAACAACATGTGAAGAAAAAGAATGCAAGAAAAAATATATATTAATAAGATAGTATACTGATATAGACAAACAGTTAAACATTTGCAGCAAGGGAAAAATACTAATGGGAAATTGAAGGTAAAACAGAAAATGGAACAATCTTACAGCCAAGAAACGACAACACAGGACCCGGACAGAGTGTAAACATAAATATTGTATTAACCAAGCGATTGGAAGGTGAGGTAATAGCACGAACAAAACAATCATAAAACCAAGAAAAAGAGCAATTTACAACAAGCCATTTACAAATAAATAGACGGAACGTCACAACTAAACAAGCACTATTACAGGAAACAAGCTGTGAACAGAAATCGTCTTCGAGGTTCCTCGAACCGGAAAATTTCACGGGCTGAAGACTGTAAATCTACAGAAACATCCTTTGAGATTTGTGCGGACATGTGGTTGCTAACATCGGAACGCCTCCCGCTGGGACAGGATCATAAATATCTCAGACCTATCTTGTAAAAATTATGACACACTGATAGTAACATTATTCATCTATACTATGTGCACTCTTGCAAATTTTCCTTCTTTGGCAACTTGACCAGATAACCTTCCTTCCATTCTGCTGGTATTTCCCCACTCTCCCAAACTTTGCCAAATAGTTTCTTTAATATCTCTGTAGAGGTATCAATATCTGTTTTGATGGCCTCTGTAGGAATGCAATCTGGACCAACTGCTTTTCCATCTTTCAGAAGCTTTATGGTTTTCTTTATTTCTTCTCCATTTTGTCGTTCACAGCTGAATTTTAGCTCTTCTTCTGCTGGCTGGATGTCTGGGGAATTAGTTGAAGATGGTCTATTGAGAAGCTGCTCAAAATGTTCTGTCCATCTCTTCATTTGTTCGTGTATATTACTAATCAATTTTCCATTCTTACCTTTCGTGAGGCCATTTTCTAGCTTATAGTTCCTTGTTAGCTTCTTTGTGTTGTTGTACATATCCCTCATATTTCCTTTGGCTGCAGCTTCCTCTGCTACCCTTGCCAAATCATCAATATATTTCATGTTGTCTCTTTTGATGGTTCTTCTTACTTCTTTGTTTGCTTCTATGTACTCTTCATGAGCCTTGGCTTTGGAGCTTCTGGTTTTGGTTCTGTTTAAATCTGCTTTCTTGTTTTTCGTGTCTTCTATCTTACTAATGGTTTCTGTTATTATCCATGCTTTGTGCTGATGTTCTATTTTTCTCAGTACTTCTTCACATGTCTCGTTCCATATATTTGTTACTTGTTGCCAGTGGTCTTCCGTATCTGTTTCATCTTCCAGCTGTTGGAAGACTTGGTATTTGTTGGATACCGTGATTGAAAATTTTTCTTTTATTTCCTGATTTCTTAGATATCCCACATTATACAGTTTTCTATAACTATATGCTGTTGCAAATTTGTTAATTTTTAATTTTGTTTTAGCCAACCGAAGATGGTGGTCTGATACAACATCTGCTCCTCTACATACTTTCACATCATGCAATGATGACCTAAACTTCTTGCTTATGCATATGTGATCAATCTGATTCTCAGTTCTGTGGTCTGGTGATATCCATGTTGCTTTATGTATTCTTTTATTTTGAAATATGCTTTCTCCTATAGCTAGTTGATTTAAAGCACAGAAGTTTGCTAATAGTTCCCCATTCTCGTTCATCATACCTAATCCATGCTTTCCCATGACTTCTTCAAAACCAGTGTTGTCTGTTCCTATTTTCGCATTTAGGTCCCCCATCAAAATTGTGATGTCCTTCTTTTCTTATTGTCCAAGACACTTTGTAGTCTGGTTTATAAGTCTTCTTTCACAGATTCTTCTTTATCGTTTGTTGGTGCATAACACTGAATGATTTTTATATTTACTTTATTTTTGGCTGATTTAAACCTTGCTATTATAAGTAGGGGTTCCATTGCTTACCATTCTATAAGTGCTTCTGTGCTTCCTTGGACAGCTTTAGAGCCACACCTTTACTGTGGTGGGCTTTTTCCACTTCATGTCCTGTAGACAACACCATTTCTCCTGTGATCAATCTCCTCTTCTCTGTGCCTTTCCACCGTGTCTCGCAGAGACCCAGGATATCAATCCTGTAATTTCCATATCTGCTGCTACCTGTGCAGTTTTCCCTTGTTCACACGGAGTGCGAACATTCCAGGTGCCAATCCTGGAGATTTTCCTAGACGAAAAAAAGGTTAGTCGGCAACCCAGACTCCTTTCGGCTTTCTCTAGGCTGCTTCACGCGATTCCTTTCCAGAGGACCTTCTTCAGTCTTGGGCGGCTGAGTTGATTTATATTCTTTATTTGACGTGTCCATGTTTTTTGACGTTTGTGTGGTTAAAAATTTTTTTACGGGATTGGGACCCAACCCCATGCCCAACCATTCTTAGTCGCTTTTGACGACATGCCTGGTAGGGTAGAGTGTTACTATTTTTTGCTCCCCTTTCGGGCCCCGGTAACACACGGGTGGGGCACTTTTATATTAGTCATGAAAAGGTCTATTTCTATGACTACTTGCCGGCTGCTAGTCGTCACGTCGTAAGTATATTCGTGTATTGCAGCTTATTCGATACATATACTTATTTATTTATATTTTCTAAGTGTAATGATTTTACCTCTATATCTATTATTGATAGTGTGCCGACGTGTCGTTAAAAGTACTTCTAGCTGGAAAGAAGATCCATTGGGAATTTTTCGATTCCACTTGTGTCTACCGACAGTGTAGTCTTCCTTAACTCGAGCAGATTTATGACTTTATCAATGATGATTTGACGTATGGTGTCTAAAATCGCAATAAGTAATTCTTCTTTTGGATTGTTTATTGTTTCACTGTGTTGTTTTATTTGATATGTCAGTGATAAACTGTTTCTCTTGTTCCATGTGTTTGGTTCACTATTGGTGGAATGTCTGCTTTCTTTTTCTAAACGTAGTTATATAACTGCAATTTCTGTAGTCAGTTGTCGGAATAGGGGTTTGATGTGTAGTTTCTGCTTACTTGACAGCATATTTGTTTTCAAACTATTTATTATCTTAGTTAATGGTTTTAACAATCATTCTCATACCACTATGACATATATTAATAATCTCAAAAAAACCTACGTGACAGTGTTGTAATTCAGCTCAAGTCAGCTCATCTGTAGTTGTGTTAGTATTTATCACGGAATTGACTTCACTGCTTTGCAGTAGTGGTTCAACAGTGGCCAAAACTCAAGAGTATCTAATATGGGTCTTCAAAGGTGTCTACCGTCGCACAAGATTACTCTTAGCAGAGTTGTAGATAGAAGAATAATGATGCTTCTATCACAAGGGACTATTCATAAGATTTTTCAGAAGTCCAGAACAATGCTGCATTGAGCAGGGCAATTGTTAACTTAAATCTGATCCGCCGCCTTTTATGAAGAATTAAGCAGTAATTAATATTAGCTCGCTCAAGCCCCCACCCTAATTTACTCTCATTATTATTATGATATAGCTCTGTTTAGAGTGTATTTAGTAACTTGACTGAGACAAACATGCAGTACATCTAAAATGATTACATCGACGCTAAATTTGTATATTTACAAATAACAGATTTTATAATCGCTTAGATTTAACAAGGTTTTAAAATAATGAATATTGATTTATTAGACAAAAATATCATCACTGTTATGATATAATGATGGTTTTATGTAAGAAGTCATTTGGCAGGGTTTAGGTTTGACTTAGCTGGTAGTTTCTGCTCCCGCTGGGTTTTTGGGATTAGAGCAGATAGGTCACTGTAGTTTTTCGCATCTCTAGTCAAGATTAGAGGCACAGCTCGTTCCAAGTAAGATCAGGGAGTAACTGCAAAGCTGGTCCCGCGTCTTTAAGACCCTGTGATGATGGTGTCTAGTTCTACATCAGGCCACGTCTACCCATCCTTTGTTCCAGAGATTAGTACCCTCACTGGCACCACCAACGACTATGGTAAAAGAATAGAAACAAAACGCTCTCCTGAGTACCGAGTTTCCCGACACCTACTTGTGTGTCCCTATTTGTGTTTTCCACTATCCCATCTACCTCAGAATTTACACTAGATGCGAATTAAGCTTAATCACTCGAGAGAAAACTTTCTTTACAATTAAATTGAATAGCTTTATATTTACTTTACATTCAAATGAATAGTATACATAGCATATGTTTATATTTGCATTTACATTGGTTAAAAAATGTTCACAATATAGATTGAATATGTTTTCAGTTACATCTTCACAGGTTAAAAAATGTTCACAATATAGATCGAAACTGTTTTCATTTACATTTACTTATGTTGAAAAGCTTGAAACTTTCATTATTTTTAAAGTGAATATTGTTACACAGACATTTACACTGGTTAGTAATTGTAAATATTACAATTAAAATGTACATCTGTTATTTCATCTTTTCCTGCGTGCTCCATATGGAACTTGGGACTACCTACGCTTTTAGTTCTCTATAAGAAACTAGCAATAATGCAGTGACCAGCCCTTGTAATGGTGGTTCATGAAATCATCATTCTATATTCTGGTGTTGCCATCCTCACATGAGTTGGACATCCAGTAGCAATTTTCATATATTAATATTCACATGGCGATATATACATATTAGTTCAAATGTTAGTAAATGAAAAATGTAGAATGTAAAATGTACACTTAAGCCAATTTTGGCTCACAGACTGTTTGCTCAGAGGAATAAAGGCTCTTGAATAGGCCTCTTACACGTGTTCCTAGGGTCGTTATTTTAACAGAGAATTCCCACTGTGACTCTGTGCTTTAAATTCCTCAGATTACCGGTGTCCTTTTTAAATGGTATAGTTTATTCTGGGCTCTGAAGTTCTCACAATTGCTCAAACAATTGTCCGGTTCTGATATAAGAATCTTGATTCTAGGCTCTGTCAAGGTTTGGTTGTCGTCTTGGCTAACGATTCTCACAGTGAACTAGACTTGCAAAAAGTGTCAGATTATAATCACTGTCTTCCGCCGCATTTGTTTGTTACGATGCTAAGCAGGGCTTGAATCGTTTCTAACAAGTGTTGGGGGGGGAGGGGGGGGGGGAATTTCAAATATTTCCACGTAGCCCCCACGTAGGAAATGGTATGCTCGTAATGCAGAGGTCACCTCACCCATATATGGAAATTAAACTTTCGATTGCCTTGTATGCAGACTCACAAACACATCTGGAAACTTATTCGACGATGTGTATCAGATGTAACATCTTACTTTCCTCTGACACAGGTCTACCGGAAATAGTTATGCCATTCATGTCTGTCCAAAATGTGTCGTCCAGAAAAGTAATCTCTTAATCCGTCGCTTGTGCAAACAAAATCCGTCTACGGGCGAGTAATTGTTATCGCCAGGCACGGGTTGAGCAAACATCTCTACGCGAAAACTGAACAGACCCATATGGGTTTTACGTGCGCAAATCTAACCCAGTTACAGCCACTAGGTTAGTCTATTAGCAGAGAAGCAAGACAGAATTACAAACCGTGTTGAACTGAAGAACTACAAAAGCGTGATGATGAACTAAGAAATGTCAAAAACACTGTAGGGAGAGAAGAAACAACCGAAGACAATCACAAACACTGGTCACGTACGAAATCAGATTTCTTGAACGCATTGTCACATTTTTGTAAGGGGAGGTAACATTTTTTGTGTTTTAGTTTTGTTTTTTGCAAGGGTAGCAACACAATTATGAAAAAAAATTTTTAATCAAATGTAAGCTTTTACTGTTATGCATTAAATATATCCAATGAGCATACAAAATAAAATATGACAAATAACGCTCATTACGAACTTTATACGACTGTTGAAGTTTTTAACACATCTTTGTATTTCATTGTATTTTAACAATATAAATTTTAAAAGATTTCCGCCTGACACGAGATTTAACGTAGTGAATACTTACATGGCCTTTCTCTCTCAATGTTAATTAATAGTTATTCCCCGTATTCGTAGGTTTACGCACCAAATTGTGTCGTCAGCGCTGAAAAATGCTCTTTATCAAATCATAAACATACTGTATTAAATAAATACAAAAGCCACCCTAGACAAATATGTTTACGACAAGAGCTCTTATTTATAAGCACGGACATAAATATTACAAAGGAGATAGGAACTGTCGTTATAGATAAACATGACCTTCAACAAGTTTATTTTTGGATTTTATTATTATTGTTACTCACAATAGACACCACTGCACTCCGGGAAAATCCCTAGGTACTCAGTCTCCCTCAGCCAACCTGGACAAGTATGTCTGCTAATGAGCTACGGGGGTCTCTGAAGAGATGAAGAAAGAACATGACTACTGTACCACCAACAGTTGTACAAAACGTCTGATATGAGTTTGTGAATGGGGTTATTAACTTCATCAAGTCAAACACATTGACACAGAAACCACTACTGTACCATCAATAGTTGTACAAAACGTCTGATATGAGTTTGTGAATGGGGTTATCAACCTCATCAGGTAAAACACATTGACACAGAAACCACTACTACACCATCAATAGTTGTACAAAACGTCTGATATGATTTTGTGAATGGGGTTATAAACCTCATCAAGTCAAACACATTGACACAGAAACCACTACTACACCATCAATAGTTGTACAAAACGTCTGATATGAGTTTGTGAATGGGGTTATCGACCTCATCAGGTAAAACACATTGACACAGAAACCACTACTACAAGAGTATGTGGATTCTTTGTTCAGGGTTCGTACCACGTGACAAGCAGTAGTGATGATTACAATGGTTATCAATATTCACACACAAGGTCAAGTATTTACAAACATCTCTAAACTTTTAACTACTATTATTTTAAATTTAAATATAATTCTTGGATGAACTTTGTGCTTTATAAAATAATTTTAAAAAGTCTTCCCATGATCCATATCTCGGAGCTGTCAAATCTTATCCGATCTGTAATTTTTCAATCGTAATGTCTAAACATTTTGAATAAATACATAATCATCAAACAAAATAAGTGTCACATCCGCTGACAAATGATGTAACTCAATTTATGAAACAGGCTGTTTCACAGAATATCCCGGACAAACGTGTCACCGACCAGCACACTTATTTTACATACGACATTTTAGCCGTTACAGTTACAACACCACCTTATGAAGGCTTTTGTTTGGCTGTAAAAGGTTTTCTATTTCTATCTCCTTCATAAGTTTATAGGAAGGTACTTATATTACTGCGAAATTTATATCACGCAGAAACCAAGTTCATTGTTTTAAATATGTTGTGGTGCACTGAAATTGATAAACTGATGAGGATAGGACTTAATCCTCTTTCCTCTGGCTTGTAGCAGGTGTTTAGTTGCCGCTGCGATGCAGTCTGTCTATGTGCTGTGACTCCGAGTTTGTTAGATTATATATCACAATCCTTAGTTTTAAATCCCAGCTGTGTTTCCGCCGAAAGTTCCAATCAAATCATTGTAGATTCTGGCGAACCAATCCAATCTAGCTAGCACTATTTGGGTGTGGAAGTTTATCATTACTCATCCCACGCGTATTTGAGAAAAATAAATTTAATATACCCGCATGGCCTTTTACACAGTGATGTCATATCGTTACCAAAAACTTCCGTAGCACCAATGTTTATCACCTTTTTCTGCGTGCTTCTGGTAGACAGATGTCTGTTCATACCGTATGGTCTTCTTTCATCGTATCACAATACCGGCTTGTGTCATCATAATTAACAGCTTTATAGTGGGGTCAAATGTTTGACCGACCCGTTTCCTCAGGCGGTTAGACAGATTAGCCGATAAAATATTATCGATCACCGGGTCACTAAACCTGAAGAAACAAAACAACAGTCTGGGAGTGGAGTGTGAAACAATAAGATACGCATTTTTTCCGTAGCAAATACTGCCATAGGGGAGTGGCGTGTTAGAGAATTAACTATGTTATGTCCAGCATAGAGCAAAATAGTGAAAATAACGAATGAAAAGGCATGATTTATGCCAATTAAAAGCGATGAGTGGGAAAAATGAAGAAAAAGAAAGGATACTGCAGGAGGCTGAAGGTGTGAGAGATCACACAAAACAGCATGTTCAGACGTTTTGTTACACCCATCATCCTATAATTTGGCATATTTTATGCACCTTCTATGTTTGCCGGCCACTCTCAGACTTGTTTATCATAGCAAGCCACGGCTAATTAGATAGGTCAGCGGATAACACGTTTATAAACTAAGTCGTCTAGCCATCTTTGATAGAGACTATCTGTGCTGATCCAAGATGGTCCCGACCACTCCTCATAACAATACGACACGGCAGAGTACGGAAAGAAAATTGTATTGTTTGTCTGAGCTGCTGGCGACCCGTATCTGACCGGTTGGCGAATGCACAAAAACACAGATGATAAAACCTAATCGTTTGCGCTGTACCATTTTTGTATCAATATTACCTATAATCTGTCTGGGGAGACAATATAATAGGAAAGCATCTAGACAGGAACTAATTTCACATATGTGTTTCTGAGTTTGCATAAAGATGCAATCTGAAGTATTACTGCCTTATTTAGAGGAATTCGCGCGTTGGAATTTTAAAATTTCATATTTTTTAACGCGCGTGGGAAATTATGATTGAACACCCCCAACCCATTTAGTTCTAAAGAGCTTACCATTGGCTTAATTTGAGAGCTGGAATAGACTGACTTTCATTGGAAAACCCGTCGGAAGCACAATCTGGGATTTGAACTGAGAAATTGAAATACATCTATCGAAATCGGAGTGACAAATCAGACTGCCTCGCCACAACAAGTTAGCAATTCACCACAGCAAGAAAGAAGGATCTGACAACGGATTCCAAAATTATAAGCGACTAACCGAAGTATTTGGGCATCTTTAAAACTTAAAAGTAAATCCGCATTTTAAAAGGAAAGACTGGAGACCCAAGGAATCAGATCACCCGTCACAAGAGAAATACTAAAATTTCAAAGCCCAAGTGATTCGAAAGCATCTAACTTAAATTGATGTGTCAATTCTAAACTGTGCACGGAGATTGTGTTTCCAAAGGTTACTTTGGGGTAAGTGTAAACATTTATTTTACAAATGTGAATTTGACATGTTTTCCTTGCAAAGTGGTTATATATATATATATATATATATATATATATATATATATATATATATATATATATATATATATATATATATATATATATATATATATATATATATATATATATATATATATATATATATATATATATATATACTCTTTACTGTTGTGAGGCTGTCTTCAAATGGTCTTATGGCACTTCTCTGTGCTTTTGTAAGATATCGTTAATAACTGTTGTTGTTGTTGGCTTTTGATGCTTGTAGTATGGATGCCCACATATAAATTAGCTTGTGGTCTAGTTATAATGCTAGTAATAAAACAAGAGAAAGGAAAGTCTGACGTCATGAACGATCGAATGAACAGTAATACCAGAGAAGAAGACTGTACAAGCTAGATCTGGACAGGCCTTTATCTTTCTAGTGATACGATGTTTGAACGGCCAGACGTTCTGTCGTAATAAGAACTCATGTAGAACAGGGATATACTGAAAAGGGATTGCCGTAGATCAATATTGTCTACCACGTTTAAAATACAGAATGTTACAGAGATTAACACGAGCACTTTTCGGTTCTGACAGATCATTTTCTTGTGAAAGTAGGATTATTGGCAAGATATTAGGATTGAGTTACTGAACAGCAATTTTATTTACTACATTAAACAAATACTTCTAATTCCTTATTTTAAAATTAATTTAGTATTTACACAAAAACGAATCTAATGCATAGCGAATGTGAGTATGTTATGTAGTTTTTTTTTTTATAAAGTTTTGCCTCGTTTTGGCGAGGCACGTCCCGTTCAACCTAGTCGGTTATATTAGGGCACATGTCCAAATATAAAAGACCGGTAGGTCTGGAATTATGTTATGTAGTGTTATGACTATCGTATGTGTGAGTATGTTATGTAGTGTTATCACTATCGTATGTGTGAGTAGTGTGTGTTTGATTTCCATCAACTCTGAGGCCTGTACAGACGTCAACAATCTGGCACGGCCTGTATGTCTGTTACATAATTTTGACAAACAGATTTGGAGCAGTTGGAATGTCACAGCAAAGATTACCAGATTTCTCAACGTTTCTTCATATTCGTCTTTCGTTCTCATATAACGACATCTATTTGTGTCACAACGTTGGCTGTCTGTCTCAGGCTTCTCTTGTTGATCCTCACGTGGGTTGGTGAAAGCCACGTTGTCAGTCTGCTCTTTTTGTGGAGCCGACATTTATAAATGATGTGTTCTTCTGTGTATAGTCTTCTCCCTCACGTCCACATGTCTGTCTGTTTGATTGTTAATTTGTTGAACAGTTGGTATTTGATCCTACAGTAGCCGACTCTTAATTTAAATACTATTGCTTGATCTCTTCTTGGTAAGGAATATTATGTCTCTGTTATATCTGCCTCTGTGTGGTGTCTGTCATTTGTCTTCGATGATATTTCGTATTATTGCTATTATAACTGTGCTTCCATTCCTGAGTTTGAAAATTGTGTCCACTTTTCGTGGCCAGTCTGTCTGCCTTCACGCTTCCAGAAATATGTCTATTTAAGTAATACAATAATTTTGACTTGTGTTTTTATTCAGATACATAGAAAACATAAGCAATTAAAATTTTAATTAACCAATATACGCATTATGAATATATGATTAAGAAGGATAAAAATAGCGCTAGTTAAGCGTATTATCTTCAATATACATCATATAACCTAACTATAACCAGCCTGGGTTTCTACACTACACTTGTGTTTATTAATGGAACAACAACTTGTCTTGTAGTACTCGAGAATCTCTTGTACTTTCATTTTCTTGAATTTATATCAGGTTTCTATTAGAGCTTCTGAGAGACTTTCTAATTCGATGTTTTTATGTTTCCTTACTCTCAACAACATTTCTGAAGGTCACAATAATGTCAATGACTTCCATGTTGTCTTTCTCAGCCAGCCTTGACCTTCAGGCCTCATGTATTTTCCGAGGTGTTTCTGAGGAGACAAATAATGTGTCCACTCATATGTCAGGCATGTCTTAGAAGGAGACAAAGAATGTGTCCACTCATCTGTCAGGCATGTCGTAGAAGAAGACTAATATGAGGTTCAGCATAGCGCTGGTAACCTCACTACCAAAAATAAATTGCTAAAGAAACAACTGCTGTATTCTGTGATAAAGATCACACATTTATTAATAATGTCTTTATTTACTTGTTTCAACCTGACCACTGATGACGCCCAATTTATATTATGATTGAGTAATTGGCCGCCAAATGACGCGTGCACCATGGGTTGAGTGATGGTGCCCGTGGTCTGGTTTTGTGAAGTGTGCAGATGTGTTCAGTCAAACAATGATCATACAAAATAACAGGGCAATCCACATTAGGACGTCAGTAAACTCACGACGTATAAAGTCAATGATTCTTGTAACAGCCGATGACGTTTTTCTTCATTATTTATTGTGGACGCCACAGTGACAAAATGGTTACGCGAATATGTAGGCACATCAAACAGTCATTATCACAGCAACATTCAATACAGCAATGGACGGTAGACAGCATTACAATGATGAGTCAGATGCATGTTATATTTCATAGTGCTGTAAATGTAGTCAGGTGAAAAACTCCATCCTTTTCTATAACAGCCAGGAGATAACCAGATGTATGAGATCAGTTCACTCTCCTTAATCTGACTTCAGCAAGACAGGCACGTCTGCTGAAGTATAAATAATGTCCTCAAAAATATCCTCTAGATAACAAAGGTTTCCAAACCTAGTTCATGTAACAAAGTAGCAAGTAATGGTCCTTGGGACATGCATCAACCGATGCGGTACAATACAGCAACACGTGAGCTGGGAAAACATCTCGTGACGACGACTTTCGAAGACAGGCTATGAATCAAGCGTCGCTCACGACCAAAAATCGATAGAGTTAATGAAAAATTAATTTACCTTGCCTTCAGGAAATACACAGAAATATTACGCCTCCCGGCATGTGGAAATACACTAGAGGTATTATCTCGAATAAACGAAATATCCATTAAGAGGACTTCACATTCCTGACAGAACAAAAAATAGCGGAGATCCCCTCTCAGCGAGGCATCTTCCTAGCTATTCAAAATCGCTCACTTACTGGTGGGCGGAAATCGATCGACAAAGAAGCAAGACCAGTCATGCGTAGTCCAGCGCAAATTTACCACAGCTCAGAACTTAAGACGCAAGGACCTTTACTACGAACCAGCGTAAGAATGATTACCTTAAAAGGATAACCCAACAGGTTGCCAACCGTTTTTTCTGAGAAAACGGCCTAGCATAGCAAACTTAACTGCATTCAATACCAACGCGAGGAGACAACTGCTTACCGAGAAAAGTGACTATAAATTTCAAGCAGTTGTTGCCCTTGCGTTACAAAATATATATTGTAATAAAACGATGTTGCGAGAATTTCTCACGCAACATATCACCACCTCCTCCCGATAAAAAAAAATGTGGAACATATTTTTTTTTTTTTTAAATATCAAAGAGCATGTGATAAGCGGCTCAAAACGCACGAATTATGCGCGGATAATTAATTAAATTGCCTAACATGAGGCTAAATATAGAGTGTCTGGTGAGGATATACCTCAACAGAAAAATAAATATGTCTCAAAAAATATCACATCGGGGAGGTGTCACCAACACACATCACGTTAGCATGTAAACACAATATACGTATGCAAGTTACTATAATCATCATTAAATAGCATACTCTAATATTGTCTTTAAAAAATATGGATGTACAAATCTGATAGAAAAATTTAATTAGTACATTATTTGACATGTAATGACATAAGTACATAGTAAAGTTAAACTACATGACGATCCAGGACATATCCTCTGGCATTCCGAGGGTAAGTACACAATCTAGAACTGGTCATGCTTGATAATAGTAAGGTAAGTTTTCAGCTCATCAATGACATTCTGAGAAAGTACAAGCAATATAATGCTAATTAATAACTAATATGCTTCATAAGGTACAATACATTATTAATAATTGTGGCTGTTTAGTAAACTAACGGCCCTTATATTAACCACTCAGTCTTCCTCTATCATCTTAAAAAACGAACAGAAGAAGATGATAACAAAGCACGATAGTGTGTACATATAAAGTGAGTACAGATGTGCTAATCTATTGTACTAATATAGGTGTGTTATGACTCTGTAATATATGGAAATATAGGACAGAAGTATTAGTTGGAGTCATGTGGGCATCTAGACAAAATGTCAGCCATCACATTATCCGCACCACGGATAGCTCGTACCGTGAAGTGAAAAGGTTGAAGAGCTATAGCATATCGAGTGGATCTCGAACTCTTCAAATTCTTAGTCTGAATAGCTGTAAGAGCTTTCTGATCAGTCTCTAGAATGAAATGTGCGCCCAGGAGGAATCTTTGTAGTTTTAGAATTAACCAAACCATCGCTAACAACTCACGGTCTAAAACCGAGTAGTTCCTTTCTGCCGCATTTAGTTTTCTAGAAATGTACATAACAGGATGCAGAGTATTTGCATATTCTTGCATCAGTGCTGCTCCAATCCCAGTGGATGAAGCATCACTCCGAAGAACAAAAGTCCTATCAAGAGTAGGTAATCTTAAGATGGGAGGAGAAGAAAATATATTCTTGATTTGGTCTAGTGAAGATTGGCATTCTTCAGACCAACGGACCAGATTAGGCGAACCTTTCTTCAACAATGTTGAGAGAGGTGCCATGATCGAAGATAAATTTGGAATAAATCTCCCATAAAATTGAATTAAACCTAAGAGACTCCTAACTTGTTTCTTCGTTTTAGGAACAGAGATGTTCAGTATTTTGGAAGTATTGTGGTCTTCTGTCTTCAAGAGACCATGACCAACACGATGACCCAGGAAAGAGATTTCACCAAAACCAACAAAAGCTTTAGAAGGTTTTGCTGTCAAATTATTCTCACGTAGAGTGGACAGTAAGTCATATAACCCTAAATAGTGATCTTCCGAGGTATCACTGAAGAGACAGATGTCATCTAAGTATGCGATGACATCCGAACGATGTGACAGAATTCGACGCATCATGCGAACGAAAGTGGCAGGGGCGTTCATGGGACCAAAAGGCATAACATTCCATTGAAATAGACCCCTAGGTGTAGAAAAAGCAGTAAGAGGTTTGGCATGCTCTGCTAAAGGCACTTGCCAATAACCTTTAGACAAGTCAAGTTTAGTGAAGAATCTAGAATTAGAAAGTCTAATCAGTAGATCTTCTAACAAAGGCATCGGTTCAGCATCGAACTTTGTGACCTGATTCAATTTGCGATAATCAACGCAAATTCGTATGTTCTTATCCTTCTTCCGGACAATAACCATGGAAGAAGAATACGGTGAAGTCGATGGTTCAATTATATTTAATTGAATCATTTCATCCAATTCCTTTTCCACTTGCGACTGAAAGTGTATAGGGATAGGATAAGGCCTAACCCTAATTGGATTATTGTCGGTAAGAATTATGTCATGTTCTATGACATCTGTGTGTCCAGGAATGTCAGTGAGAACATCCTGAAATGTTTGTAACATCGACGAGACTTGTCGATGTTCGTCACCAGAAAGATTAGGAGAAACAGAAACGTTTTTCCAAGATTCCGTGGAATGTAATGGAACCACTGGAAGGGGAAGATTGACATCAGAGAAGGTAGATTCCTCATCCTGTATGACAGACAGGGATGAATAATGACCGTGAGGTGCAGGAGCATCATCCGTTGCCTGGAAAATAGGCAGCAAATAGTCCGGACGTTCGTGAAATTCCGAAAGCATGTTTATGTGGAAAGTTTTATGCTTTCCATCAATATCGACCACATAGTCGACATCGGAAATCCGAGAGACTATTGCATACGGACCTTTCCATGCAATAAGAAGTCTATTTTCCCTACTGGGGAGTAGGACGAATGCTTTGTCACCTGGACAAAGTTGTCGTAGACATCTATTTTTGTTAGCAAACTGCCTTGCCTTTTCTTTAGCAATTTCTGATGAAGCAGTTGCTAGTTTACATGCCTCAATGATCTTTTGCCTCAGAGCAATAACATACTCATATGAGGATTGAGTTTCATCACTAATATCATCGGCAGTGATGAGATCGTGTAATAAAGACATAGGGCCGCGCGGACGCGCGCCAAAGACAAGTTCGAAGGGAGAAAATCCTGTGTGTCATTAGGGACTTCTCTATAGGCAAAGAGAGCCGCGGGTAAAACCCTGTCCCAATCTTGAGGATGATCTTCAGTTATCTTACCAAGCAAAGTCTTGAGCGTTCTATTCAGACGCTCAACTAACCCATTAGACATAGGATGGTAGATACTACTGAGAGATCGTTCAATATGTAAGGTAGACATTACCTGTGACATAGTGTCAGATATGAGTTGAGTGCCATGGTCTGACAATATTTCTCTGGGGAACCCCAAGCGAGAAAATATCAACCAAAGAGCATCTGCGATATCTGTAGTAGATATGCTCTTAAGAGGAATAGCCTCTGGCCAACGTGTGCACATATCGACACATGTAAGGATGAACTGATGTCCTCTGGCCGACTTGACCTTAAAAGGGCCAATAATATCTATGGCCATTTTTTGAAACGGCCGAATAGGAATGTCAGCAGCCTGGATAGGCGCAGCATGTCGTGGTCCTCTAGATTTGACCTCCTGACATACCTTGCATGATCGGCAGTAAATACGAATGTCCTTGTTGACAAAAGGCCAAAAGAAAGCCGCAAGGACTCTCGACTTCGTACGGGAAAAACCCATATGTCCAGCACATTGCGAGTCATGAGCATGTTGTAATATTTGCACTCTCATGCTCTTGGGAACAAGAATTTGCGAATGTGCCGACGTAGTCGAATCTTGTACCATACGTACAAGTACGCCGTTTCTCATTGCAATCCAAGATTTTCTATTTGTATCCTGATTCGGATCACCTTTCTTCGCAAGAATGAAGAATTTTTTTAAAGAAGGATCTTCTTCTTGCAATTTTATGAAAGAGTCACGAGTAATCACTAAGTGACTATCTTGGCTATCAACTTCATTATCACCATTCAGTGAAGTTTCGGGTGTTTGTAGAGCTTGTGCTCTTGTAACTACTGCATTTGTAGCTTGCATGTTATTATCTTCCCAAGCAGCAATCTGCTGTGGGGTACACTCCCTAACTCCGTGAATACGACCAATAATAAGGTCCGCAATAGGATTAGGTAAAAGACAAGCATGCACATCTCCTGTAAAGAAAGGAGTGGCAATGCGAATTACAGCAGTAGGATATTTTTCTAGAGTGCCGCCAAATGTGACACATTTAATAACCTTTCCTGTAGCACAAGATGGATCTACAAGCGATTGTCTAACACCAATAGTGGTGCATCCGGAATCGAAAAGTAGTGAGACCGGAGTATCATTAACAAGACCCTTATGTAGGATTAAAGAACCCCTCCCGTCATGCGCAACAGCAGCAGGAAGAGCGGGAAGAGGGTGACCACAACTCAAAGTAGTTATGGTACCCGGTTCGAATAAAGTACTGCATTGGGGGCATTTGTTTGCTCTCTCAAAGTCAAAAGCAGAACCAGTGACCGCGTCAAAGTTTTTATTATCAACGACCTGATTACAGGCTCCCTGAGTTTCCTGTTGTACAGAATTAGCCTGCTGATATCTCTTTTTTTTGTGTTGAGATCTACCCCGACTATTATTACCTCTGAAGTTATCAGAGTTATTATTATCTCTGCAGTTATTATTGTCTCTATTGTAATTGTTATCATGATTCGAATTCCAGTTTCCACGATTACTCTCATGTTCACATTGATGCGAACATCTATTTGTTTGGTTTTGAGGTCTTCGGCAGGAATAACCTCTATTACCATATCCTCTTTTGAAATGCCTATAATTATTAGGGTGATAGTAACGAGTACTATCAGGTTGTCTCCAATTCTTCGAAGAAGAATCACCATGAAATTGATTTCCATGATTTTGACAGAAATTACCGCTACTCTTTCTATCAAAATTTTGTTGGGATCTACGAGCAAAGTTTTGACCATACGGTGCTGCCGAAGCAACTGGTAAACCTTCTTTCACCTTAGAGTTACCCATGGTTATGTGTGGGTGCGCAGTTACGTATTGGCAACAGAAATCTTCCATTTCTTTTATTGTTTTAGGTTTACGTTCATGAAGGAAAGCAAGGAAAGACTCATTGACAGACGACATGACTTTGTCTCTAAGTATTAAGTCCATAAGTCCTTCATAAGTTTTTTCCGTCTTAGATAGTTCAACCCATCGTGAGAAAGTAATGCGTATTCTTGCTATAAACTCGGAGAATTCAACTCCAGTTTCAGGCAACATGTTTTTAAATTGTAGACGATAGCCGTCTTCGTTAAGCTGATATTTCTTTAACAAAGCGGCCCTGACAACCTCATAATTGTTCTTGTCAGGTTCATCCACCATATTTAATATACTTAGAGCTTTACCTGTCAGTATCCCTGATAACTGATAAACATATTTTGCTTTGTCTATGTTATGAGCTTTACATGCTTGTTCAAATCTGTCCAGATAGAACATTATGTCATCACTGGAAGGACTAAATGTTGGTAACTTAATCTTAAAAGTATCATTATTAGCCTTACCAGAAGATGAACCCTTGTTTGAATCATTACCATTACTCATGTTCATCAATTTCAATTTTTCCAACTCTAAAGCTAAGAGCTTTTCTTCATGTTCCATTTTTGCTTTCTCTTTCCTCTCATCAGACTCTCTCTGTAATCTTCTTTCCTCAGCCTGAGCCTCTATTTGAAGTCTTTCAGCTTCTTTCTCAAGTCTTTTATTCTCAGCCTCTTTTTCAAGTCTTTTATTCTCAGCTTCTTTTTCAAGTCTTTTATTTTCAGCCTCTTTTTCAAGTCTTTTATTCTCAGCTTCTTTTTCAAGTCTTTTATTTTCAGCCTCTTTTTCAAGTCTTTTATTCTCAGCTTCTTTTTCAAGTCTTTTATTCTCAGCCTCTAGCTGTAGCTTTCTTTCCTCAGCTTCTGATTCCCTTTTTTGTTTTTACATTTCCATTTGGAATCTCTTTTCATCCACCTGCATCTGCAGTCTCAGATTCTCAGAATCTATCTTTTTCTGCTCAGCTTCTGCGTTCTGTCTTTTTTCCTCAGACTTCAGCGCTTTGTTATATAGAGCAGTAGCATACTCTTCCAACTTATCATCAGTCTTACCCAGGGATATACCCTGTGCAATAAAGTACTCAAGTGTAGACATGTTGTCTAACCTATGAGTCCAAAACCTGAAATAATTAACTAATTTATTTCACACCTAAGTGTAACAAGTCTTAATTAAGCACTTGTATATTCACATCACATTATTTTATCCCAATCTCTGTGGGAAAACAAGTCTCCAACCAAAGAACTTGTATATGAAATGTCAACAATCAATTCTTTATCATAAGTGCACTTCTCATTCAATAGTGCACGACACTATTCATCATTCATTTATCATCAGTATAGTAGTAGCAGTGCATTAGCATAGCCCATTAATTAATTACTATAACTGTAAACAATGACTATGTAAACTCAAGCAGAGTGTAAACACTGAAAATGTAAACAATGTAAACAATGTAAACAATAACAATGTAAACAATAACAAAGATCAGCAACAATACAAAAACGTTCGCAGAAATCAACTAAAAATAAAGCAGAAATTAATGAAATATCACAAAAAATGTGACGATATCTGCGATGGAATTAAACAAAATACATGACATCACAGTGTATAAACAAAAATGTTGTATGAAACTAAACTATAGTAAAGATGAGGCTAACAAATACAAACAAATCAAAACAAAACTAAAGAATGCGAAATAATAACGAAAACAATATTAAAACATGTCATCACAACTAACATAAATAGCAACAGATGTCGCTTAGCAAATTCCAGTATCGGAAATTTGCTCACCCTACAGAAAACGCTTACAATAGACGACCTCTATGACGTGGCATGATCTAAGGGAGACACCACCCAACCGAGAACCCGCTGAAATATAAACATACAAATATACAAATAACATATAAACATATAACATATAACCATAGAATGAGATGATACACAGAAGACTCAGCAGAAGTATAAGGGCACAGTTTACATACAAACAGGCCACTTAACTTATAGGCTTCCAATCGTAGAACAGCAGAAAAAACAGATGTCAATCAACGTCCTAGAGAGCGAAGCTCCAACGATGATGGCACATCTGAACTGCTTCCACTGCTAACACGATGGTACTTGAGCTTCTGAAATACTGTATGTTGAGTTGTTTCGGCACTTGACCTTCTAATCCAATAGTAAATTGATGGAAATCGGTACTTGGCCTTCTTCAGAAAACAACCCGTTTCAACCGGCACTTGACCTTCTCAAAAAACGACAGCACTGGAACCTTGATAACAGCAACTTGCTTGACTTGTGTTAACGACAACAGTAGTCCGTGTTATCCGGCAATATTCAACAACGCCGTGTACTGTCAAATTCCTGTTTCCGTCAAAAAGTTGAAATTTTGACTTTTACCGGGCAACGCCGAGTACTTTGAAAATTTGAAGTGTTGACTTTCTTGAAGAATGTTGAAGTTGAAAATGAAGGACGCTGTAGTGTTGACTTGAAGTGGGTAAGGGACCCCGTGTTTGCTGGTACTAGATCAAACCAGCTTATGGCCACCAAATGATGACGCCCAATTTACATTATGATTGAGTAATTGGCCGCCAAATGACGCGTGCACCATGGGTTGAGTGATGGTGCCCGTGGTCTGGTTTTGTGAAGTGTGCAGATGTGTTCAGTCAAACAATGATCATACAAAATAACAGGGCAATCCACATTAGGACGTCAGTAAACTCACGACGTATAAAGTCAATGATTCTTGTAACAGCCGATGACGTTTTTCTTCATTATTTATTGTGGACGCCACAGTGACAAAATGGTTACGCGAATATGTAGGCACATCAAACAGTCATTATCACAGCAACATTCAATACAGCAATGGACGGTAGACAGCATTACAATGATGAGCCAGATGCATGTTATATTTCATAGTGCTGTAAATGTAGTCAGGTGAAAAACTCCATCCTTTTCTATAACAGCCAGGAGATAACCAGATGTATGAGATCAGTTCACTCTCCTTAATCTGACTTCAGCAAGACAGGCACGTCTGCTGAAGTATAAATAATGTCCTCAAAAATATCCTCTAGATAACAAAGGTTTCCAAACCTAGTTCATGTAACAAAGTAGCAAGTAATGGTCCTTGGGACATGCATCAACCGATGCGGTACAATACAGCAACACGTGAGCTGGGAAAACATCTCGTGACGACGACTTTCGAAGACAGGCTATGAATCAAGCGTCGCTCACGACCAAAAATCGATAGAGTTAATGAAAAGTTAATTTACCTTGCCTTCAGGAAATACACAGAAATATTACGCCTCCCGGCATGTGGAAATACACTAGAGGTATTATCTCGAATAAACGAAATATCCATTAAGAGGACTTCACATTCCTGACAGAACAAAAAATAGCGGAGATCCCCTCTCAGCGAGGCATCTTCCTAGCTATTCAAAATCGCTCACTTACTGGTGGGCGGAAATCGATCGACAAAGAAGCAAGACCAGTCATGCGCAGTCCAGCGCAAATTGACCACAGCTCAGAACTTAAGACGCAAGGACCTTTACTACGAACCAGCGTAAGAATGATTACCTTAAAAGGATAACCCAACAGGTTGCCAACCGTTTTTTCTGAGAAAACGGCCTAGCATAGCAAACTTAACTGCATTCAATACCAACGCGAGGAGACAACTGCTTACCGAGAAAAGTGACTATAAATTTCAAGCAGTTGTTGCCCTTGCGTTACAAAATATATATTGTAATAAAACGATGTTGCGAGAATTTATAACGCAACACCACACAGTATTTACGTACACGGACATTAGATTACTTATTCTCACTTGTGTGGTGCTCAACTCGGTATTTGACAACATATGTAGATAGAAGAAAAGAGAAATTAGACATAAGATGTTATATAAATATTCTCAGACAAACGTCCATTGACCGTGTATTAAAAAAATTACAATCAGAAATGTTATTGGAACATATAAAAATTATACAGTTTCGATGTGAACAAAATGTGAGCACTCGAAAACCGTTTATTTAGAGACTTTCTGTGTCGCGCTAATCATACTGGAACCACATAATAGTGATAACATATAACAAAATACTAAACAAACAAGGCAAATACTAATCACATACAGGAGAAACATATAAATAAATCGTCAAACCTCCCCTCTCCCACTTAAAAACAGATCTTTTCAAGGGAGGTATCTTTGTAGAAAAAGAAAGATTTATATTTAAGAAAATAAATAACTAAAATAACAACTGACGTCATTGGACGATTTTTATTTTCTTCTCATTTGTTTCTATTGTCTTTGTTATTGTTATTGTTGATCATAATAGACGTCATTGCACTCCGGGCAAACCTATAGGTGCTCAATCTCCCTCTACAAATGACGATGGGTATGAATGTTAATTGTTCCTGTTGTGCGCTGGTTGTATACACGACAGAAGCATTCTTGTATACACCCATCCTTGCTAGTCTTCAGTTTGATGACTGATATTGGTCCCGAGCAATTCTGTTGTGGGTTCATTTTAGCTTTTATCTTCACATTTCTGTCTTACAGTTAATCTTCATTTTCTTCCACTTCTTCGACCTAATAAGTTTTTTGTGGCTAGCCGTTTGGTAGAAGTAGTAACATTCGCTTTTGTATTCGTGTCAATTACTTCAAATTTATTTCAAACTTGAACGAAACTTATAAACTGAGATATTTGATTCAACGCCTTGACTTGACGACCTTACGTTTATATTCAACGAAACGTGTACTTGAAATGAATAAGTTTACTCGACACATACTTTTATCAAAGAACGACCAACGTCAATATCAAACAGCGATCATAGTCCTCAAAGACGCGCGTTTCATTTCAAATAATTTTTCGTTAGTGCACAAATACATTGACATCTCCTTTGCTTCATAACGATACTCCATGAGTTCAAGTATAAATATATTCATAACGTACAATCCAGTTCCACACACATGTCATCACTTTTATAAAGTCCAGACCGCGTCTATCTATTTATGAGCTACGTTAAAAAACTTTGGTACTATCCATAAATCAATGTAATTCTCCTATAACTATATATGATTCCTCGTATAAGTCCATTAGGACATATTCCATTAATCCAAATACAGGAGATTATAAATCCACTCATACAGAATCCTATACACCAGAGACAACTGTCTTCTAAACACTTGGTAAACACACTGCCCAGTTACTAATACAAACATGCTCACGTCATGTGCGCGGATACGCATACAATTCAAACTCAGTCATGCCTTTTTTGTGCAGCATATTACAAAAGAAATCGATCTATGTGGGGCGCAAAAAGACTCATCAGTCGGCTAAGTCGAAACGCCCTAAAACAATGATAACACATAACGAATGAAAACCCGAGGCCTGTAAACAGTAAATAAATATTAGACAAACATAAAGGTGTGTTATCAGGCACTCGTAAGAAATAAAGAAGTAAAACACTAGACAACAGAAAAACAACAGATGTGATTCGGTGACGGAGTATTGAAAGGTTTATTTTAAATGTTTATGTATGCCTGTGTGTAGGTATGTTGTTAGCTGACAACGCAAGATTTTGAAAGATATCCGTATATTTACCACAAACACAAAAATGTTGTGCTAAAAGAGCTATTAATTCATTAGCAAATTTTATTCCATTGGTTTTTATTTACTCTAGAATACTGATCAGAGAACCACAAATGGATGAGGTCAAGTGTGGCATCCGAGCAAACCGAAGTACTCAGGACCTTATCTTCACACACAGGCAGCTTAACGAAAAGGCCCTAGAATGTAAAAGTGAAATGCTTCTTTGTTTCTTGTGTCTTTAGAAGGCGTGTGACAATGTCCCCTGGAGAGAACTTTGGGAGTGTTTTTCAAGGAAGTACATGCCAGCACATGAGATCAGTGCTATACAGAGCTTCTACAAGACCTGCAGAAATTATTTGAGGACAGCAAACCATAGATCAGAAGAGTTCAGGACCGCCACAGGTATAATACACGGTGATATTCGTTCACTCTATCTTATCAAACTCCTCATGGACGAAGTCATCAAAGCATGTGTGGAGATGACAAGAAAGTATTCAGTGGGGTACTGGAAGATGAGACAAATCTGTATTTAAGAGCTGACATTTGCTGATGATGTTACTCTGATTGCAAAGTCATAGGCACATTTTCAATCCAATTTCCAAGTCTGGAAGGAAGAACTGGAGAAGAGAGCGATGGTTATCAGCGGTTCCAAATAAAAAAAACAATCGTGATTTCACGAGATGGAAAAATGCATCATATTATGCTTCAGTAGACCAAATACTGGAGCAGGTCAACAACTTTAAATACCCTGGATATATCATAGAATCGAAGAGAGGCATCAAAGAAGAGTTGGCTACCCGAAGAGAGTCAGCTGGAAAACTATTTAAGGCAATAAATCGAGGACTCCTTAGCAAAATAGATATTGGAAAGAGGACAAAGTTCGCTGTAAACAGGTCCACCTATGTCCCAATCTTGACATATGGATGCGAGTTATGGAAATGGCTAAAACCCACAAACCAGCGTCAAACCTAAGAAATGTGTCTGAAGAAGGTGGTTGATGTAACAAGAAGAGACATGGTCCTCAACCAAACGATTCGACAAGGCCTCAAAACCCGGCTCTGGCAGACCCCAGTAGAACAGTCCAACTTAGAATAGTCTGGCCATATATGCAGAATGGAAGAAGGTCGGCTACCACGACAAATATGGGGAACCAAGTGCCAGGGATTCAGACCTCCGTGACGACCCAGAGTTTGCTGGGAGAACAATGCTTGACAATCCCTGAATGACCGAGGACTGGATTGGAACCAGGCCGGGAGGAAGACCGCCGATAAGACAGTATGACGTTCTTTCTAGCAAACCTCTACACCCCAGGGTAGAAGAGGAACGACTAAGTAAGGTTTTCTTTCCGTATCTTTTTTTTAAGGTATATTCTTGGCTTCATAGCCAGTGTGTCTAGATAAGTTTGACTACATCCAATGAATGTAAAATATAATGTATAAGAGTGAAATGACTGCAGGAGAAATTGTGATATCATCAATACATGAAGCAGAAATAGCTCGCTGTAATTCTAACTCGTCTGGTTGTGAGGAGTTACTGGCTCGTGTAATACCATGTCTGTATATCACTATATTTTAGTTAGGGGAGATAGCTTTTGTCTTTTTAAGGGAAACAATTTTATTAATAAAGACTTAACGTATGTTATAAAAATTTTTCATCTGTATTTAAATCTGCCTAATTATGCTTTTAAATTTTTATGACACATTTAATTATTAATTAGATTCTTTAAGATTTCTGGCACTTGCTAAAACACTTTGGTTTTTCAAATGTAGCATTTAATATGCAAATTAAAGAGCTGCACTTGATACAGAATTTTAAGGGCGTACACTTATGTGTGGTTGTATCCTTTTACTGGTAATTAAAAAGTAACCCAAAAGAAGCACAACTCGCACATGGGATAAAGGTAAAGATTGAATTGATCAAGGAAATTAGAAGATTCGTCATCAAAGGGGTCGACTCAAACCTAACAGAAGAGGAGATCCACACTAACATAACAAAAGAAAACCCACAAACAGAGATAGAAAAAGTAGAAAGAATCAAAACCAAAGAGCAAAAGAATACGACAGTGGTAGTGATAAGTGTAAAGGGCACAGAAATACCCAAGCAAGTCAAACTCCACCAGAGAGCCAAAATGACAGAGGTATTCATACCTAGCATTATACAATGCACAAACTGTCAAGGCTTTAGCCATACCCAACATGTGTGTAAAAGAGCGACACGGTGTAGTTTCTGTGCGGGAGCACACAGACATGTGGACTGTCCAATGGCTAAGGAGGACAAAGATTATAAACGAGAAAACAAAAACAGAAAATGTGCAAACTGCCAGGGTAACCACAGTGCCAGGTATCAGGGATGCCCAGTCTATCAAGAGACAAAACACATATTAAAAGAATCACTAGAAACAAACAAACCATTCTGGCAAATAAAAGAAAGACAGAAAACCAACAACCATCTCCAAAACTCTCAAGAAAATATCATTAAGAAACAAATACAACAAATAACCAGTGAAGTGAAAGACATAAAGGAAAAAATCCAGAAAGAACCCATAAACAGTAAAGAAGATGACAACACAGAAGAGACGGAACATATCCTCATCCAAGCCAGACAGGTACTAGAAGAAATGAAAACAGCACAAAAGGAAATAGAGAGAGACCTCAAAAAAATAGCAGAGATAAAAGAAGCTAATGAAGAAATCCTAAAAAAAATAGAGAGAGAAAGAGCTAGGCCTATAGAAAATATGGAAAAAAAATTTAAGGAAACAGTGGAACTACACCTACCATACCTCGCAGAAAGAGTTCAGAGTATAATGGTTACTTGGAATGATGAGTTTGTAGAGAACATAAGAGGTAAAGTGCAAAACCAAAAAAAGTAGATCCCTTATCAAAAAACCTAATAAAAACAATAACATAACTAAGCTAACCATACTAAATGGGGACCAAAGACTCTAGAGCTATCAAAGTAGTCCAGTGGAACTGTAGGGGTGCCAGGAAGAACTTGATGTCTCTTATGGGACAGTATAAGGAGGCAAAACCCATCTTTGCAATACAAGAAACCCTCCTGAACCCCAAACAAAAACTGAACTACCAAGGGTATATAACACTTAGAAATGATAGACCTGAGGGAAGAGGAGGGGGCGTGGCCTTTTTAATACATGAAGACTACAAAATATTAAATTGGGAACAATTCAACACAGAAAATATTGAAGGAATAAGTATAACATTAGACAGTGAGCCAGATAACTTAAAAATAATAAACATTTATAGCCCCAAGGGTAATATAACCGATAGGGACATTGCCACTATTAACACACAAATAGACCAAAGAACATTATTGGTAGGTGACTTTAATGCACACCATGAGGCATGGGGTAACAACAGTAATGATCCAGCAGGAAAAAGACTGTTGGACTACATTGAAAGTGCTGAGCTAATCATACTAAATGATGGCTCAGTGACAAGGGTTAACCCATGCAACAGTGGAGGAGATACAGCAATAGACATAAGTATTATAACACCAAACCTAGCCTCTACTAAATGGGAAGTACTGAATGACTCCAGCTCAGACCACTTACCCATAGAAATAAACCTAAACGACAAATATAGAACTAGTCCAAAAAGCTCGAAACCCACATTCAACCTAAAAAAGGCAAATTGGGAGTCCTTCCAATTAGAGCTAGGTAAACTAAGCATAGAACAAATTGAATCTAACAGTATAGATATATTTGCAGAAAAACTAACAAATGAGATTTTAAAAATAGCAATAAAATATATACCAAACAGGAATATGCCTGAGCACTTAAAACCAACACAAAAAGGTAAAAATAGGAAAAGAAACAAAGATAAAAATCCAGTACCATGGTGGACAGACAGATGTTCAGAACAACTGAAATTGAGGGAGAGGGCCCTTACAAAGTATAGAAAAGCCAAAACTGAAGAGAATTACACAAACTATAAAAAAATAAGAAATGAAACAAATAAAATAATATTCAGAGCTAAAGAAAAGAGTTGGAGAAAATTTTGTCAAACATTAAACCATAGGTCCCAAATAACTACAGTTTGGAGAAAACTAAAAGCAATTAAAGGAGGAAACAGCAAAAAATTTAAAATCCCAACAATTAAAATACCAGAGAGAGCCGAAACAGATAGAGAAAAAGCCAACATACTAGCTAAATACTTTTATCAGGTTAGTTCAATAGACAGTCTAGATAAGGCAGAAATAAATAGACGAAAAACACTGCTAGAAAAATTAAAAGAAGAAAATATGGAAACCACACAGGATGCTAAGTATTTAAATGCAGATATTACAGTAGATGAAATAGAAAGAGCTTTAGCAGAAAAAACCAATACTACCTCTGGGGAAGACATTCTGAGCTATGAAATCCTCAAAAAGGTACCAAATACAACTCTAAGAGTGATTGCATCCCTCTACAACAAAATCTGGCACACGGGAAAAATACCATGTTCATGGAAGACAGCAGTAGTCATCCCCATACTAAAGCCAGATAAGGAAGCACATGATGTCAGCTCATACAGGCCAATATCGTTAACATCACATCTAGGAAAAATTCTAGAAACAATAGTCAACAGCAGACTAAAATTTCATCTCGAAAAGCATAATTTGTACAGTCCAACCCAGGCAGGCTTTAGAAGCCAACATAGTACAATAGAGCAACTGCTGAGGCTGGAACATGATGTTAAAACAGGCTTCAAAAGGAATGAAAAGACAGTAGCTATATTCCTTGATGTAGCAAGAGCATATGATGAGTGTTGGAGGGAGGGTGCACTACATAAAATCAGGAAACTAGGTATAGTAGGCAGAACCTACAATTACCTAGAAAACTTCCTGCAGGAAAGATACTTCATGGTACAAATAAACAATGATAGATCTGAGGTATATGAGCAACAGAATGGAATTCCCCAGGGATCAGTAATATCACCATCAATTTTTACGATTATGGTCAACGACCTAGGCGACGACGAGTTTAAGGACTTAAAAAACAACCTATCTCAGTTTGCAGATGATGCTGCGATATGGAGAACGGGAAGAAATCTCCCATTCCTCTATAAAACAGTACAAAAACAAATAGATAAAGTATCTGACTGGATGAACAAGTGGGGATTTAATCTAAACGTTAAAAAAAACCATAGGAATGATTTTCAGTAGAGGGCGTGTAATTAAAAACAATATAATTGACATAAGCATTAATAAGCAAAAAGTATGCACAGCAAAATCAACTAGATTTCTTGGCATGGTACTAGACCAGCAACTAAACTGGAACAAACACATAGACCTTTTAGTGCAAAGCAGTAGAGGACTTATTAATATGCTAAGATATATGAAAGGAAGTGGTTGGGGCGCCTGCAATAAGACAATGTTAACATTCTATAAATCATTTATTAGAGGCAAACTTGACTATGCCAGTGTTGTCTATGCATCAGCCGCCCCAAGCAATAAGAAGAAACTAGACACGGTCCAAAACCAGGCACTGTCAATAATAGCAGGTGCCTCAAAGGGAACATCAGCAGAAGCACTAGAAGTAGCGCTAGGCATTATACCCCTGGAGCTAAGGAGAAAAGAACTGAGATTCAGCTACTGGGCAAGAGTGGCAAAAGATCCAACTCACCCGGCACATAAAACCTTTGATAGGGGTAACCAGTACATAGGCCACATTCCATTAAACCATAATAGATACCCGTCAGGGTGGAAAACAATGGATGAAGTGGATCAATACCCAGACCTGTTTAATGCGATAAACAGTAGTGCTCTGTATAAAGCAAAGATCCCACCATGGGAATTAAAAGTGCCAGAAACTGACTCCCACTTATCAAAGATCATAAATAAATCTAACGACATAATCTCAGCAAAAAGTAAAACACTAGAGTACATAGAACGGTATACAAATAATAGCCTAACTATATATACAGATGGGTCCAAAGATGAAGAAGGACAATTAGGAGCAGGAATAGCAATACCAAAACTAAAAATTTATAAAAGATACAAAGTAACAAGTAATACATCTATCTTTACAGCAGAATTAGTGGCAATCCTAAAAGCTTTAGAAATAGCTGCAGAAAATCCACCAAAAAAAGTAACCATTCTCACAGATTCCCTATCATCAGTACTAGCAATCAGAAACAGAACAGAAGGCAGCAGGCCAGACATTATAGAGGAAATACTACAGGTTAATACATATCTACAAAATATAGGATGCAGTGCAACACTAACATGGATACCATCACATGTGGGGATAGCAGGAAATGAGCTAGCAGACAAAGAAGCCAAAGGGGGGAGAACTAGCCATAACCAAATTGAAGTAGGCTTAGGGAAGTTTGAAATTAAGAGCTTAATTGCTCAAAAAATAACTAAAGAATGGACAACAGCATGGGACCTAAGTAAAAAAGCAAGACACTCATATAAAATCCTTAAAAAACCAAGCAAAAAATGTCAAATAAAAGATGAACTAAAAATACCAATTAATAAAAAAATTGCTGAGACTCAAGCTGGGAACTGGATATTTCATGATAGAGGAACCCACATGTGAAGAGTGTCAAGAACCAAACACAATTAGGCACTTTCTAGTGGACTGCAAAAAATATGACCAACAGAGGCAAAACATTAAGACATACTGTAGTAACCACAAGGTAGAAATGAGTGTAGAAAATCTCATAGGCACAAAGAGCCCTTCAGAAATGCAAAAGTTAATAAAACACTATATTACAAAAAACTAAAGCTAACATATAAAAATCAAATAAGGAATTGAACCAGTAGTCCAAACTCGCCCCAGAAACATACAGATAAACCAAATAAACCATCCAGTAAAAAGCAAAAACATACTAACTTAGAAAATAGCATATATTGGAATTTTTTTTAAAAACCATGTTGAACTATAACTACAAAAGGAAAAATACCGACTAGAGATAATATAATATAAAACAAATATAAACAAAAACATATTACAATAAAAGAAACACGTCCTGATATAACCAACAAATCCATGTACATGGTAGATGGTTGAAAGGGGCGTGCTACAAAATGAAGTAGCAAACACATTAATAAAAAAAAAAAAAAAAAAAAAATTTACTGGTACTGTATAACAAACGAAAATCCTAAAACGTTTCTTGTCGCAAAAGAACGCTCTTCATCAATCTAACGAATATTTTGTTATTACAAAACAACCCAAATAAATGAACCTACAAGCTACGCTCTTTCAATTGCGCACCTAGATACATATTAGACTGGCGTGTCGCCAGTTATAGACACGAGCAAGATTAATGAAGTTTCTGATTTGATGTACAATGACTTTATTTACGTGCTTTTCGTAATTTCTACGAGTGCTTCCAAATACCAACAGATGTTTAAACCGTCACCCATTAGCTTTATTACTTCACATAAGTTGTGCTGTTCTAACATGTAGAAGTTGATTTCTCGACTTACATAATTAAGATTGTGGTCAACATTAGGGTCGACACCGGAGATACCTTTTATTTCATCGTCCAACTTTTTTTCCTGTCTAAGACAAAATTCATAAAATTTATCATTATCTGTAAGACATACATCCATTATCTTATTGTCATCAAATGATTCACTACCATTTTCCTTTTTTTTTATTTCAGTTTGTGTCTTAATGCCCCTATTTAGACAGAACTGTTTATATTGTTCCGTATCATAGTAAAGAGATCCTAACTGTACATCATCAGTGAGAATCAATTCACATTGGATGGTAATTCCCATAGGGGTAACGAAACAAATAAGAAAGTATCTGATGAAGTGCAATTAGAAAATGATGAGAATACAGAATCTGGTATTGATGTTACTATATCTTCCTCGAGTGATGATTGTCTCATTAATGACAGGGTGACTGCATTAGAAGCGTCCCTCCTGAATGAGAAACATAGCTATGCTGAACTTAAAAAGGAAACGCAACAACACCCAAGTAGAACAGTCCCAACTAAGATGGTTTGGCCATGTCTGCAGAATGGGAGAAGATCGGCTACCACGACAAGCATGGGAAACAAAGAGCCAAGGATCCAGACCCCGAGGACGACCCAGAGTCCGCTGGGAGGACAACATTAGACAATCTCTGAAGGACCGAGGACTAGAATGGAACCAGGCCAGGATGAAGACAGCCGATAGAATAGTCTGGCGCTCTCTCTTCCAAACCTCTACACCTCACGGTAGAAGGGGAACGACTAAGTAAGTAAGTAAGTAAGACAGGGTCTCATACAAGCAGATTATCGTATTCATTTACGTACGGTAACCTAACAAGATCTGTTGGAACTGGAGTGAATGGTCTCCCTTACTGTACAAACCCGATGGTTTATAAGAAATTGAGGATTTTAATTATTTTAAATTATTTATTATTTTAAAATGTAACTAAAAATTTAAATACATAAGAGGACAATCTATAGCATTATTTTTATCTTCAGAAATATGTTAAACCTCACCGCAATACTTCAACTCCTCGCTATGACTACAACTTAAATTCTGTTACAAACATATGTACACACACCACTGGGACATATTAGGACCATGCAGACGTCTATGTTTTTTTTTGAAAATCACAAAGTTAAAGGGAATATCTGTATTTACTTGTGTCAACCTGACCACACAGTATTTACGTATGTGAACATGTGATTGTGAGTACTGACATACATGATTCGACACTTGAGCATTGACAGATGAGTTAGACAGTATAGTAAAATGTATAGAAATAAAATGTGTGAGAAATATCCTGGAAACGTTGTAGATGATCGTTTAACAAATGAACAGATAAGACACACATAACAAGCTGTGTGTGGTAAATGCATGGTCACATGATGTAGGACAAGTTAAAACAAGTGACGCTATCTTTAATGTTGCTCACAACAGTTCAGTCTATTTCGGGAGATTTAGAACATTTTCTCCACATTCAACATTATTGTTTTATTCTCCCCCAGCCTCCTTTTTATGTCTCTTCCGTTATAACTTTTTTATTGCTACTGTATGTATATGATTTAGCTGGGTTGGCCATGTCCTCAGAAGAGACCCCGATAGTAGTATAAAATGCGAAACTTAGGTCGCATTCAGGAGGAGCGCAGGAGGAGCGGCAGGAGGAACATGACTTTTTATATAAGGAAAATCAGGAGGAGCGGCAGGAGGAGCAAGATGGTGGACTTGAAATAACAAGAAGAGGAGGGACAAGATGGCGGACTTGAGATAACAAGAAAAGGTTATATGGGGGAAGATGGCGGACTTGAGATAACAAGAAGAGGTTATATGGGGGAAGATGCCGGACTTGAGATAACAAGGGGGAGATAAGTAGGTTGTTGTATTGCATGACTTTTTATATAAGGAAAATGTGGCAAGATGGCGGACTTGAGATAACAAGAAGAGGGTATTTATAGATAACAAGAAGACTTTTATATATTTACATAACAAGACGAGGACAATAGATATATTTAGACAATATTAAGACGATAGTTAGACGATATATTTAGATAACAAGAAGACGATATTTATATAGAGACAATAGGAAGACGATAGTTAGACGATATATACATATAATAGGGAGATATATTTAGACAATAGGAAGATGATATGTTTACGAACAGTTATATTTAGACATATATATTTTACAACAGTTAGACGAACAGTTATACACACAGTTAGACGAATAGTTATACAACAGTTAGACATACAATGGACGATATAGGTAACAAAAAAGTATTTTAGTTAATATAGTTTTTTATTTTGTCAAATACTAAAGGGCAACTCTCAATCGCTTGGTAGGTTTCTTCTTCTTCTGTGGTAGATTAGGGACATCGGTCAGGTCTGTGGTGGGAAACCAACTCGGGTCTGGGGATATTGGACAGCTAGACTTCATGTATTTGTCAAACAGGTTAGTGAAGGTGGTAGGTTTCTTCGGGGGTAGGACATCGGTCAGGTCTGTGGTAGGAAACAAACTCGGTTCTGTTGGTTGGTAACAGCTGGAGTTGATGTACTGGTCAAACGTGGTTGTGGTAGTAGGATTGGTATCCGTGCTTGGTGGCTGTAATCGGTCAAATTCGGCGAGGATTTCGCTCTGTAATGTCAATAAATGGTCAAACTCGGGTCGAGTTAACGTAATGCCGTGTTTGGTAGGAAATTTGAGGTAGGATTCACCAAAATATCTTCGCACGTGCAGTAAAGGTTGGCCTCGGTAAACACTTACAGACGCAGCCTTCAGACCACTAGCCAAAGGTTTAAGCATTTCATCACTTCTCTTGATGTAGACCCAGTTGTTGGGAGCAGTCATTTTCAACGAGGTGTATCTGTCGTTAATAAAGTGTCTTCCGTTTATATACAGGAATACCAGTTCAATCTGGTTTTTTTAGGCGTGCCCTAGCTAGGATTCGATTCGTCGAACATCGATCGTGTGTTAACCAGGTCGTGATTCGTCGATGTATTGCGTGGTGTTTTTGATCAAGATGAAATAAATGGCGTAGAGCCCGCAAACGTTGGTGACTACATCTTGTAAATGTCTGGCGTTGTAGTTAACAGGTCGAGTAGAGTTTCTGGCTATAAAATTAATCAGGTCCGAGTGTGTAGGTGGTAGGCCAAAAGAATCAAAATATTCAAAAGTACCAAGTCCGTTATAATATAGAGCGACCCAGTGGTCACCGGGGCGATAGCTACGATCAGTGTTGATGACGAAAGCAGCCGTCTTGGTCGGATCGATGCGTAGCGGTAATTGGTCACGAGCTAACACTTTAACGAGCCCAGTTCGTATAACAAATATGTCTGACAGGAGGATGGTGCGTATCTCGTCTGTGTTCATTGTCTAAGTGGTGTTGTCTGTCAAAACTTGGCGCGATTTCGAGATCTCCAAGATCGAGTCTTGCTCGGCGTAGACGAGGACCTGTAATGGTTCGGGTGTGACCTCGGCGAATTTAAGTTCTACTGAGACTGGGCCCGACTTGGCCATCTCAAACTGGTCACCGTCTAGTAGATTGGGGTGAGGTCAAAGGCGTATAAGGCGTAACCGTGCTTAAAATGTCTATACTCGAGGTCGTTGCCGGCGTCTT
This sequence comes from Oreohelix idahoensis, assembly GCA_024509875.1. Taxonomy (NCBI): domain Eukaryota; kingdom Metazoa; phylum Mollusca; class Gastropoda; order Stylommatophora; family Oreohelicidae; genus Oreohelix; species Oreohelix idahoensis. Next base: position 724,684 of record JAMPIV010015471.1, read on the forward strand.
TACCAACCAGTCCCATAGCTAGATTCGTCGCGAAGAAGGCTCTCACGTACTGGTTGTGTTCATAATCCATGGACAAAGGCTTGCCGCTGACGGTTCTGCCGTCTGCGCTGACATTCAAATATATCAGACCAAAGGTAGCGAAATTGAACGGATTAGCCGTGTACGACCCGTTAAAAGCGGACGAAGTGACTAGTCCAAGCACGATCCGTGTAGGTGTTTGACTGAGAAACAGATTATCCTGCATGTGCGATAGCATACCTCTAGGGATAGAGAAAGTTTTTAGCACAACTCGTTTCAAGGGGTACTTGGCATTACCTCGCACCAAGGCTTTCTCGTGGGCTAGAGAGACGGCAGGATTTAATTTGGCTTTCCGGACAACCAAGGCCGCATAAGTTATAATAGATTTATATCGAGCGGTGGGGTCGTGTCCCAGCACGCTGAAGTCATCTTTAGACGGGGTGAGTTTTACTTTAACTGTCACACCATTTAACAGGTAACGATCTTGAGCAAAGATATCTGAATGTAAACAACCCATCATATCAATCTCCTGTAAACCAGCCGCTATATGTCGACGCAGTCTTAACCCGTTGTTATTGTCACCAATTGTGTCCGTAATAAAATTTGGCGTGTCTTTGTAAAACAGAGCCGATGTCAGATGGCCTCGTTTGGGTTCCTCCCCGTAATTCAACGTGGCTTCGATGTAAGCTCTATAAGGGTAGGTGTTCTCGCTGGGTGTAATCAGCGTATCATTCAGTGAAACGTCGACTTGGGAGAATAAACTGTGCAGGTAATAGTTGATCGGGGCCACCTCTGCGTCAGCGGGTAATGCGCCGCCATTAGCTAACGTAACTTTGGCGCGCACGTGTAGAAAAGTATTGAACAAGTCTAGATATTCTTCACCGTTTCCCGAAATTACAAATTCCACCGGGGCGCCAGGGGCTAAGGCGGCCAACGGATGTATCTCCACTAATTGTCCCTCTTCTACGGCTGTCTGCGTTGGTGGTACGCTAAACAAATCTAGACCACTGTGAAGACACTCGCACGAGCTGGGGTGAATAAGCGCCATCATTCAAATATATCAGAGTACCTTCGCTTCTTCTGGTGAGAATGAGAAGCCCTAGCTCGGTTACTGCGTTTTATGCGTTTCGGCTCGCTAGGTGGGGCAGCTCTCGTTTTTCTTTTTCTTCTAAGCCCACTACCCGATTGGTTAGTGGTGAGGTGTTCAACCGCTCCCTGTAATAAACGTTGACCCGACTCCTTGGCTCGCTCGCGAAATGCCTCGCCAACATTTCTGCCGGCTAATGCATCGCTCGCGACCTGTAGACCGGTCCCAAGCCCTTCTCTGAGTAAAGCTTTGCCTCCAGTTTTTAACAACGGGAGAACCATTCGACCGAGCCCGCCGAAAAAACTACCCAAACCATGTCCTCTTTGACTTCTGCCTCCGATAAACACTGGCACCCCATGGCCAGCTTGGTTGCAGTAAAACTCCTCATACATCTTGGGGTTTCGTCGGATGGGTACGTGTCTGACCATTTTTTCTAGTCAAAATCAAACCGTCTGTGAGTTCGGAAGTGTAGTGTCAACACCGAAGCCCCGCTAGTGAATGGGATAGTCTTACCCTGATCGTTAGTTAAAAGGATTTCCACCGCGTCAAACGAAAAACGGCTCAGGGGTACGTAGTGTGGTTTGTCGTAAATCCTGAAAACAGAAGCATTAGTCCTATCCAAAATAGGAACAATCCGTAACAAAGGGACAGAGGCATCTCCAACCAGTCTCGCCGGTACGAGATCGCAGTACACGTATACATTTTTCATGTCGCTATCCATTTGTACTTAAGTCTCACCTCGTAGTATTGGGTCGATGTCTGTGGCGAGCGAGGCAGGAAAACCTAACATGTGTTTCAACGTCTCGCTAATTCTAACTTCAACCTCCGGATCATACAGATTCAAGGTGGCCTTATTATTGTTAAAATGGAATCTAACTCGGTCTTTTTCATCCACATCCGTGGCTAAAAGCAAACGACTCAACTCGTCGATCAGCATGTCGGGTGAGGTGTATAGACCAGCAGGTAACGTGAGTAGTATAGACTCATCTTCTTCAGTTTGGGAAAGTGATGTATCCATACATCATCCTCTAACACGTTAAAATAACTTTTGGGAAATTGAATCTCAACCAAACCAACCTCGTAACGTGAAGTCAAGTCTATAATCTGTGGCAATTTGACGAAAAAGTGACCGGCGTTATTGTTTGGGTATATTTTCATCGAGGCATTGCTGCGTAAAGTCCCGTAAAAACTCATCCTATCTTAGGATAAAGTAACATGTAACCCAGACAACTGCTCATTAAAGCGATCCAAAACTTGCCGTCTGGTCCCTCTGCGTTGCTCCGACTCAGATTGAATAATGAGACACCGATGACGACATATATAACGATCATCTGACAGATGAAAACGATCTCTAGTCGCGTAACTAGTTTCCAAAAAAAAAGACCAGAACGAGGTTCTCGCGGTCTTGGGAGGGGGTGGCCTCAAAACCTGGGTGCTCCCGTCTTCTTCAATATCCATCAGTCTCGATATCTCGCTAGTTGTTTGGACGAAATCCAGCTGTTGAATGACGAGTTATAACCGAACCATTTGACTAAATATTCTTTTACACCCCTGACACCACGGCGTTCCTCCAAAATGGACTCGATTCGATAAACTATCTTGTCGCCGACTCGTTGCAGCTCTTCTTGGTAAAAAGAACCTTTCGATTCCTCACCCGAATCATCTTTAAGGACGTACGTGACCGGTCTTGTTTGGTTTTGTCGGCTGATCGTAAACAGCTCTTCTGTCCACGCCGGCGTATAACCCTTTTTAAAAGTTTGTCTGGCTTGGGCGATCCGCACGCGATCACCAGGTTTAAAATAGACTTTTCTACCGACGACGTCAGGGGTCGAATACAAAGTATGCCACACTTCTTCTTGGTTGCTCGGGGTAACTTCCACCAGTGCCATCTTAATACTCCGATGATACGAGTAGTTGTAGTTGTGGACCAGTTGTTGTATCACGTCGACGTAGCGAAGACTGTTGGTTTTGGTAAAGTAACGCCACGTTTTTTCTTTGAGGGTTCGATTAAACCTCTCGATGATAGCTGCTTTGGTATCCTCATTCTCCGTAGTGAAGAAATGGACCCCTTCGTTTTTAAGAAACTTTAAGAATGTTTTGTTGACAAACTCACTGCCTTTGTCTGTTTGAAAATTTATCGGTTTGCGACTGTTAAAAATTGTTTTTACCGCTGCTACTAACGCTGTCCCAGTCTTGTTTTTCAGAGGAACAGCCCAAGCAAATTTACTAAATACGTCAATACACGTCACTAGATAGGAATACCCATCGTTGAATCTTTTTAAACCTCGCAAGTCAATTAAATCAGCCTGGAACTGTTGGTCGATACCTCCTGCAATGGTCGTACGTCGTTCAAATTTTCTACGCACCGGTTTATGTAGGGTGTAGCTGTCATGATGGCCTAACCACTCTTCAATTTTTTTACGACTAAGTTTGGTGCTACGTTGTAAGGGGGCGATTCCACCATAAGCTCCAGGTCGTTTTGGGTCGTAGTAATTATGTTTCAAAATCACTTCTTTGGCCATGGTTCCCACTTTGGCGTCTTTTTCCTTCTTCTGAGCGAATACGACGATGATTCTCGCAATTTACTGGTCACCACCTTTATTCGATTAGTGGGTGTGACGGGTGGGGACTGAGGCGTTTTGTCCACGACCTCCTCTTCAAGTACAGTGGGTTGTTCGTTGGTTTGTGTTAGTGGTTTAATATCTACGAGACCTAGAGGTACGTGTCTGTACTGTTCTAGTCGAGTCAGATAACGCTGTAATGTTTGTTGGTAGAGTCTAGCCTTGTCACCGAGTGGCAGATCTTGTCGATCCAAGACTAGTTGCATTTGGCTGTCCAATTCTTCCAAGTTATCTCTTAGCGCATCGGGTGGTCTATAAGGTTTTTCTAACAAACGAGGATCCATCAAAACCATTTTTTAGCCATCTAAAAGAGTCCTTTTAGTACAGATAGTATTGGGGTTAACAACGCAGATAAGAAACTTCCAGATTGTAAAAACTGTTTTCGTCTTTTGAGCGACAATTTCTTCTTGGTAAGCGCTCGCAGGATGTTTTTGTAACGACGCATACGTCTCTTCTGAGGAGGTGTCAGTGTAACGTTACCTTTTAAAACGTTGTGACAACATTCCCAGAGTGTTCCTACCAGCTCGGGTGATGCTGTTTTCATAACAGCCTTGATGACTGGTGCTTTGGCTGTACGTAGACATTTTAACATCTTAGCATGCCTTTTTACTTTTTCTGCCATCTGGTTACTTGGGTAAGTAAACAATTTGTTGCTCCTCTGGGAATATCCGCGAACGAAGCCTTAAATTGTCTGGTGTGTCTTGACGAAGATCAATTAGCAAATACCCGTGTGGAACCGATGTTGCGTCTTTAAAACTCTCCTGAACATAGGTAGTTAACCTGGGTACATCTGTTTGGCTAGATTAACAATCTGAGATCCATCGCGTGGATTTTTGAAAAGTACTATGTCATGATAATTCAAACTAATGGTTCTGTGTTCTTTGTTCTTGCCAAATAAATTTTGCACCAGATAAAATACGCTTACATTTTTATGATGAGACTTTTTTGTAAATAAACTAGTTACACGTTCGTCTGTTTCGTTCATGAGGTCATTGATAATCACCAACCTTCTCTTATCACCTGTCCACTGCTCAATATCGGGCAGTCCTTCAATAAACTGAACGCCAGTCATTGAATTGTATAGAGGTTGCCACTCGCTGTAACAACATAAAATTTCATCGGGTACGACTGTGACCATATCTTTGATATGTGTTAGGAAACGCTGGACAAAAACAGTCTTTCCACTAAAACTAGGGCCTGAAATTAAACAGGTAAAAGGATGTGCAAATCTCGGATCCATATTTAATAATGATAACTTTCACTTACAACCAGTTATTTTATATCAAAGACACAAACCATGTCAGAACCCCTTTTCATCGTGAGATTCACTGTTCTACAATGTGGGAATCAAAATCACTGATACCAACATGTATTGAGAATCACTGATCAAGAATTTGAGAATCACTGTGTAAAACATTGTGAGAATAAAAATCAATGACACCAACATGTATTGAGAATCACTGTTCATTGTAAGAATCCCTGATCAAGAATTTGAGAATCACTGTGTAAAACATTGTGAGAATAAAAAAAATATAAGAACTGAACCAACCAATACGAGAACCCCAGACACCAACATGTATTGAGAATAAAAAAACGTGAGAATCACTGGTCAAGAATACGACAATCCCTGTAATATGTTTTCCGAATAGCATAAATATCTCTTTTTTGTTTTTATACCGGGAGACATTTTTCTCTCCTTTAATGTATATGTTTTAGTCTAAAAATCTCTCTCTCTCTCTCTCTCTCTCTCTGTGTCTTTCTCTCTCTCTCTTTCTCTCTCTCTTTCTCTCTCTCTCTATCTCTCTCTGTCTTTCTCTCTCTCTCTCTCTGTCTCACTATCTCTCTGTCTGTCTTTCTTTGTCTCTCTCTCTATCTCTCTGTCTTTCTCTCTCTCTCTCTCTCTCTCTCTCTCTCTCTCTCTCTCTCTCTCTCTCTCTCTCTCTCTCTTTGTTTGGTACATTTCTTTTTTAGTTATCAGATATTTTAAAGCTTGCTTTTTACGCTATCATTTGTATCTTATTAAGTTCTGGATATATTTTTTTTTATGTTAGTATTTTCAAACAATATATATTTTTATATACAGAGGGACATTATTCTAGTGTTTTATAAACTGTTTTAAAATGTGTCAAATACCTTTCTTTCTCGATACATTTGTCTCATGTCACAAATAAATGTTCGCTAATGTCGATGTCCCACAGGGTAATTCAAGTTATTCGCAGGTGTGGCTGAGTAAACAAATGCTGGGGGTTGTCAGTGGGGATCGATAATCGTCCGTGCCAAATAAGACATTTAGAGCAACAGTACTGTTTGTCATAGTATTGTATTACAACGTGAAACGAGCTGTTTCAGAACACCTGCACTGAGTAAACATTGGTGAGTTATTTCTTAAACAATCTCTATCGATCTCGTTATCGGCACGTGATAATTTACAGACAACTGTTTGCAATAACAGGTGTGTAAGGTCGTTGACCCTGAAACACGCGCACTTTTTCGGAATATAATGGGACGTATTGTCTTCAGACATATCATTCAAACGACAAACCTTCAACGAAGAAAGATCTCTCTGAAAGACCACTGAAAAGAACCACTTGTTTTGTCATATCAATACCTGATAGTATGTATTCGTTTGTTAAATATTTTTGTCAAATATTTTTCTATCGTTTTATGTATTTAAAAGATATCTGTCTGTGAATTCGTGTGTTAGGATGTTAAATATTTTACACGTTATATAGAATTTTTATAAAAAGTTTTAGTTGTTTGTGTATTCGTTAAGTATGTTCTGTGTTAAGGTGTAAAAATAATTATTTCTATTTAATAAAATTATAAAAAGGTTTTAGTTGTTTGTGTATGTATTAAATATTTAAACAAAAAGATATGTCTGTGCACTCGTCGGTGTTGCTAAAAATCTGTTTCAAAATATAAGTGTTTTCGTTTGGAGACCATAAATAACTTTAAAAATATCTGTTTTCTATTTAAAAGATATGTCTGTGTATTCGTTTTCTCACTAGGCAGTGTTGCTAAATATCTGTTTCAAATTAGTCTAACTTGTTATTGTTATCTGTGTTAACTCAGATACTAAATTTTTATCTGTTTTATGTTAAAGCCGGACATGTGTGTATATTTTTTGATAAGACTTAACCGATTATGTACTAGGAAAAAAGACTAAATCTTATCCGTGTTGTTATTTATGTGAGATTAATCAGCCTGGATTTCAACTGATGGTACATTTCTACAAACTAAACTCGAGCGTGAGGAATATTTATTTTTCTTCACATAATAAAGAAAATTAAAGAGAATATTTAGAACATATTTTTTTAACAGTACTATACATGTAAAAATATAGATATAATGTATTATAAATATAAAACAGCACTATACAGGGACAGACGCCTTGTTACAAACTAGCAAAACACGTTCATATTTATATCTGAATTATCTTAAACGACAGATCAGGTCGTTGGGTCACGCGCCAGGCTGGGTTTTTTAATCGATATCTTTCTGACAGTGCGCGCGCGGGGCAATTTCTTTCACATAGAATAAGAAATAACACTGTGTTTATTCTCTCTCTCTCTCTCTCTCTCTCTCTCTCTCTCTCGCTCTCTTTCTTTCTCAGATTGCCTGTGTCTTATTTAACTGATTGTTACATATATGTTTTTTATTCTCTTTCTCATTGTCTCATTCTCTTTCTCTCTTTCTCTCTCTCTCTCTCTCTCTCTCTCTCTCTCTCTCTCTCTCTCTCTTTCTTTCTCAGATTGTCTGTGTCTTATTTAACTGATTGTTACATATATGTATTTTATTCTCTTTCTCATTGTCTCATTCCCTCTCTCTCTCTCTCTCTCTCTCTCTCTCTCTCTCTCTCTCTCTCTCTCTCTCTCTCTCTTTCTCTTTCTATCTTTCTCTTTCTCTTTCTCTCTCTCTCTCTTTCTCTCTCTCTTTCTCTTTCTCTTTCTCTTTCTTTCTTTCTTTCTTTCTTTCTCTCTCTCTCTCGTTACATTATGTTGTTGTATTTATTTTATATGGGAGTAACGGTTTCTTGTTTCTACTTCACAGATGTCTTCAATTCAAGACTACGCTTGTGGACAATGCAATAAATCTTTTACTCGTCAAAGCAACCTAACACGTCATTTCTCCTCGGTCCATACAGACAAGAATCACCCCTGTCGTGTCTGTCCTCAAATATTTACCAGCCCTGAGGTACTCCAATATCATCTAGAGGTCTTTCATGGCCCAGCGGCCCCGAGATCCCCCACAGTGGAAGCCACTGCACCGATGGCCACTATAAACGTCCCAGTGGGGACCACCACTGCACCGGCGGCCGCTGTTGTTATAGACAAATCAGTGGGGACCACCACTGCAACGGCGGGTGCTGCACGAAGACTTGGTATAGACACCCCAGCGGTGACCACCACTGCACCAGGGCGAAGTCTGACGTGTCCCCGCTGTGGAAAGACATTTAACCGATATGATAATTTAGCACGTCACATCAAGACAGCACACTCTATGCCTCGTTTTAGCTGTGACCTTTGTGACAAACAATTTACCCGTAGTGATAATTTACAGAACCACAAAAAACAAATACACCCCACCCCTAACCAACTTTCGACACAGAACCCACCAGGCGCCGAAACATTCCCCACAACAGATGTCACAACACCATCATCAAGCTCGGCGCACCAGCAGATTTCATCAGTAGGGACCACACCATCATCCTCAACGCACCAACAGACACTAACATCAGGTGCCACAACAGACTCATCATCATCTTTGGATCACCAACAGACATCACCAGCAGGCACCACAGACTTGACGAGAACAGCAACAACTTCAACACCCATCCCATCTCACCCACCAAAAACAGGCCGGACCAAGAAACGCCCCATGACCAATACCCACCAAACCCATATCAAAAAACCCCGTCTGACCACTGGTGTTCACACAACAAACAAAAAGATTCAAAATAAACTACAGTTTCCACATCGTTTTGAGGCACAGAGAAACAAACGAATTAAGATTATTTCACTCTTCCCATAACAACGCAGTCGTCTTAGATCAACCCCACCTAGTCAACAACATCACAGATTTCAAAGCTTTTCTCTCACAATTACACGATAGCGATATTGTCACACAAGGACAGTTAAACAGACCAAACACAAAATACTTTGTCGAAACAATCGCAGCAACGACTTTCTATCTGTACCATATCCAAGACTTTCCCATCGGCTGCTGCTTACATGACATCCCCTCTTTCATCACGGACAATAACCACATCCATACACTACAACACGATTCACATTCAAAACCAATCAGTGATAACTTTTGCTTTTTTAGATGTCTAGCCGTTTTTAGGGGTGGTGCCGTTAAAAACGTTAGAAAACCCACGCGCCGGCTAGTTGAACAGTGGCAAACACAGCAGCGACTAAAGTCCCTCATCGATTTCCCCAAGGTTAGTTTAATCGATAAGCCCCAATTAGAAAAATGTTTCAACGTAAATATTGACGTTTTTGAGTTTGACGACGCGCAGACCCTGACCCCCACACTTAGAGGTAGTGATAGTTTTCCAGATACGTTGCGTCTGTTAATGTTTAAGAACCATTTTATGTACATTACAGATATCGATAGGGCCAGTAACTCTTTTTCGTGTCCCGAGTGCGGCAAGTTGTGGAAGATTTATAGGGATATGGAGCGCCATGAAAAGCGCTGTACCGGCTCTATGAGAAGAGAAACATGTAAAGGTGGTGTGTATAACCCACCAGAGACCGTTTGGGAATTAATCAAGGAGCAGGGGATAGATGTAGACACAACATTCGTCTTCCCTTATAGAGCCACGTTTGACTATGAGTGTTTTTTTTAAAACAGTCTAGAGTCAAATTGAAATGCCACTACCTACACGGCCAAACACGTGCCCCTGTCGTGTTCGGTGGCTTCTAACGTCCCCGGTTTTGAAGCCCCCGTGTGTTTTATCACAAAGGGTGATCCACAAAAATTGGTCAATAGGATGGCTCGTTATCTGATCAAAATTGCCACGGCCTCTTACGAGATTCTGCGAGCGGATTTTGATGATGTTTTCACCCAACTCGGGTCTGAGGAGCTCTTTGGTAGATTAGAGGGTTATTTGAGGCAGCTACCCGTATTAGGTTTCAATTCGGGCAAGTATGACGTGAACGTAATCAAACCGTACCTCATCAAATATTTCATGGGGGAAGACTTGTAATTTTTACTCAAGAGAAACAATAATTTTATGTGTGTTGCCACTAGCGACTTAAAGTTTTTAGATATAGTAAACTACTTAGCCCCTGGTTTTAGTTATAGTAAATATCTGGCCGCGTATAATGTTTTAGAAACCAAAGGATTTTTCTGTTATGAGTACGTAACAGATTTAGCAAAGTTAGATGAGACGGCGTTACCACCCCACTCGGCATTTTTTTTCCAAACTTAAAAACACTAACATTTCCGCCGATGAGTACGCCGAGTGCCAGAAGGTGTGGGCCGAGAACCACATGACCACGTTGCGCGATTTTCTGACGTGGTACAACAATAAAGACGTGGTCCCCTTCCTGGCAGTGTTAGACCGACAAGTTAATTTTTACGCGCACCTAGGTGTAGACATGTTTAAAGATGCGATCTCCGTGCCCGGTGTCACGTTAAAGTACCTTTTCAAAACCCTCCCACCCAACGTCATGTTTTCTTTATGTTCGAAGTGGGAGGCAGATTTGCATAACACGTTGCGCCAAAACATCGTCGGGGGACCGTCAATTATTTTTCACAGGTTCCACGAACAAGGTAAAATCCGCATTAGAGGTGGCAAAACGGTTCAAGCCATTAAAGGTTTTGATGCCAACGCCCTTTATTTGTGGGCGATAATGCAGAAAATGCCCACTGACTTTCCCGTTAGACGGTACAGTGATGACGGTTTCAAGCACCACAAACTCCACAAATATACCGTGCAGTGCCGCGATTATTTGGCTTGGGTCTCCCACCAAAATAACGTGACCTTAAAAACCCAGTTTAACGGCCGTGAGATGTCGTTGGATGATAGGCACATTATGGTAGATGGTTGGGATAAAAACTCCCGTACCGCCTACCAGTTCCAAGGTTGCCTATTCCACGGCCACCCTAACTGCCCACTAACCGCCGGTCGTGACGTTAACCCAGTCAACAACACACCATTGGCTGAGTTGTACAGAGCGACACTGACAATAAGTTCTTATTTGAGGAAGGAATGCAACGTTACCGTTGTCGAAATGTGGGAATGCGAGTGGCAGGCATTGAAGAAAACCGATCCATCAATCCGTCGTTTTCTGAACGCCACCTTCCCGACCCAGAAACCGTCTTACACCAAATGTCGGTACCCCCTGACAAAAGAAAATATTCTCGCCTCGGTGCTGGACGAGACCTTGTTTGGTCTAGTCGAGTGTGACATACATGTCCCCGACTCTTTAAAAGAACATTTCTCTGAGATGACGCCAATTTTTAAGAATGTTGACGTCACGAGGGAAGATATTGGGCCTTTCATGCGGGAATACGCCGAAAAACATAAACTCCTGACTACCCCCAGACCGACGTTGATCGGGAGTTATGTGGGCAAGAAAATTCTCCTGACGACACCTCTGCTTCGCTGGTACTTAACCAAAGGCTTAGAAGTCACCTGTATCTACCAGGTGTTTGAGTATACACCCGTGACGTGTTTCAAGCAGTTTGTGGACACTGTTTCGAACGCGCGTCGACAGGGTGATACTGATCCTGCCTATGCCAGTACCAGCGAGACCATGAAACTGCTAGGTAACGCGGACTACGACAAGACATTAACCAATAAGGCGAAGCATGTGGATGTCTCGTACACGATGGGCGAGGGTACCTCTGACCAAATAAACTCACCCCGCTTTAGGAAAATGACGTTAGTGACGGACGACATATTCGAAGTAGAGAAACTGAAACAGACTATATGTTGGGACCTCCCCGTTCAGATAGGATTTTTCGTCTACCAATACGCTAAATTACGCATGTTAGAATTTTATTACGACTGTCTAGATAAATTTGTAGATAGGTCAGACTTTCAGTTGTGCGAGAGGGACACAGACAGCCTTTACTTGGCCCTTAGTTCAGACAACTTAGCGGACGTTGTTAAGCCCGCTATGCGACGAGAATTTTATAGCTCCTACCACCAGTGGTTCCCCGCCGAGGTATGTCCCGACCATAGACCCGACTTTGTAGCTAGCGAGGGTAAAACGTGCGTCGTTTGTCAGAAATGCCGCGAACAAATATTATTCGACAAGCGGACACCGGGCCTTTTTAAATTAGAATACGAAGGCAGAGGGATGGTTTCCCTCTGTAGCAAGACGTATCACTGTTTTGGCGACTACGACAAAACCACCACCAAAGGCTTGAACAAACACCACAACAAAGTAGACAAACACACTTTCTTAGACGTCCTCAACACATAACAAGCACAGGGTGGGAAAAATATCGGGTTCAATGCACACAAATCCTCCATCTACACATATGAACAACACCGCAACGCTCTATCTTACTTTTACATTAAATGACAGGTACATCCCGACAACGTCACCACATCACCCCTCAACATTTAAACTGTCTCTTTCAGATACCACATACACAACACCTCTATTTCTTACGACAATGTGACGACTCCCCTCAAGGTCTGGCCTGCAGCTGTGATATTTTTATTGTAAATATTGTATATTTTGAACATACATCCTTCCTATATAATTCCTCTATGTATTATTGTACATATCACTATGTATTATTTATCAAAATATCAATGTTTGATAATGTTAAAAAGTACAAACTGTCTTTCATATATAATTATTTTACATTCATTTGCTAAAAAATTACTGTACAATGTATTACGTTAAAAATACTATATATTACCATATACGCCTGTTTGATACTACAAAAACACTATTGAATATAAAATATAAACTATATTAACTAAAACGCTTTTTTTGTTACCTATATCGTCCGTTGTTTGTCTCAATATATGTCTAACTGTTGTATAACTATTCGTCTAACTGTTTGAATAACTGTTCGTCTAACTGTTTGTCTATGTCTAAATATAACTGTTCGTATACATATCATCTTCCTATTGTCTAAATATATCTCTCTATTATATATCGTCTAGCTATCGTCTTCCTATTGTCTAAATATATCTATTGTCCTCGTCTTGTTATGTAAATATATATAAGTCTTCTTGTTATCTATAAATACCCTCTTCTTGTTATCTCAAGTCCGCCATCTTGCCACATTTTCCTTATATAAAAAGTCATGCAATACAACAACCTACTTATCTCCCCCTTGTTATCTCAAGTCCGCCATCTTCCCCCATATAACCTCTTCTTGTTATCTCAAGTCCGCCATCTTCCCCCATATAACCTATTCTTGTTATCTCAAGTCCGCCATCTTGCCCCTCCTCTTCTTGTTATCTCAAGTCCGCCATCTTGCTCCTCCTGCCGCTCCTCCTGATTTTCCTTATATAAAAAGTCATGTTCCTCCTGCCGCTCCTCCTGCGCTCCTCCTGAATGCGACCTAAGTTGCGCATTTTATACTACTACCGATGCCATCACAAGAACAGCTATGCTATAGACCCCTGAATGAAAACGAAAGAGAGGCCGACCAAAAACAACTTGGCGGAGGACTGTGGAAACTGAGATGCAAAGAATGAACCAGAGTTGGGGCAATGTACGAAGGATGGCCGCTGATCGAGCAAAGTGGAATCAATTTGTTGTTGCCCTACAAGACGCCACTAGGCGTAATGGCCACTGACTGCTTTGACGGTCTGCGGCTAAGGATCAAAGAAAGAAAGAAGAATGTATATGATATATATATATATATATATATATATATATATATATATATATATATATATATATATATATATATATATATATATATATGTATTGTCTACGGCATATAAAAGCGTTCCAAATGCCTGAAACAGCAGACGGGGAAGAAAGATTAGACGACAATCACAGACACTGGTCGCATACAAAATAAGTATATTCAAATGTGATATGGTGGGCGAGAGATGATGATGCTGTTGTGATATGTGATCACTTTCTTGCACACTCGCACCGACCCGAATAACAATAAAACTCTAAGACAGGGGCTGTATTTATTCATACAACCCTGTCAATGACCCAAACCCACCAGAGCAAACTAATGAACAAACGTTAAACAAGTAAGCAAACAAACCAACCAAAACACCCAGCCAGTGCTCAATTGCTAACATGAAACACAAACAAAGCACTGACTAGTTAAAATCATAATAAATAATTAATGAGATACACCGTGCACTCACCTGCCAAACGGTCAGTTCTTCCACGCTACCTGAAACACATTTTGCACACACATCCACTCTCGTACATGTCTCTGTCCAGTTCCATGTACGAAATAGGTTCTTTCTATATTCTAACAGCCGTGATCTGAACTTAAAACGCCTAAAAAAACCTATCCACACAATATTCTGACTAATCTATCATTTCAAAACTAAATTATAATGTCCTAAAAGAAATATCCGTAGGAAACACATATATCTATTTTCTCAAACATTAGAACGGACTCACGCTGAATATAATTCAGCTACAGGGAAATAATGGTAATTTCACTAGGAAATAATCTAATCTACCTTAAAATCAAACGTGTTCTCATACCCTGTGCAAACTTCTGCTTACTCTGGGTGTCTCATATCTTGCCTCTACTGCGAATCTCACCAAACTGACCGCTTCTCCTGCGTCAGACTTTTCACATGCCAGCGATGAGGGCTCGCGCAGTCACGTGGGCTGGGGCTTTATTGTGGCCGTCGCGCAGTCACGTGGCCTGGCGTTCTCGTTGGAGCATGCACATCGAAAATATATGGGCGTGAAACATATAAACATGACATAAACATGAGGGGGGGGGGGCCTCTGGTGTGTTTTTATGGCAAAAAGATGACTTCATACTTAACCATTGATTTTGCTTCTTCCTGCGTCAGACTTTTCACCATGCCAGCGATGAGGGCTCGCGCAGTCACGTGGGCGGGGCTCAGTTGGAGCATGCACATCGAAAATATATGGGCGTGAAAATATAAACATGACATAAACATGAGGGGGGGGGCCTCTGGTGTGTTTTTTATTTGACTTCATACTTTTCTTACGGGGTCTCAGCTTGTTGAAAAGTAAACAATTTATTTTAAATTGTTACTAAAAATTTAAATACATATTTTCTTGTCTCTAAACTATGCCAATTTAAATAGAACAATTATATCAATCTTATAAAGTACGACGTCTGGGGGAATATCTGCGATGTTTGATTATTTCATTATGTACTTTGATGGGTCTGTAGTCCGTGGTGAGAAATCCGGATGGGACTTCTCGGCTAGTGTTAAGGGCAGGATTGCCGATGAACATAGAGGAGCTTACACGACAACAACATCCAGCATGAAAATGAAGGTAGAGGCAGCCCAAAAGTGGCTGTCTGAAACTTAATTAACAAGGGCAGTTATTGAGTCAGAAACTCGGCGCACGCTTTGGAAGGTCCAAAATGGATGGCTACGGCATGAATTGAAAACTTCCATAGATGATTCGAATCGTTATGAACTGGTACGGATCTACTGACCTGGTCATGCGGCAACGACGGATCTGACAGAGAAGATTCAAGAGTACTTAGATTGGGTTCATTGGAAATGGTTAAAGGAGAGATACTGAGGACTATTAATGATTGTAGCCGTGCTATGTTTTTATACTTGGGGCGTGAGTTTGGTTTTTGTTTACTTTTCTTCTTCTTCTTTGATCCTTAGCCGCCGACCGTCAAAGCAGCCAGTGGCCATCACGCCTAGTGGCATCTTGTAGGGCAGCAACAAATTGATTCCACTTTGCTCGGTCGGTGGCCATCCTTCGTACAGTGCCCCAACTCTGGTTCATTCTTTGCATCTCAGCCTCCACCAGGTTGTTTTTGGTCGGCCTCTCTTTCGTTTTCCTTCAGGGGTTCAAAACATAGCTGTTCTTGTGATGGCATCGGGGTCGCTTCTGAGGACATGGCCAACCCATCTCCAGCGTCTGCCTGCTATGATGGTGTGCATTTCATCTTGCTTGCTACGAGTAAACAGATCTTGGTTAGTGATGGTGTTCGGCCAAAAGATTCGGTGAATTTTTCTTAGGCATGTTGTGTGAAAAGAGGACAATTTCGACATTTCCTTCTCTGTAACTCTCCAGCATTCCGCACCATAGAGAAGCTATGTAATTGTGCCCTCCTTCGCAGAAAATCTGTTACCAAGGAGTCAGAGCTCAGAAAAGCTATTCGTTTCTTATCTGTATCATTCGCTACCTCCACGACAAATGCAAATTTATCAATATCTGATAGCAACCTCCTGAACTTCTTTTGATCACCATTACAATGCTGGATGATTGACCTAATCTGTGTGTATTTGGCTAAATGGTCCACGTTTTGCAAGGTTGTTGTGATATGTTGTAACGCCATCATGGTAGGTCCGTCTTTAATTTGTGAGACTGGGGGCTGCAACGGTTGCGCCAGTGCATACTGGGTTTGTGGTGGCTGTTACTGCTTCACATTCAATTGTTGCAAATTCAACGTAAATTGATCCATTTCTATATTACAGTGGCTTCCTTACGCCTACCTTGAAGGACTGGTCACTACACCATTTAGTAATATGTAGCCGTGCTATGTTTTTATACTTTGGACGTGAGTTTGGTTTTTGTTTACGACTGGCTTTAAGTCCGCCAGAGTTCTTACTTAACTCACTTTAGATTTGTGTTTCCAGGTTCTTTATTCAGTTTAAAATCCTTCAAATTGCAGATGTTGTATTTATTGTAGGTAAGGTAAGGTGATACATGTTTCTTTACAAATCAGTCAACCATGTAAAATCCTCAACAGCTTATACTTTTCAAAGATCAATTGTAATTTGTTTGGACCACAGCAACAATTAATTCATTTCCAACAAGATTTCAGTAAAACGTATGTACAGAAAATGTTCAGCCATTATATCCAGTTTGGCCATCTTTCTTTAGGGCCTAAACAATTACACAAGGTTTTCAAAGGCTCTGATATCTACTTGTACTTTCCTCTTTTTCCCTGCTGATCTATCCCAAGGGTTTGTGCTTCTCTTACTGCTTGGGGTCTTTTTACCTTAACTTCATTTATATCTTTGCTTATTTTCCTGGCTGCAGGTTAAACTGTCGCTCTCCATCATATTATAAAGAACTCTTGATTTACAACGATGGATAAATTCGTTGGAAACCGA
This sequence comes from Oreohelix idahoensis, assembly GCA_024509875.1. Classification (NCBI taxonomy): domain Eukaryota; kingdom Metazoa; phylum Mollusca; class Gastropoda; order Stylommatophora; family Oreohelicidae; genus Oreohelix; species Oreohelix idahoensis. The sequence continues at coordinate 741,662 of JAMPIV010015471.1, forward strand.
ATAAATGCATGATAATGATACTCACAATGTTCCTCGGTAACCTGAACACATTATCATATCACTGCATATCAAAAAATAGAATTCACACTGTTCTATAGTTTTCTTTGATACCTCAAATAGGAACAATTGAGCTGGTAATTGTACGTCTTGCCACTTCGCTCTTCTGGTAAAAACTAGCTAACTTTTCTTTGCCCCTGGGAAAAACTTGCTCATAGCGTGTGTTAGCTTTGAACTCAATTATTGGACTAAAAAAAACTACCTGACTTCCATCAAGCATTTGACCTGCATTATCTACTAACATTTCCCGTATTAAGATTTTATGATCTGTTTCTTTGGCAAATAGTAGTTTTACGCTATCCTGTATTTTGGGCTTTAGTTACAAATTTATAGTCTGTTTCAGACTATCTACCAGTTAGTACGGCCACATATAGATCCCGGGGCCCTGCACATGTTTCCCGCAAGGAGACATTTATGTACCATCAATATCCAAAAACGAATCCCCACAATATTCTGAGTCCAAAAAATTTTCAAAACATTTTCAAAGTCCAAAAAAAATTTCAAAATATTTCACCTAAATCTTAAACCTGGGCTCCTATATATATATATATATATATATATATATATATATATATACATATATATATATATATATATATATATATATATATATATATATATATATATATATATATATATATATATATATATATATATATATATATATATATATATATATATATATATATATATATATATATATATATATATATATATATATATATATATATATATATATATGACCGTCATAACTTGACTAAACCTTATTAGTGAGCAATTACTCCAGACAAAAAAATATTTCTAAGTCCCTATCATCTCAGGATATATACCAACAACAAAATTTTTATTGGTAACCCTGGACCACAAAAATTTCCAAAACATCCATCTAATCCAGAGGTTTTCAAACTGTGCGTCGCGGCTTCCAGGGGCGTCGCGGCCCTCGGCTAAGGGCGTCGCGGTGGCTTGAAAAAGTCATTAATATCTTTTTGGGTACAATTGCTTGTTATAATATATAGTTCAGAGAGGAGCCGCAGTGATTTATGCACAGGTCAAGAGAGCCGCGGACCAAAAAACTTTGAAAACCTCTGATCTAATCCATAAGGTCGTCACTAAAAAAATTTGACGAGTGGGAACATTGGGAAAAATGAACAATTAATAATTTCATTTTTCATAACACAATTGCATTTCGTTTAAAATATAGGTGACAACATTTTATTAGACATGGTGGGGAAGAAAAAAAAAAAAAAATTTGTATATCATTTCTGTTCACGTTATTGGCTCCCATATCAGAAGACTCCAAGTACTTCAAAATGTCCATGTTATATTCTTCCAGGTGTTCCCATAATTATTGGCGTAAATTATTTATTTAGTTTCCAAGTATTATACAATATTCAAAGAGATTTCCAAAATCTCCAAATCCTTATTATAATAGTGATCCAATTCCATAAAACAGCCGAGTCATAATTATTTTCTCAATGAATCATCTTTCTTTTATCATTTTTACATATGCAAAACATCGCTAAGTATACATGTGCAAAACATCGCTAAGTATACATGTGTAAAACATCGCTAAGTATACATGTGTAAAACATCGCTAAGTATCCATGTGTAAAACATCGCTAAGTATACATGTGTAAAACATCGATAAGTATACATGTGTAAAACATCGCTAAGTATACATGTACAGGGACAGCCTATGGAAAATTCTGAGGGCTTATGGAATTCCCAGCCGCATTGTTTCCATTATAAAAAGCCTCTATTCTAACTTTACGTGCAGTGTTGGATCGAGTAATGTAACTTTCGAAGTGAAAACAGGAGTACGACAGGGATGCCCCTTATCAACAACATTATTTTTGACAGTCATAGATTGGGTGATGCGCCAGACTACAGAGGGCAGTCCAAGAGGAATTAGATGGACAACGTTTTCTACACTGGAAGATTTGGAATATGCAGATGACATTGCACTACTCGCGCATTCACACCAACACATTCAAGACAAAACCGATAGACTGAATAAGTATGGCCAGCAGGTTGGCCTGAACATCAATTTGAAGAAGACAGAGGTCATGACACTAAATGTGGGCAATCCTGAGCCAGTAACAGTAAGGAACCAGAAGTTAGAAAAGACAGACACATTTACTTACCTAGGAAGCATAGTAACACCTGACGGCGGAACAAGCAAGGACATTAACAACAGAATGAATAAAGCGAGAACAGCCTTTGCTGCTCTCAACAACATTTGGAAGTCTTCCCAGTACAGCACAAACACCAAATTAAGACTGTATGAGAGCTGTGTACTTTCTGTGCTTCTCTATGGTGCGGAATGTTGGAGAGTAACAGAGAAGGAAATGTCTAAACTGTCCTCTTTCCACACAATCTGCCTAAGGAAAATTCTCCGAATCTTTTGGCCAAACACCATCAGCAACCAAGAACTACTTATTCGGAGTAACCAGGAGGACATGCACACCATCATAGCTGGCAGACGCTGGAGTTGGGTTGGCCATGTCCTCAGAAGGGACCCTGATACCATCACAAGAACAGCTATGCTATGGACCCCCGAGGGAAAGCGAAAGAGAGGCCGACCAAAATCAACTTGGCGGAGAACTGTGGAAGCTGAGATGCAAAAAATGAACCACAGTTGGGGCACTGTACGAAGGATGGCCGCCGACCGAGCAAAGTGGAATCAATTTGTTGCTGCCCTACAAGACGCCACCAGGCGTGATGGCCGCTGACTGCTTTGACGGTTGGCGGTTATGGCTCAAAAAAAAAGAAGAAGAAGTATACATGTGTAAAACATCGCTAAGTATCCATGTGTAAAACATCGCTAAGTATACATGTGTAAAACATCGCTAAGTATACATGTGCAAAACATCGCTAAGTATACATGTGCAAAACATCGCTAAGTATACATGTGCAAAACATCGCTAAGTATACATGTGCAAAACATCGCTAAGTATACATGTGCAAAACATCGCTAAGTATACATGTGCAAAACATCGCTAAGTATACATGTGCAAAACATCGCTAAGTATACATGTGTAAAACATCGCTAAGTATACATGTGCAAAACATCGCTAAGTATACATGTGCAAAACATCGCTAAGTATACATATGCAAAACATCGCTAAGTATACATGTGTAAAACATCGCTAAGTATACATGTGTAAAACATCGCTAAGTATACATGTGTAAAACATCGCTAAGTATACATGTGTAAAACATCGCTAAGTATACATGTGTAAAACATCGCTAAGTATACATGTGTAAAACATCGCTAAGTATACATGTGTAAAACATCGCTAAGTATACATGTGTAAAACATCGCTAAGTATACATGTGTAAAACATCGCTAAGTATACATGTGTAAAACATCGCTAAGTATACATGTGTAAAATATCGCTAAGTATACATGTGTAAAACATCGCTAAGTATACATGTGTAAAACATCGCTAAGTATACATGTGTAAAACATCGCTAAGTATACATGTGTAAAACATCGCTAAGTATACATGTGTAAAACATCGCTAAGTATACATGTGTAAAACATCGCTAAGTATACATGTGTAAAACATCGCTAAGTATACATGTGTAAAACATCGCTAAGTATACATGTGTAAAACATCGCTAAGTATACATGTGTAAAACATCGCTAAGTATACATGTGTAAAACATCGCTAAGTATACATGTGTAAAACATCGCTAAGTGTACATGTGCGAACAAATTATTAGAACAATGATGTAACAATCTTCATTATACATGTCATCATAACTGTTCAATGTGAAAATGTGCAACAGCTCATGGATTATTCCTATTTATTCTTTATGAATTTTCCTTATATAATTTACATTCTCCAAGTACTGTCTACGTTCCTTTCAAGTGTCCATCACTGCAGAGAAAAAATATATATGGTCCATATTCATAAAATGTCCTTGTTATCCTTAAGTGTCCATCACTGTAAAAATGTTCCATATCACAATATGCAATGTTTTGCTCCAAAATATATATGTTACCTCCTGTTTGTGGCGATCCATTGTATAGATAGTTAAATCATCTTCAAATATTCATGGATATTTTCATTTCTATCTACCATCCATAGCATATATTATACATGTAAAATATTTTCAACTTTTTCATCACAACAATCTTCCTTTAAATACAAAGTAGTGATCATCATACTAAATTTCCAATATACATGTACAGAGTGGGAAATAAAAATTTTTTCAAAACATTGGGATTTCTATATTGGTTCTTGTAATACTTTAGTGCAAGTTCCTTATATTGGAATACCATCCTGGTATTCCAAACAATATGTGTCCATGTTATCTCGAGGTGTCCCTGTATCAAGTATGCAATCCTTTATCTTTTCTTTAACATCGAATTTAATCATTTATGGTGCTCCATACATACACTGTTAAGACATTTGTAGCCTTCTTGTTATTTCTTTTCTCTCAGAATCAATCATTGATTGACATTTTCTACTGCATCTTAATAACATATTTATTTCAACAAACAATTTTATACAAATAATCATGTTCAATAATCACCGAACAAAACCATTTTGTTTATAGTACATAATTACACTTGCAACACCAGATCTGTCTTTGCAGGTCGAAGATTTTTCAGATCCATTTGGTTTTTTTTTTTTTTTAAACATCTGGTGTCAGAACCGATGGGCAGTCTATGATTCTTAACCTCAAAAGATTCTCAGTCATTAACTATACGATGTGGGTCATTTTGGGCGGGGGTATCATATGTCATCCATCATGTGTCATCTATCATATGTCATCTGTGAATGATCATCATTATTTTTTCATCTTATGTTTCTGCAACATAGTATCCTTGGTGGGGTATCATATGCGGTCCATGTATCTTCAGGGGTGAACAGTATGTCAATATGCGTCAGTCATTTTTGACTATCTGTCATATAATGTTCTTTTGTGAGCCTACTGAAATGCTAAAGTACTACAAACATCTCTTCAACATCATGTAATAAGTAGTAAGCAATAATTATTTGGTTATACATCATACAGCAATGTTCATATAACCCAGGCATTTGCCAAAAAAAATCAGGGGGAATATCATCTCCTGTATGGAGGTATCTCTTTTCTATAATCTTTTGGGTGTAGCAATATTCTTCTATTATTTTCAATTTTTTCTCTCATCGGCATATTTTCCTTTGGTGTGTCCGTAACACATGTAGTTCACGTATGACTATCATAATCTAGTCATCTTTCCATTTTTTTAAATTTCCGTGTCGTGTGTCCATACACGTATGGTTCTATTATTCATAAACCATCTTCATCTGAAATCTCATGTTTATTTAAAATGTTTGAGATTTTCCATCATATTTTCCACTGTCTCCGTAACCACAGTGAAACAGCTATTAATATGTATTTGGGCATTATAACCAGACACTGGTTTCCATCATTAATAATCTCCTAAGTAAGCAATATACAAAAATGCAAAGTTATCATGCACAAATAGTATCAGGGGTGTCGCTGGCATAGTCATGATATGCAAATAGTGGCGGGGTATTCAATGGTGTGGTCAGCATTTACAAATGCTATCAAGGGTGTCAGTGCATAGTCATCATATGCAAATAGTGTCGGGGGTATTCAATGGTGGGGTCAGCATATGCAAATGCTATTTTGGGCATCTGGCATAAGCAGTATCATCAAATAGTAACAGGGGGTCATTACTTTTCACCTTGAACCACATGTGGAGCAATGTGTACAAAAATAACCAAAACATTCATATGTTTTCATCAACTTGTGTGGGGTGGTGCATGGATATTCAATCAGCAGTGATTTATGTCAACTTTTCTATTGAACTGTTTGTTGTATATTACCATCTATCTCCATTTTCCTTGCAAATGTTATTTCATATACAAAATCTACCATAGGGTTACAATAACTATAACAATTTCTATCAGCATATTCTAATATCTGAGTTACAATAAATTCCTATCAATGGGGCGATAAGAAATAGTCAAGACAAAAAAGCGAATAAGGACAATGGGTATGACTAGTTGTCAACAAGTTGTAAGGATAGGCTACTGTGGTTTCGTAATGGATAGAGAAAAACAAAAGATCTCTAGATTACAACAATATTGTAATTCAAAGGGATTAAGATAATTTGAAGAGAAACATTCACAAGTCCAGAATGTCTTCTCAATGTAAGAGAGGGAAAAACAGTAAGATAAGGGGTGTGAAATGTGGAGTGAAAATAATCTGCCATTGGTGGGACACAGGTTGGATGTACAATCTCTTTTGGAAACTGTCCAATATTTGAACAATAGTATTATATACCAGATTTCCTTTTTAAAAATTTAACAAAGTAATTTAACTTTTGTTGTCAAAACAGATATATGGCTATTTTCTAAACGACAGATTTTAGTGATGGTACAACAATAACTAGAAAAATTTACAATATTCAAAAAAAAAATTTGATGTACATTCGAAAACAAATAAATCTGTGGAGAAAAATAGAGTATACAATGACACTTTATATTTATGGACGTGTAATAAGATTATTGCACACATGCTGCTAACAATTGTTATAACAGGTTCAGGGAAAGAGATGAGTTTAGCAGAATATGCATCATGAGTGAAGAGAATACATTAGTAAAAGTGATAGAAGGACTACTAGTGCAAATGTGGGAAGTGCCTGCGTGAATATGCACAAAGATGCATGTGGAGGGAATAACTTGGTCTCTGGAACTGAAAGGAAAAGGAAAGGCGAAAAATGGAAGATAATAAAGTCACAAGGTATGGATCATTCTCCTGAAAAATAATCTGTTCACAATACATGTGATATGTCTCTGGGGTTGTGTAATTTAACATCTAAAACTGTCTGTAATAAGTGTTATTTGCAAATTATCAACACCCTAACAGTTTGTGTCATTTTTATTTTCACAATCAATAAAATGCTTAAATATATCTGCTGGCTGCTCCTGAAGTACTCTGGTCATCAACTGTTGCCTGTCCGGAAATAAAACTTCTACTGGGTTCATTTGGACATCAATTCTCATCAAGTGGGGCCTTAACCTCTGAGGCTGTGACTCTGTCATCTGTGATAGCTTAATTTAGACAGTAAACACAGTCTGAAAATAGAGTACATGGAAAATTTAAAACGTTATCAAACCGTATTTGCACTTTCGCGTTGACCATGCTTGGATTGGCAAGCATATGAAGATACGAGGGGGCGTGCTTCAGAACCCTTTCCAGCTCCAGTGAGACACAACTGGTTTGCTCATAACCCGTTCCAGCTCTTTGAGTTTTTTCGCCAGTTCCAGCAATGCTATGTGTTGGCCGGTCAAACTGGGATCATACTGCATAGTGGTGGGTACAGTACTGGACATGGCGTTGTTGACAGATTGGTGAGAAGCTGAAGAAAACACTACTGACTGTAATGTAGCTGGAGGGGGCGTGACTGGCGAGTGTGGCAGGTTGACAATCGTAGTAACAGGAGGTGATTCGTTAGGTGCAGGAATGTACGGGCTTTTGACAGTGGTGCGAAGTTCCAGGGGTGGGGCGCTGTCTGGGGGTGGGGCGCTGTCTAATGATGGGGCGCTGTCTAAGGATGGGGCGTTGTCTAAAGATTCTACACAGCTATCTGAGTCTTGTGACTGCATAGCAGACTCTTTCTGATACAACCGTGATATCTTGTCTCCATCATGTTCGTTTGAGTCATATAATGCTGTATCAGGGAACAAATGCTGTGATTGCACCTTTCTCTCATCCTGATAAGGATTGCTCGTGGATTGTGGGGTCATCTAGACTGATGAATGGTCGTCTTGAGACTGGATTTGAGTGTGGCTGGATGATGTGCGGGTGTTGAACGTGTCACATGCCTGACTTGACCTAGCAACATCTGTCTGTGTTGCGACAGAAACCATCTGTGTTTTATGCACCGGTACAGGTAGTTCTCTAGGTTGAACGTTGACAATGGGGTACGAGTGTGGCTGTAGTCGATGTTCTGTTGTTAGAAAATATCCTCGTCCGTTCTCCAACGCTGCATTAGTAAACTGCCAAATCTGTTTTGTTTTTATTTTGGCGATACAATTTCTAGCTGTTATTCTTTGTGCTCTCTTGTTTAAAGTGTCCCAATGTTTGGTAGTTGTACGTCTGGTTTTGTTGTCATGATACCTAATGGGTGGCAGTGTACGTGGTCTGCTCTCTGTTTTGTGGAGGAAAAAATATGGAGGTTTTCTCGTTGGCTTAGAACTGGGATTTGAACTGGCGACAGTGTAGGTTGGGTACCTTCGTTTCTGCCAACCTCTACTTTGGTTCTTGTGTGTTATTTTGTTGATCATATGTCTTTTATTTTGAAACATGTGATTATTGACAGGGAACATGTATGGTTGATGTCTCTTATCAGGTGAAGGAGTTTTGTTGTGTTCATTGACGTCTCTAAACGTACAGTAGAGTCCCATTTTCGAATCGTATAAAAAGACCATCTCAGTCTGTGGACACGCAATCGATTCTCGTATATCTTGGTATCGTGGTATAAATACATCGTCGTTTCTTTTGACAAACCTTGATGGGTGATGCTGGGTGTATTTGTCGTACATATATGGACGTCGTAGGTGCATTGTTGTGAGGTCCTATAGTGGTTTCCTTACGCTTACCTTGAAGGACTGGTCACTGGCAACATTTAGAATGTAAAACGTATGTACAGAAAATGTTCAGCCATTATATCCAGTTTGGCCATCTTTCTTTAGGGCCGAAAAAAATAACACAAGGTTTTCAAAGGTTCTGATATCTACTTTTCCTTTCCTCTTTTCCATGCTGATCTATCCAAAAGGATTGTGCTTCTCTTACTGCTTGGGGTTTTTACTTTAACTTCATTTATATCTTTGCATATTTTCCTGGCTGCAGGTTAAACTGTCGCTCTCCATCATTTTATAAAGAACTCTTGGTTTACAACGATGGATAAACTCGTTGGAAACCAAATAATTGCATGATAATAATACTCACAATGTTCCTCAGTAACCTGAACACATTATCATATCACTGCATATCCATTATAGAATTCACACTGTTCTAGATTTTACTTTGATACCTCAAATGGGAAAAATTGAGCTGGCAAATTTACATCTTGCCACATCGTTCTTCTGGTAAAAACTAGCTAAATTTTCTTTCCCCGGGGAAAAACTTGCTCATAGCGTGTTTCAGCTTTGAGCTCAATTATTGGACTAAAAAAACCACGTGACTTCCATCAAGCATTTGACTAGCATTTCCCTTATTAATATTTTATGATCTGTTTCTAAGGCAAATAGTAGTTTAAAGCTATCCTGTATTTTGGGCTTCGGTTATAAATTTATAGTCTGTTTCAGACTATCTACCAGTTAGTACGGCCACATATGGGCTATTTTCTAAATCATGTAAGTCGAGAATCAACTTATCCAGGTTGGAACAACACAGTATTTTAGAAGCAATGAATGTAGTCGCTGGCCGGTCAAACATCTCTTGGTGTTTGGAGGACCCACCAGTAAATTACGAAAGTTACTAAAACAAGTTGTAGTACATCCAAAAACAAAAACTTCATTACGAATATGTTTTTCTTTAACCACTGTTTCTCTTCCTTTGTCTTATTTATGACTGTGCGTATTTATAACAGCGCTGGTCGGAGACCCACTTTCTGGGTTGTTTTGTAATACAGTTTGTTCAGACCCGAGTTGCACATTCCCAGTTACGTTGGTTTGGCCACGTCTGCAGAATTAAAGAAGAACGTCTACCACGATAAATATGGATCCAGATCTCCAGGAGGACCCAGAGTTCGCAGGGAGGACACCTTTGAGTTGTGGGGAGTTATGACATCATTAGTGTGACGTATAATGGAAAGAGAGGCTACAGTGATCTGACACTCTTTTTGTGATCCCATTAGCGTTCTATGATTTGTTAGCAAGACTATGCATTTACAGCCTGTGTTTACTCACTTTTTCACCCACGCCTCTTTTCTTTGAACATAATCAAATGAAGTTTACTAACTTTCGCGACCTGTCAGTCACAACAGGTAGCGAATCAGGTTTGTTTATCTGGTCTTCTCACGCCAGCCTATCTGTCAATCATGCGATACCTGACAGACAGCACGTGAAGTAGTCTCACGGGCTAAATCTTTCCCCGAGACCCTTTGCAGTTCGTGATCGGCTCTTTGATCTCGGAAGCGGGCATTCGTACAGAGAAAATCTTCGTGAACCCCGTTACCCGTATAAGTCTTTTGATGACGATCAAAAGCGCTCGAAGGAAGGCCGACCGTAAACTTTTGTCTGGGGATCTCATGTTTCTGATTCACACAATAGTGTGAAAATTAACATCATCTATAGATCAGTGAAACATGATGATATATAAACTGTGTTTTCTTAATCCTGCTATCAGGTGTCACTCAGAATTTGTGGATAGTCTAAGCACGTAGTTCTACAACCATTGTGGAAAATGTGTTAATAGCATTCGTGGGAATCTTTCCTTCTGATATTTTAGTAATAGAAATTAGTGTTTACGTGGTTAAAAGGGTTAACTTTTACCAATTAAAAGTGTTAGCTTTACCATTATAATTCACTTAGATTTTCTAGCTGGTAAATCTAGTGAAATAAAATAATGCGTAGCTATTTTATACCATATGTTCAGTTATAATGTTAATTTTCACCACCCGCTTTCTCACACAAGAAGGTTTTAGTTGACTGATTTATACGCTAGGCGCGACGGATAGTGATAGAAAAGGATTGACGTTATATTTCATTTTGTGTTTTATTATAAGTGCCTCTCATTTAATACCAGACGATGACAAACAGACGCAGACAATTTCATAGCTATTAACGACAAGTGATATTTATGTAAGTGCGCGTATGGGTAATTAAATAATAATTAACATTGTACGCTTACTGCCGGTGCGAGAGGGGCGGGAGAGTTGCATACTCCATCTCACCTAATCTCACCTCTAGCGAAAGCTGACAGCAGAGCGTAAACGAAAACACATGTGCCGTTTTAACTTTAATCAGGACTGACAGAGTTGATAAGAGATCGTCTTGTCCCCGTCTGTGTGTGTATATATATATATATATATATATATATATATATATATATATATATATATATATATATATATATATATATATTGTCAAGTGCTTGCTGTGTGTACACATTGACAAATATGTATTACATACACATGGAGCGACAAACATGGCTCGTTTTTCACAGCTAATTGTTAACTCACTAAACTCCAACACGTAGATACGATATCCGACGACTTTATGTCACAAACTTGAGTATTACACAATAACACAGGCAGACTGCCGCTTTGGCCATAAATCATCACATAAGAAAAGCACAACGTATGATGTGCATAATTAGAACAGCATCTCATGGAACGAATTTCACAATATCTTAATATATTTCCTATTTTTCTTCAACCATTTTGCCTTCACTCTCCACGTAATCTCTCCTCGCTCTAATCTCTGTCTCGAATGACCTTTTTTACCCATGACCCTTTTCACACCTGACCAGTCTTCACCACCACTTCTTTCACAACAACTCAGCCATGCCCGTGAACTCGACATTAGCGCTTACTGCTACTAATGCATTCATGCCCGCAAGCAAACTTAACATTCACTCACTTCAACTCACAACTTACATAAACATATCTAGTTCCCACCGGAGCATGAGTACTGACATTCATTCTATAAACCGTTCGTGACATCCACCCCTCCCTCTCCAAGTGAAAAACATAGTTTTTCACTGGATGGGTGGTAGATATCAGGAAACCAACCATCCAAAACCTCTGATTACATATTTGGGCAAAATCTATAGCATCAGTCTTAAAATATGCCATCTACAAATAATCAATAATAACATTCTGAAGAACACAAAAAAAAAAAAAAAAAATTAAAAAAATTACAATAGAACCGATTTGCTAGAAAAATACAACAGCAACCATATGGCAAAAATCATGCATCTCTAATTACACACAAAATTAAAGGTGTTAACAATACATCAATTTCACCAAATTCTACTATACCGGAGAATATCTATTCTATAACCCTGTACTAGATACACAACATATGATAAGAACTTAGCTTATACAAAAATCATGCAGAATACAGTTGACACAACATTACTCATATACAAGTATCAAATACTACATAGAAATGGTGGTTAAAAAAACACACCCATTTACTACAAGCAAGTGTTCATAATCTAGATAACGAATCTGCAAGAACATTTAATTTACCCTGAATAGGAAAAACAGTGAAGTTGTACTGTTGTAACAACAACGACCACCTTGTTAAACGTGAATTTGGTGATCTAGACAATGGTCCGTTTCCAGTACAAAATGAGATCCTAACAAATACGTAGAGAGTTTGGAAACAGCCCAAATAATGGCTAAACACTCTCTCTATAGTGGCATATCGCGTTTCAGCCGGAAGCAACTTCCTGCTGACATACATGACAGGATGTAGAAACCCATCATGTTCTTGCATCAGACACGCACCAATGCCCACTGCAGAAGCATCAGTCCTCAGTACAAAAGGCTTAGCCAAGTCTGGCAGTAGAAGAATGGGCTCGCTGGAGAATACAGCCTTGATGTTCCTCAGTGCTCTATCACACTCTTCAGTCCAGACTACTCTGTTTGGCGTGCCCTTTTTAGTGAGTGATGTTAGAGCCGCCGACAATGAAGAGAACCTGGGGATAAGTTTATGATAAAAATTTATCAGACCGAGTAAACTACGTACTTGTTTCTTTGTTTTTGGAGGTTGCAAATTCAAAATTCTTCCAACTGTCTGATCAACTGGTTTTGAAACACCCTGTCCTACCACATACCCCAGAAACGTTAACTCCTGAAACCCCACCTTAATCTTACTGGGTCTTGCTGTAAGGTGATGCACCCGAAGGCATGATAACAGTGACTTCAATCCCTCTACATGTTCATCCCACGTGTCATGAAACAAACAGATGTCATCAATATATGTGATAACATCCTTCTGTCCCCTCAAAAGCATTCTCATCATTCTCACAAAAGTTGCAGGGGCATTCACCAGTCCAAAGCACATATAATTAAACTGGAAAAGACCCTGAGGGGTACAAAATGCTGTAAGTGGCCTAGCGCCTTCTGCTAAGGGAATTTGCCAATGCCCCCTCGATAAGTCTAGTTTGGTAAAATACTTTGCCCCCGCTATTTGGGATAGGAGGACCTCGTGGTTGGGCATAGTTTCCGCATCTATCACTGTGACACTATTCAAGCGGCGGAAGTCTATACCTATCCGTAGGGATTTATCCTTCTTCCGCACGATGACCATGGGAAATGAGTATGATGATTCAGATGGGGAGATAACACCTAAGCGTAACATATCATTCACTTCTTTTTCAACAGCAGAAGTATAATGTAGTGGAATAGGATATGGTCTCACCCGGATGGGCTCTCCATAGGTCAGTTTAATATCATGCTCAACTAAATCAGTTCTTCCAGGAATATCTGTGAGTACATCTTGAAATTCGCACAGCAGTGACTTCACCTGTTTCCTCTGATGCTGTGGGAGAGATGCAGAGACCTCTAAATCTCTCCATGACTCCGAGGCAACCAATGGCAATAGTAGGATCTGGAGACTGACCTCCTCTCCTTTCTCTCCATCTTCCTCGATGACTGCTGCACTAGCTACAGTAACTGTACTATCAAGAACAGCGTTCACGACTGGTTCCAGTTCAGTTGGACGTACTACATATGGTTTTAGCATATTAATATGGAAAATCTTCTCCTACCCTCGGACTAATATCAGATAATCCACATCGGTAATCTGTTTCTTTACTTGAAATGGACCTTGCCAGTTCACTAGCAGGTGATTTTCCTTGGTAGGTAGCAACAACCATACCTCACTGCCAGGACTGAGGGATACAAGTTTGCTATTCCTATTGGCGTATGCTCTATACCTTGCACCCGATGTCTGTAATGCCTCACGTGCTATCGAACACGATGTAATTATGCGTTTTCGCAAGTCAATGACATACTCATAACTTGACCTAATGCTATCATCAGCGTAATTCCCGGTCAGTAAGTCTCTCAAAATTTTCATTGGACCCCGAGGATTTGCGCCAAATACTAGCTCACACGGTGAGAATCCTGTGCTCTCTTGTGACATCTCCCTGTATGCAAACAAAACTCCCGGTAGGTATCTATCCCACAACTGTGGAAAATCTCCTGTAACCTTACCTAGCATTCTTTTCAGTGTTCCATTGAACCGCTCGCAGACCCCGTTGCTCTGAGGATGATACGGGGTGGTGAACACTTGGGCTATGTCTAACAGTTTAGATATGCGTTTCATCTCTTCTGAAATGACTTGCCGGCCCCTGTCAGATAAAATCTCTTCAGGAAATCCTAATCTGCTAAATAAGCTCATTAGAGCCTCTGCTATATCCTTTGATGTGATGGATTTTATTGGCAATGCTTCAGGCCACCTTGTACATAGATCAACCAATGTTAGAATAAATCTATACCCCCGATCAGACATAACTGGAAGGGGCCCAATAATGTCTATTGCAACCTTCTGAAAAGGGCGAAATGCCAAATCTGTTGCTACTAACGGTGCCTTGGGAGTCCTTCCTTTCTGGCTTGTCTTCTGACACACTTTACACGACCGACAGTAAACCTTCACATCCTTATTGTATCCACGCCAGTAAAACTGGGACAACACTCTACAGCGAGTTCTTGCAATACCCATGTGACCCGCAAAAGGGATATCATGTGCTGTCCTTAACACTGTATTCTTCAGTTCCACCGGAATAACCACTTGTGTAATGACTGAATGTTGCTCTGCAAAGCATCTGATTAGAATGGAGTTCCTAACCTCAAACCAGTATCGAGCAGACTTGGTATGCCGTATGTTCTTAGACTCAGCCAACTGAAACAAAGGCAGAAGTGAAATGTCTTTCCTCTGCATGTCTACAAAATCAGATGCTGTAATTCCAGCAACTGTAGGCACCGAAGGGATATTACTGGGTTGCGATATCATAATATTTGCATCATCAGCCTTAGTCTGAGCCCTCGTCATTACTGCGTTAGCAAACAAATCATGCCCATTTTCCACTCCTCAATATCCTGACTGGTGCAATCATGAACCCCATTAACATTTCCAATAATGAGATCAGCGACGGGAGAGTCAAGGACGCATACTCGAACTCTACCCGACAAGAAAGGGGTGTTGATCTGCACAATCGCCAATGGATAGTACTCGACCTTACCTCCAAACGTAATGCATTTGGCCATCTTTCCAATATAATACGTATCCTTAACCAATGTCTTCCTAATGCCAATGGTTGTACAGCCCGTGTCCCTCAAAACAGATACAGGTTTATTCTCCACAAAACCCTTATGTAAAGTTAAGGTGCCATTCCCATCAACTGATGAAAGGCAAGGCAAAGTGTGTCCACATATTAAAATAGGCTTGCCATCAGGCTCGAACAATGGTCTGCACCCCTCACACTCCTCGCTATTAAATGTATCAAGTACAGTAGCTGAATTTGCATGCTCAGTGTTTTCCTTTGGGCTCTCTTTTCAACTGTTTCTTCTCTCATTACAATTGGGGCAGTTGGAATCCGTCTCTTGGCGCTTGTAAGATCTTCTCTTTGGACTGCCATTATAATTTTTCTTTGGGCTGGCATATGGACTTCTTTGTGGGTTAAAGGGACACCTCTCTGGGTCCCTCCCACACTGATAAGATAGATGACGCCTTGAGCCACACTTATAACAACCCCTTCTACTGTAGCCTGACCCAAAAGAAGGGTACTGTCTCTTAGGAGAATATCTTCTGTCCCCATTCCATCTTCTATTTCCACCATCTTTATCCGCATACCTGTCTAAGCTGCGGGCCCGAGGATGTATGTATGGCTTCTTTTCAGTTTTATCCTGAGCCACACAAGCTGGAAAGGTCTCAGCAACTATCTGCTTGTGAATCGGTTTCCCCGGGTGCGCATTGACATACTGCTGTCCTAGCTCTGACATAATATTTATATCTTTTGGCTTTCGCTCTTGTAAAAAAGCCACTAACTCTGGATTGCAAGAAGATAGAACCTTGTCCTGTAGCATAAGGTCGGTTAGCCCATCAAAATCCTTCACAATACCTGATAGTTCAATCCACCTATTGAACAGCAATTTGATTTCCGCAATAAACTCACTAACGTCATTGCTTGTTGTAGGAATAGCCTCCTTAAATCTTTCACGGTACCCTTGAGCTGTCAGTCTAAATCTTCGAAGCAGTGTCTCTTTCACCGTGTCATAATTCATGCGATCCTCTACTGGCAAAGCAAATACACATTGTAAACTTCTTCCGGTGAGCAAGTTATTGAGCAGAGCTGGCTAATCGTCTTTCTTAACCTTCCAAGATACTGCTTCTTGTTGAAACCTTTCTAGATACACGTCCATCATATCGACGTCCTCAACAAATGACGGGAGTCGCAGCTTAAAAGGACGAGTAGACTCCTTAGTAGCTGGTCTAGAACTCGCAGCCTCAAGTTCCAGTTTCTTCAAAGTAATTTCTTTATTCGCTTGAATTTCAGCTTTCCTTGTCTCTTCCTTCTTTGCTTCCCTTTCAGCCTCAATTTCTAACTTCCTAAGATCTCTTTCCTCATTGCGTTCTCTCCGTTCCTCAGCATCCACAAAATTTGTCTTGGCCCATAATTCAAGTTCATCCCCTGATTTACCAAGTGCCTCTCCCTTGGTGATAAAATCCAAGAGGTTAGACATCCTGTAATATGTATCAACTATGATAACTATGAAAAAATGATGCAACCAAAAAACAATTAAGGAGAGAGAGAAAAAAAAATGTATACCACCTGATATGTCAAATGGTGTCTGGAAAACTATAATGGATACCCCTTCACCTATGAAGAACGTCTGTCATACACAACAGATTTTGAACAACTCTTCACACTGGGTCTATACACTGGGTTAATCTCTTGTATCAGTCTGTAGGCATTACAAACTGTAATAGACCAAAATAAAATGTGTCTGCTTATGTTAACACAAATGGTATGATGATGATTGAAATGATAATCACAGAACACACGACACTACAACCACTGATAGGCCAGTGAAGAAGAAGTTATAGACCAAGAAAGGAAGAATAGACCTTATATTTACACCCAAACCTATCAAACAAACAAAAACAGGATATCGTAAAATAACTTATATACACGGATAGCAGAGCAAAGGACTGAGAATCACGACAGAAAAACACCACGATAGAAAGACTATTATACAAGACAATAAGTAAACAAACTAAACGCAAACAACTAACACCAACAATTGTTCCACAAATTACACGAGGCTTCACAACTCCCCAAGTCTTAGACAGATTGGGTTCCCTACAGCGCAATTTGTCTCACAAAACCTATTAAAGACGACACAAGGCAAATTTCTTCAATGAAGAAAGATGGATTGTGCTCACTCCTCACAATCACCCTTATACAGAAATCAAAATTAAATACTACCACACAATATGAACAAAACAACAACACAACACTGGACAGTGAAGTAACCCAAGAGCTCTACTCGTGCACCCTGCAGCACGGGCAAACAGGAATGAATATATGAATACTTAACTAATAACAAGAGCTAATATAAAAATAACATAAGTTTCGAGTACACTGTAGAAGTGATAGACAGAAGGAAGTCTAGATATGACGCAGCAAACTTGTCGTCCTAAAAGGAACTAGTATCAAAATAAACTAAGTTTAGTACACTTTTAAATATAACAGATCATAGGGTTCAAATATAACGTTAATTAATCTGCAAAAATGCTATTGAAGAAAGAATGGAGAGAAAAAAAAACAACAAAAAAAACCAACTATTAGTTCCGGGCAATAACCTTATCAAGGAAGAAATAAATAACCAAATAAATTAATTAAAAGAAGTATAGCCTATATATATATATAAAAGAAAATATGCAGACGCACAAGTCAAGTAAACAGAAGACTGGACATTAACAAAATTAATAACAAACTTAACTTAACAATATCCTGTGTCCGCTGCTCCACTTGAGATAGGCGCAGGTTTGGAGTCCCGGTGTTACAGATCAATGATGGATACCACAAACAACACGCTTCACGTCGTAACACAGCACAGTCAAATATCAAAATCAGCTCCTACATGCACCTGAGCTCTCAGTACGGTGAACCGGATCTTCTTCACTACTGGTCAAAAGGGTAGCAAAGGAAAATGCCTCTCTCACTGCTTACACCATCTCCAGGCAAGATGTTATGATTTCAGCCGATCACCGCAACTCAATGGCCTTGTTATTCCATTACAAGACCCAACAGACGATTTTTCATGTCAACAGTCATGCCGAACTACACAGCACAGATAAATTGACGACAGATCAGCACACTCATCACGGGGCGGAATAACATAATATCAGTGCGCCGAGGTAAACAAGACTGATTACCGCCTTTTCATTCTTCGTGCTACTTTCCAAAATAACACTGTCGATTTCGTCAAAACTGTCCATTCGCCTCTCCGCCAGTGATTAAACTATTTTTGCTCTTAAATATTCAGTCCTTCTGCAGCTATACCATTGCTGACTATCACTGAAATGAAGACTTCAGTTTTGCACATTAAGTTCTTGTGACCTGATTCAAACAAATAGGCCTAGTTCTCTGTTCCGCTTGATGTAATTTTTCAACAACAATTCATGAGAAGGCGAAATTGTCAGAAATTCTGCAGAAAATTAGGGGTGGGTCCTCTCTTCCACTTACGAGTTCCCCAAAATTGTCAAATGCTTGCTGTGTGTACACATTGACAAATATGTATTACATACACATGGAGCGACAAACATGGCTCGTTTTTCACAGCAAATTGTTAATTCACTAAACTTCAACACGTAGATACGATATCCGACGACTTTATGTCACAAGCTTGAGTATAACACAATAACACAGGCAGACTGCCGCTTTGGCCATAAATCATCACATAAGAAAAGCACAACGTATGATGTGCATAATTAGAACAGCATCTCATGGAACGAATTTCACAATATCTTAATGTATTTCCTATTTTTCTTCAACCATTTCGCCTTCACTCTCCACGTAATCTCTCCTCGCTCTAATCTCTGTCTCGAATCCCCTTTTTACCCATGACCCTTTTCACACCTGACCAGTCTTCACCCCCACTTCGTTCACAACAACTCAGTCATGCCCGTGAACTCGACATTAGCACTAACTGCTACTAATGCATTCATGCCCGCAGTCAAACTTAACATTCACTCACTTCAACTCACAACTTACATAAACATATCTAGCTCCCACCGGAGCATTAGTACTGACATTCATTATATAAACCGTTCGTGACAGGGTGCTTGCGTAAAATAGAATGACTGAAATGGTATGACAAAGTCACAAATGTGGAACTGATGACAAGAACCAGACAAGTGCCAGTGGAACAAGAGTTGAGAAGAAGACGCTAGCGATGGATAGGACACACATTGAGGAAACCTGTTGATAGCATTACAAGGCAGTCCTTGTTCTGGAATCCACAGGGAAAGAGAGGGTTAGAGGTAGACAAAAAAAACACATTGAGAAGAGAACTGGATACAGAGGTGAAAATGATGATGAAAACATGGAAAGAACTTGAGCGGATGGCACGGGACGGGAAGACTTAGCATGTGTTTGTTGAAGGCTTATGCTCCTTGGGGAGCTAAAGGGTATTGATTGATTGTGGCAACACTGCTAGTTAGTGCTGATGAAACATTTTGTTGTGCACATTGACGACTGCATAATGGGTAAACGTATCATATATTATCATTGAGAGTGGTAGAACAGCTAAGTGCTCAATACTTTAAAATGTGCATTAAGTTGAAAATCTTTTACATTTTTTGACAATGGGCATAGAACAAAAAAGAAAATTTAAAACAGGAAAAATATTAAATACTGTACCTGAAACAAAATGTTATTGCAAATGCAATTGTTCATAATAAATTAATACAAATTACAAAGTATTAAAATCTTCTATTCAGTCTGATATTTTGTTCATAATCTAATTGTTTCCCTTGGAAAGCAAACACTTAACCTCCCCTAACAAGTCATTGATGACGGGGAGATAATTATGTAAAATATTTATGTCGTCCGTGACAAGTGTCAGTTGTTTTTTCCCTCGCTCCAGTGTTTCTATCAGCGTAATGTGGTTTAGTATCTTTTTACTTTATTTCCGTTGGCCCGTCCAATCTGACCAGATGTGTGATCTTTCGCTTATAATGGGCATTTTTTTCTTCTACTTGCTATTACATTTTGACCACTAGACTGTTACCCTCAGTCGCTTTTTTTAAATTATGTGTTAGCATTGTTGTAAGCCCTGAAAAGAGCTAATCGTGTAAAGGACCGTGAGCTCGTTGCCTATAGTCGTCACGTCGTGCGATCATTCTAGCATAGCTGCGTATTAAATGTGTGTATTTATTTATTTTTGCGAGTATGTTACTTTTATTTCTGCAGCTATTATTACAGATTCGACGGCAGCTCTGAAAAAGATATGTCCTTAAAAGGTCAACTAGCAGAAATTTAGATGCATATGTGTTTTTGGTTGGTTCAGTTTGTGTGTTTACCGCTTGTGTCCTCCGATAGTGTCATCTTTCTTAGCTCCAGCTGATTTATGACTTTATTGATGATGATTAGTAGTATGACCTCTAAAACTGTAACGAGTTATTCGTTCATTACATTCTTCCATTGTCCTGTTTTATTTGATGTGTCCGTGATGATCTATCTCTCTTGCTTTACGCTTTTATTTCGTTGATGAAGGGCTGAGTGCTTTCTTTTCCTGCCAATATATTTATATAACTGTTAAGTGTGTAGTCAGTTGTCGAAGTTGAGTGTTGATGTGTAGTTCCTGTTTACTTGACTGTGTCTTTGTCGTCAATCTATTACTTGCCTTACTTTTATGAATCTTTTAGCCGAATACCATCACCAACCAAGAACTGATTTCTCGGAGCAACCAAGAGGACATTCACACTATTATAACTGATAGACGGTGGAGTTGAGTTGGCCACGTCCTCAGAAGAGACACTGATGCCATCACAAGAAGAGCTATGCCATGGACCCCTGAAGAAAACAAAAGCGAGGCCAACCAAAAAGAAATTGGCGGAGAACTATGGGGTCTAGATGCAAAGAATGAACCAGAGCTGGATCACTGCACGAATGATGGCCACTGACAGAGCAAAGTAAAAGCAGTTTGTAGCTACCCTACAAGTCCCCATATTTCTAGGTGGCCACAGCAACTATGGGTAGGGAGCACAGAGGCAAAAGAGGGTCAGAAGTGGGCCATGAGGAAAAAAAAAAGTTGAGAACGCCCTGACTACACAAATACATTATCCCTTCTGCTAGCTCACATTTGTCATAAACTACAACAACACAACAACACAAATACATTATCCCTTCTGCTAGCTCACATATGTCATAAACTACAACAACACAAATACATTATCCCTTCTGCTAGCTCACATATGTCATAAACTACAACAACACTACAACACAAATACATTATCTCTTCTGATAGCTCACATATGTCATAAAATACAACAACACAACAACACAAATACATTATACCTTCTGCTAGCTCACATATGTCATAAACTACAACAACACAACAACACAAATACCCTATCCCTTCTGCTAGCTCACATATGTCATAAACTACAACAACAGAACAACACAAATACATTATCCCTTCTGCTAGCTCACATATGTCATAAACTACAACAACACAACAATACAAATACCTTATCCCTTCTGCTAGCTCACATATGTCATAAACTACTACAACACAACAACACAAATACATTATCACTTCTGCTAGCTCACATATGTCATAAACTACAACAACACAAATACATTATCCCTTCTGCTAGCTCACATATGTCATAAACTGCAACAACACAATAACACAAATACATTATCCCTTCTGCTAGCTCACATATGTCATTGTAGCAAAATCTGCGAGAATAAACGCTCAATTCAGTAAGATTTAGGCATAAAACGATAATAAATACATTAGCCTGCATGTGTCTGACGGTTGGCATCTTCGACGCCAGCAGCGCTGCTTTTTGCACAGTGCTAAGCCTATAGAACGATTTCACGGTAATAGTGTGCTACGCTTTTAGTTTTGTTTTCGAGAAACAATACTAATTAATAACGCCTATTCTTAACCCGCCCCGTCTACACTCCGCTTCGCTGACACATTCTGCAATGCATATACACACACTGCGAAAAAGCCAGCCAAGGCAAAACCACGCAGACAATTTTATTTTCCTCCTGGTGGTAGCATTTCTGACGTAACTAAAACAAGTTAGTTATTTGAAAAAATACATGCTAGCGAGATGAAGGAGAGGAAAGATGGCGGTCTTGAGAAAAATTTTATTTGACGAGTGACTATGAAAAAAATTGAAAAGTTAAACCATTATGAAGTTCCCCGTAACAATCATATGGTAGTATGACGTGGAGTTCGCTGAACAAGAATGTCCTTTAAATAATATGATAGTCCCAGTATTAGATAAGTTATTGAAGAAATACTAATATCTACGGACACTCGACCAGACAGACTGGCGTTCCTGCTTATGTTTTTTTGGTAACGTTAGGGGGACGCGAGCTTGGAAAAGGGGCAGGGAGGTACATTCAAATTCGCTTGGGTAAACAGAGTATAAATGGGAAAGGGGAGCGGTAGGAAAAAATATAATCCTAAACGAAACATCTTTTGTATTGGGCATGACTAAAGCAGACTGGCCAATCGACCACCAGACGCAGAAATCATTCGAAATTATTTTGGGTTTTCATTCAGACTGCATTTGAATTCAAGTAGTCGAACGTTTTCGATTGGCCCATGCTAGTAAATATTAGCAAAAGGCTTTGACTATTCATTGCCAGTTGAACTAAAAAGTTTATTCAGATACGCTGAAAAACAGCTGTGTTAATTCTAAACTTAAATAAAGAATAAATTCACAGTCTGTGCAGTTCGGAGGAAGCTGAGGCCAACACAAATTCAGCGTCATTTGTTTATATATTTCTTGATTGTGGTAAGGATATTTTATGAAATTTAATATGTTTGGTCCAACTACAAAGTTAGATACTGCTATTGGGAAAAAGTGAAGGACATGCCGGGAGCAGACATTGTTGAGTCCTCACATTAAACGGTATCTAACTGATGTATGTTGTTATGATTATGTTGTCATATTATTGTATTAAAATATATTAGTAAGCCTCTGTGTTCAATGAACACTGTTTACATGCCTGAAGCAAATATATTTAAAAAGAAAAGAAGAGAATATCATATCAAAGGAAATGTGGTTACTCCACATTATTGTATTGAGGAAAAGTATGTGAACGTACAGTGGCGTATCGGCTATAAGGACCTGAAGTGTGGTCACAGCAAGGTGGGAGTCCTGTACAATTCGGGGCGAGTGCACTTGTAAGGCACGCGAGGCTGACCCCATACCCACGTAGGAAATTAAGTGTTAGAATAAGTGATCAGGTGTAAAAGGCCAGGGTGTCCTTTTGTTGCAGAGGGTCTATGTTCCTGTTGCCGGCTTGTGACAGGAAACCTGCTGAGTACTAATAAACGCCAACTAGTCTCCAACCAGTCTTATATTCTGTCGAAGATAACAGTAGGAGCTTTGGCGAGTGGTGAAATCGAAACTTTCTGCAACTACACATTGAAATATCTTACAACAAGGACTCCCAGGTGATAAGTTAGACATCTGGGGCATCTCTGACAGTTTCTTGTGTTTCAAAACAATACACAGGACGTTTATGGGGGTAGGATGAACTACAGCCCTCATATACAGTGACTCTCCCTTTAGATGAATAAAGTGAACTCTTTTAATATTTCCTACAGGAAAGACATATATAAATACATAATAACTTTTTAGTTATTGGACAAATTGTCCCAACATTTTAATTGTTCTTTTCTGTAAACTATCTCGTCCTTATTTTTAAAGACCTGTCCACAAGCTATGATTGGACAGGCAAAATAAATTGTAAAGATTTGTTCAACGAAAAATTTAACTGCTAGTTTTATTATCTTCTTTATAGAAACTTAAAGTATTTGACTGTTGTGTACCATCATTTCATTTCTCCCCTAGACACTAGGTACACCATACACCATACACTAGAGCCAGAAGAGTGACCGTGTGAGACCTAGGGAGGTAGCTGTAGGTTCTCTGCACATAATTCATCATCATCATTTATAGAGTCAGAGGTCTACATGTGCTTGACCTCACACGGTTAAAGCAGACATCTTTTCATTCTTTTAGGATACCATCATAACCTCCCCAGCAAAACCAACTTTGCTACAGTCATAAACTACAACAACACAAATACATTATCCCTTCTGCTAGCTCACATATGTCATAAACTACAACAACACAACAACACAAATACATTATCCCTTCTGCTAGCTCACATATGTCATGAACTAAAACAACACAACAGGTAGTAACACAACTAATAATTCAACTTAATCCAAACCATGCGGGGCCATCTAGGCAATCTTTAGGACCGTCATACTGGAGGACATCTCGACAACAGATCTACATTTTTACAACAAAAACATGGTTATATATGATTATATGTCAAAGAAAACAGATTTATTATAACAAAATTAATGCCACTGGTATCTCACCTTCCTAGTAATGTTTTTGTAGCATCTCTATAGTAAACATATTTTTAAGTATCTTTTCCTACCAATATTTAGTTATTCAGCAAAATGCGTATACAATTTCAGGTACGTAATTGCAGCCTTATAAAAAAGTATATAAAATAACTAAAACAATCACCGAAAAACGGGATACTAACAATGTTACGTTAGTAATAAATAAACAAATAAGGAGGGGAAACCCGAGGCCTGTAAACAGTAAATAAATAAACAAACAACACACAAAGGTATGATCAGGCACTCAGTGGGAAAATAAAGAAGTAGAAGACCAGACAACCGAAAAACAACAAAAGTGATAGGCCCACCGGGATCTAACCAGGACCTTCCGAACGGCACCCACCGCCTAGCCACGGTAGCGAATCGTAATCTGGCCTATACGGGGTGGAATCAATTTGTTGCTGCCCTACAGGATGCCACTAGGCGTGATGGCCGCTGACTGCTTTGACGGTTGGCGGTTGTCACAGAGAGTTTTATGATCAATAAATTTTCTATATATTCTTTCTTTTTTCCACCCATGTCCTCTATTTTATTATCGCTCTTTTATCCTTTTCCTGTATTTTTCGTATTCGTTCGTTTGCGAAAAATAATTTCTTTCCCATTCTCACTTTACCGTTTTCTTTCCCATACTGGTAAACGCATTTATGACATAACGTGTCAATCTCTGCAAGAGACGAGAGAGCGTTAGAATGCATTCTATTACGTAGATGCCAGTGGACGAAACTGTGTAAATTCGTCCAGTAAGACGGGGGAAAGCAGACAACTCTCTACATTTTCCATCTGCACGGCGCGTAATTGAGACTTATCGTCTAGCATTTTCACCTGTCACAGCGGTTCTCAGGCTGAGTTTCTCGGGGAGGTGTGAAAACTGCCTCTGCATTGGAGACAGGTCGTCTGAGATTCGCATCTGACATGCGTGCTCTCGGTCAGTTTGTTAACGTAGGTGTGAAGACGCACTGGTGGCAGTTACGGAATGCGTCTAAGTTAACGTAGGTGTTAGGAGAGATTGGGTTCTTGGAAATAGTGGAAGCCTTTGTTTGTTTCATAGATATAATCAGAGTTTTAAACTTGATTTCACTGATTCTCCATTTATAGTAGACGTGGTCACTTCGTTCTAGATACTGAAACTTATAAGTGAAACTCTTAGTTTCGTTGTGTTACCGTAGTTCTGTGTTGAGGTAAATATTATATTTAATATATCTAGTATTTTGTGAGTGATTAAGTGTTAAATCGCTTATTTTATTTCCCGAGTTCTTTTGTGCAGAGTGAATGATTTATAAGTCTGTTATATTCTCTAGCTGATGAGTTACAGTGGAAAATAGAATAAATTATAATTTCTAACCTAAAAATCATGTAGCTATAATGAATTTAATTTAACTGCTAAATAATCAGACGAGAATAATTTTTCTAAACTAACTTATAAATGCTAGATGCCTCATGAGTGTTGACGGAATACGTATGTATTCCTAATTCATGATTATTGATTTTTATATATAACTTATTTCACAGGAAAGTTTAAACGTCAAGCTCTACGCTTGCAGTTCAAAATGTAAGTTATATCGAGTACATAATATGTAATATATTTCATATGTGTTTTTTTCTTTATTCAGTGAATACCGGGTTACCCAACTTTTCAAGCGTTAAGTACTGATGAGTGATATCTGTGAAGAACTAAAATATTTTCCTTAAAAGTCTTGGTGCATAATCTTTACAAGTACTCTAAAGGTTAAATGAAGTAACAGGCCTATCGCGCCATATTTAATTCTTCCTGAGAAACAACTCAAGTACATTTTTAGCCTGTGTGGCAAGTAACATATTAACGTCAGTAACATTCCGACGGAGTTTTTACTAGTGATGTGGTGACCAAATATAGTTCTTTCCTGAAAGTAGACACCGATCTGACATTCCTCAATTCTAGAAACCTAAGCTATTGACACTGTGCTCGTTGTTAATGTTCGTGCCTGGACAATTTTAATGTGACCTAAACAGACATCGAAAAAATAAGAACACCCAAGGAATCGTTCCCTGAAGCAGAGAACTCATCCCGTCTTTTTGGAACTGGGGATTTCTTGGTCAAAGACTGCCATTGACGATTCTGTATGTGAATGTCCTAAAAATTGTGTTTCCAGAAGTGGCTATCAAAGCTGTGATTATGAACAAATGCACGTGATCACGGCTGAATGAATAGAGTGAATGCAGGACTAAGTGATTTCTTTATTGTTGTAATTTGGCACCCATTTTGCTGTCTTAACTTTCTTTATGCAAGTATTTCTAACCTTATTTCCCTTAGAATAGACCAGAGATATCAAGTCTGTCCATACCTTCAAAATGGAAAATATTAGACCCTAATCATATGTATCTGTGACTCTTTGGGCTATCATCTTTCTCCTAACGGGACTGTGGGCTAAACATCGAGGGAAGATCATAACTGTGGGTCTATCATTTCTTGTAGCAATTCCTTGATTTTTATGACTATTTGTATATGCTTGATGTAATATTTTATGTTGTGATAGAAGTTTATTAAGATAATTAAAATTTCTTGATAACTTAATCAGCGCGTTGGTCAGCTCGTTCCAAATTATCTGTATAATCATTGTTATAGTTTCCCACGTCTGTACGTCTAACTGTCGTCTTGTATGTGCGTGCACGTGAGTGGATAGAACTATATATATATATATATATATATATATATATATATATATATATATATATATATATATATATATATATATATATATATATATATATATATATGTGTGTATGTGTGTGTGTTTAGACTGTCTGACTCCTCTAAATCTGTCGTAGAAGATAGGAGAAAGAGAGAAGATTTCTCGATTTCAGAGACAGCCTCTAACACAGTCTACCATCTCACTCGTGGAAATCTATTTATATTACTATCTCTCACTGTGACTATCATTTATTCTAATCTATTCAGAAGGGACCAACCCAAGTCTTAATTCCCCTATCTAAAATCTACGACAGCGGTTATGGATCAAAGAAGAAGAAAAAGAAGATCAAGATTTAATTGCTGTCTATTTATGGAGAAAATTGCGATTTTCTCAAAATCTATTTTTCTCATCCTAATTTTCTTATAACTTCCACACTTATGAATTGATTGACATGAGACCATAATCTTTTAAAACTTTTTGTGTGATGAATGTTTAGTGTCTGATCAAACTTTTGATTTGTTGCACAAAGTAATGTAAAATTTCGCAAAATTTGTTACTATTTTTAGACACTATATTAAAAGTTCAACTGTTACGGGTGATATTTGTGATAGGAAGACTGTGTAGTATAATTGTACTTGTAGTTTTGAAAGAATCAGAGAAACGTGCTGTAATGTGGCGAATGGGGAGAGTGCCATCACAAAACAGGCCATCAAATCAAGTGAAGAAACTGCGTCGTTAAAAAATGGATCCGACATCTCACAGGACAGTTTATTTACGAATACATCAAATAAATGTTCAGGAAACAATGGCATGAATGCATAGATAGTATCTCCTACAGTCCTTGGTACATCGTCACATATCCGGCCTATATACTAGAGGTGCCGATTAACGGTTACCACCCAAGTAATGACAACCAGAATATGGAGATTAAAATAGATTACTCCCGTAAAATTAATCTGCATAAAACATTGTACTTGAATATATAATGCGGCATCTTCTTGAATAAAGTGGCATCTTTCTCAACTTCTTAAGCCACGTGGGAGAACTGTTAAATCTTCATAAAACATGGGAGTAATAGCATCAACGTCTTACTCTGACGGATTCATACAACAGAAGGCCTCGATTAACGGTCTGCATAAATTATTGCAGCACATACTACGTCATCACTGCTTAGTGACGTAAATCTTACATTGCGTTCACTTATAATTACAAATGGTGCAAAATTACATCATGTTGGCCCCAGATAGAATTGTTACCGCGTAGATTAAACTGCTAACAAAACTAAATGTCGTCAACATGTAAAATACATTATAATCTGCTTTAACACGAACAACTTTTTTTGTATTAAAGTTTTAAAATATAGTGATAAACGTTGTGTTCAAATTTGGTATTTATAGCTTAATAAATAAAAAAAGCCTTAGCAAATTGAAATAGAACAATAGAATCAAATATGGCCGCCGTTTCTATGGCAACTAGTGGTGCTGTGCCATCAAACTCTTCATTTTGCGTATCTAGTATTGATGTAGGTTAAGTCTGTGCATTTTCATTGAAATCCAGCAATTAATAACGAAAATAGCATTTCAGTGTAGCTCCTCCCCTTAAATAATATGGAGTTTGATGCACATCTTAAAGTAGTGAACACATATATTCTCTGCCACTTTCAATGACAGTTTTCGTGTGTAAACAATTGCTACATTCGCAGATCAGCACACCAAAATGTTTCATCGGCGCCCGGCAGCGCACTTTCTTCCTTAGTCGTTCCACCTCTACCGTGGAGCCGGAGTAGCTATTAGGTACGGCGTTCACCTCTATGGCTAAAGGTACTGACCGGTTCCCAGTGCAGGTAATAGTTTTGATGGAATTTCTACATAACTACTGGGAACTAATAATGTCATACTCCCGCCTAATCCCCTTCGTAGTGAGATGAGATGCCTGGCCTTCTTGAATAAGGATGACAAAAAGGAGGTCCCGTCTGCAAGTTACGCACATTAAACAATCTTCGGCAGTTGAAAATCGTCAAGAGTAGGCCATACGGCCATTGCCCTGGCAGAATTTACAATGGGATCCTCGTTGGTGCTTTAGAGTTCGTGCGCTGTGCTGAGATCCTCTTTGAGATCTAAGGTAGGAGGTATGAGCACTGATGGAACTTAGAAGGTAGGATTCTATAAGCTTTATTGAATGAAAGATATACTTTCTCAGGTCCTTCATTACATTCTGCTAATCACTTAGAAGGTAGGATTCTACAAGCTTTTTTGCTCCTACCAGTCAACAAAACTGTTTTCTAATGTTCAACCTACAGCTGGATTGACAAGTATAGCAGGTCTTTCATTAAATTCTTCTAATCACTTAGAAGGTAGGATTCTATAAGATTTCTTTAATGAAAAAAAATATACTTTTTCAGGTCCTTCATTAAATTCATCTAATCACTTAGAAGGTAGGATTCTATAAGCTTTCTTGAATGAAAAATATACTTTCTCAGGTCTTTCATTACATTCTGATAATTACTTAGAAGGTAGGATTCTATAAGCTTTCTTGAATGAAAAATATACTTTCTCAGGTCCTTCATTACATTCTGAAAATCACTTAGAAGGTAGGATTCTATAAGCTTTCTTCAATGAAAAATATACTTTCTCAGGTCCTTCATTACATTCTGCTAATCACTTAGAAGGCAGGGTTACATAAGCTTTCTTGAATGAAAGATTTGCTGTCGCACATTACACCAAATTGCTGAATGAAGACTCTCATTTGAATTTTGGGCACCCTTTTTTTCACAGGGACTCAACAGTTTCAGATTTGTAAGTATTTCATATTCTGGTATCAAGTGTTGTGTTCAACAGTTTAAAGGCTAGGTGTGTGTGGATAAATTTTATATGCCCAGTAGCATTCCCATTTCTTAAGAAGGTTGCTTCACAAACACATCTTGGCCAGCAGTACAATACAGATGTTGGGGATGATTGTCAGTCAGCCGCAACCACATCTTCCAAGGGTCAATTTTTGCTTCCAGCAATCAGTAATTACATTCTGTAGCACAGCATACATTTTTTTCCAACATGATCTTTGCACTGACATTTCTTTGATAATTTTAACCTCAAGGCCATATGGTTTAATTTCAATGACCTGCTTGAATGCTTTGCTGTTACCATCACTTAGCATGGTGGAGTGATAAATTTATGTCGTGCCAGAGACCACCTTCACAAAACATTACCAGCCTCAGCCTCCATCACATCTGAACTTCCTAGAACGAGGCAAATGTTTACATTAGTAAAATTTTAAATAAAAATGAAAACAAGCATTTTAAAAATTCTACCTTAAAGAACGATTGAAGCAAAACAATACATGTAAAGTAAAGAAATATGTTTCTAAATTTGATATTTATGGAGACCACAAAAAAGTTACATTAATACTCGTTTAGATGTTTAGGCAGGGGGACACATAAAGTAAGTTTCAAAAGTAAATACCTTCACAATTTATATCACAGCCTTGCTTCACTTTCCACTTGATGAAGTTTCAAGTCTTTGTTCTCGTACCAAGAACCAGCTGGTGCACATGTCTGGAAGGCATTTTTTAAATAACACATGGGCTTCTGTGACAAGACATGTCAATACAATACATAAGAAATAAACATTAAATTGAGAAAACAAATGTGCACTAAGCTTACAGGAATCATGATAATGTATTGAATTATGAGCAATCATCCGTTATTCTTGTAACTCAGAAAAATGTGATGATTTCGAATTGGGTGTCTACTAATAGATAGTTCATGTAACTCCGTGGTGGTTGATCTGAAGCACAGTAGGCCGCCTTCTTTGTTATCATTCCAGTAAGTAGCCAGAGTCGTAAGGATTATGGTTTAGGGTTAGGTTTAAACCTTTGTGAAATGAGGCTCAGTGGGCCGTCTTCTTTGATGTCATCCCAGTAAGTCGCCAACGTTGTTAGGGTTAGGTTTAGGATACCTAAACATAAACATTACTCCTATTTAATGCGTCTCTGAATTATATTTTAAGGCTCTATCGAACTTACGGCCCTGTGTTCATTTCAACCCTTAAACCTAACCCTTACCCCTGTTTACTGCGTCTCTGAAGTCTTTTTTTTTAAGGCTCTTTCGAACAGAGGGTCCGCTGTGCTCCTTTTCAACACTCTTTGCCTGAGTACTAATGACTAATATTTTTACCCTTACCGCTAACACTTAGTACGTTTTACAAGTGCTGTAGAACAAGTCTTGCTTCCATCGCTAACTCTGGCCTTTTCTAGTTGGAGGTAACCAGGGCATCTCATTTTTAGAGGCATTTTCCACCCCCCCCCCCCCCCCCCCCAAAAAAAAAAAAAACAACAACAACAACAAAGAAACAACAAACAAAATGTAGAGGCCGACCAGAATGTAAATACCAGGACTGGGACGAACATTAACTTTCACAGACGACATAATCAAGTACAGAAATGGCTCAGTCAGACAGGAAATGGTCTAAGGCATACACGCGACCGAGAGGCGGTTTCTAAATGGTGTATGGAAAGCGTATCAGGGGTCAATGCCAACAAGGCCTGTGTGATGTGGTGCTCTTTAAACAACTCCATAGTGAAAGCAGACCTTCCAGACATCACTTTCAGTGGGCAGAACATTGACATGCAAGACAGGATAAGTATCTGGGAGTAACGTTTGATCGTGGACTATCATTCACGTATTATGTCAAACTGATCATACCAAAGTGCAAGCGAGGACTGGTAGCCTTAAAAACAATGGCTGCTGCGCACTTGGAACAGAGACTATTTTTTCTCCTGTGTCATCACGCTGTCAGTGTCACAATTTGAACGACTGCAACGCATTCAAAATGAAAGGATGCGAGTAGTTTTGGGCTTAACACGTTATACCCCCCTTGTGACAATGATATACATTCTCGGATTGCTGTCGATTAGATCGAGATATGCGATGGCCCAGGCAAAATCATATATGCGGGTAACCACCGACAAAATACACCACCTACAAGTGCATGCAGCTAACATCGAAGGAGCAAGAATCAAGAATAAAGAGGGGATGTCAAGGATGGCGCAGGCGGAGGCTACTATTAATCAGTTTACCAGGGTTGAAAATGTATCCAAAGAGAAGAGTGGAGTAAGTCAGGGCAGAACTGGACAAACTACCACCAGGTCATCAGTGGCCCTGGCAGAGAGTACAGATCTTGCGGCAATGGAAAAGCAGAGCTGGAGATTAATCAGCTGAAAAGTGATCAAGCTGGGGATGATGACGCCATTGTGTACACTGATGGGTCTGTAATGCGTGGTGAGAAATCAGGATGGGGCTTCTCTGCGAGAATAAAGGGCAGGGTCGTCGCTGAACAGAGTGGAGCCTCCATGACAACAACCTCCAGCATGAGAATGGAGGTAGAGGCAGTTACTGCAGCACTGGGGTGGCTGTCTGAAACTTCATCAACCGGGACAGTTATATTGTCATCTTTCAAGCCATGCTTCGGAAAGTTCAGAATGGATGGCGGTGGTAGGAATGGAAAACATCAATAGAAGCCTCAAGTCTTGAAGAACTGGTGTAGATATACTGTTCTGGTCATGCAACGAGAGAGCTGGCAGACTGGCCTCGAGAGCGACCATGGTGGGGACACAGGACATGGATAATGGAGAGATACTAAGGGCTATTAATGATCGCCTGCTGGATAATGACACTGCAATGGATGATTCAACAAGGCTGAGGCTGTTCGAGTTTGGCATCAAACGTGGGACTAGGAGAAATGGTCGTAAGAGAGGATACATCCGTCGTATGTACAACCAGC
Source organism: Oreohelix idahoensis (assembly GCA_024509875.1). Taxonomy (NCBI): domain Eukaryota; kingdom Metazoa; phylum Mollusca; class Gastropoda; order Stylommatophora; family Oreohelicidae; genus Oreohelix; species Oreohelix idahoensis. Next base: position 774,838 of record JAMPIV010015471.1, read on the forward strand.
GTGCTACAGGTACAATTAGCATTCTTACACTTCGACATTTGCTGAGGGAGACTGAGCACCTATGGATTTGCCCGGAGTGCAGTGAAGTCGATTCTGATTAACAATAACAATAACAAATGTGTAATGTTTGTCACGGATTGCCTCCCCTTAGCTCTGCAGTAGTGATTCCTCAGTATCGGCATGTAGCGTCAATAGATAGTACACTGTCCCCGGAATACATACTTCCTTTCACATGCATATATCTAGTACCCTTCACAAAAGATCTTGAAGTACAGAAATTGGTATCATATAGGAATAAATCACAAAATCGTGTAAATCTCAGGATCTCAAACACAATACGTCCACTCGCCATGAAAAAACACCATCGCTGTCCTTACTTCTCTCCTACTAGTAACCTGTCTCACGAGAACCAGTCAAGCATGACGGCTTAACGTAGCTCACCCGTCTTTTCCAGTGACCAGTGTAAAAATAAACAAACACAGAGCCACGCTGAGCTAACGCTATATAATACACACCTGTTATGAATTTTAATCATAACAGTACTTCCCCCCCCCCGCCCCGTAAAATAATGAAAATGAAGTTTTCATTATCTCGGTTGTGTGAGTATAACCATCACTAGAGTAAAAGATGGTATCATCACATTTCACTGCAAGTATAAACTAGTATAGCACCCAGGTCTGTGCCACACAGTAGGCAATTAAACACTCAATGTGTAGACATTAGCAAAGAATACTAAAGCCATTGACTACAAAGGACGTAAATCATTCTAACACCAATGTGAGGTGACTATCACTAAAAACATCCAACATATTTAAAAAGTGATTGAAGCGAACCATGAACTCGCATACCTCACACAGTCGAAATACCTATATGTCATGTCCAGTATCCGTAGTCAATTAATCTCATATTAATTAACAGTCATAATGCAAAGCATTAAATTTAATACAATTATTTAATAGAGACAACAGATGACATGAGGCAGACAATCATCTATATAGTAAATGAATTCAAACTTATCCGTTAACAGATTAAAAGAATGTGTTTCTGTAAAGTACATGTCATCAACATAACATAGAGATGTTAAGAAAACCAATGTAATCTTGTATCTAACACACTTGTGTGAGCAATAGATAAGACTATGCTTATATGTTGTACAAATAGATAATAGTGTGGCATGTTAGCCAAATATTGTTGCAAAGTCCAGTGTGAGTGTGAAATAGATTTGTGTCAAAGAGCAAGCCAAGTCTGGCGACTTCACAATAATTAACACTCAATTTAAGCACAGTAGTTAATTAACCCTCACGTTAAGCACAGTGGTTAACAGCCGTAGTGTCATGTAATTATACACTGTCGTGAAATATTAAACTATAGTTCCATAATAAAATGTCTAGCATACCAAATCCAGTGAACATATGTTCACATAACCCCTTGTCAATGTTCTAGATTCTCCTCCCTAGAATATTCTCAATATCTTAATTAACAATGTTCAAGTCGAAACCGATTGAAAATCGCAAAATAGTCAGATAGGAAATATCTTTATAATATCCCTTGATCCTGCAAGTTATTTAAGAGTTACGTCCCTTCATCTCTAGTTGCAGTTCTTCATACTGAAATATACCGAAATGTCTGCAGAAAGTATGCTCAATTCACAGCATTTACATTATCTCACTGACTGTGCGTTTGTTAGTCTGTAGACCGAATATGATCACTATCAATAAGGCATAATATATGCACTTAATGCACTGAGTTGAAAGAGTTATTACATGACATGGATCATTAACGTATTCATCAGCATCAGGTGCCGTGTGAGCCGATTAGTCGTTTCAACATTGTAACATAAGTCACTGTAAAATCTTTCTTTCAAAATGCGAGCATGTAGATTAGTCTTCAGCATTAATAGCTTGCAGAATGCCAAAGTATTCTTCATTCTTGGACTTATTGTTCAAATGCAGTAGTGTCAACACAACGTGTAGTATTTCACGGATCAACATGTCATAAAGTCATTTCGTGGGTTAGTTTAAACATTGTCAGTCACCTGTATTTGTAGAGTTGATTGATGATATAGGGTCCTTGATACATCGCGAAAGGACATCAGTCACAACATTCTGGCTTCCTCTGAATGCTCTGATGTCGTAGTCATATGGCTGAAGTACAAGCGAAGCCCTGGCAGCTCTCTCATTTAGAAATCTCGCTGTCTTGAGATAGGACAACGCTTTTTAATCGGTTTCTAAAGTGAATTGTGCTCCCATTAAGTAACGTTGATGTTTGGCGAAGCAAAACACAATCGCCAACAGCTCCCTTGTGACAATGGGATACTTTTGCTCTGTAGGGGTCAAGTTCCTACCGACGTATAGAATTAGATGCATGCAACCTTCAACCTCCTGCATAAGCGTTCCTTTGATTCCTGTTCCAGAGTCGTCTACTCTGAGGGTAAAAAGAAATCGAGCGTCAGGTACTCAGACATGGTGATTTGGAGAAGCATATTTTCAATACATTTAAAACAACATCACAAACATGGGACTAGACAATTTTGTTTGGTGAGTTCTTTTTCAATAACGAAGACAGAACTGAGGTAATTTCTGAAAAAAAATTAGGCAAGAATTTTCTACAGAAACTGACTAAGCCTAACAGACTGCGAACCTTTTTCTTAGTTCTAGGAATTTCAAGATTCAAGATTTTAGAGATAGTTGAATCTTCAGATTTAAGAAAACCACCTCCTACCTTATGACCATGAAAAGAAATTTCAGTGAATCCTATTCTTGTTTTAGAAGGTCTAGCAGTAAGATTATGAAGAATCAAGGTATTCAACAACGACTAAATTCCAAAAACGTGTTCTTCCCAAGATTCATGAAACAGACAAATATCATCAATATACGTGATTAAATCCTCACGGCAGAGAAAATGTTGCGCATCATGCGAACAAAAGTAGCAGGCGCGTTAACTAGACCAAAAGACATGAAATTAAACTGAAACAACCCTAGAGGTGTAGCGAAAGCTGTATAAGGTTTAGCTTTGTCTGATAATGGAACCTGCGAACAACCTTTTGACAAGTCAAATTTACTGAAGAACGTAGCTGTAGCTAGTCTATCCAGAAGAGAGTCTAATAAAGTCAAAAGAAGAGTGTAAAAAATAGTCTTCAAATAGTGACAGTATAGTATCAAGATGTGTACATTCTACAGAACTGACCATTAACATCTGTGTGTTGCTGAATGATCACCAATTGACATCAAGACAATAATCTCGAAAGTAAGATCCATTGTCATGCTCGACAAAGATGCGTGCATCCACATCTGAGTAAAAATAAATAAGTGCTTCCCTATCCTCGAAACTGTTGATAGGCAAAAGAAGTACACATTTTACGGCAGCAGTGAACTGGAAATAATCACCCAGTGACTGCCATATAGTGCCTGGGGGCAGATTTCGCACTAGTATGGTGCGTGAGTATGCTCTATTTCCTCGATAAGGCATCTCATTTTTACGAAACTGTGAGCGGGGGCGGTAAGCACGTTTATTCACGTGAGAAATATGGTCATTTTTCTTTTTCATGGATGTTTCTTTATTATATGATGTATCATACTGTTTGAACTGAGTATTATATCTGTCCTCAATCGAGCCTGTAGATTTGGAGCATGTCGTAGAAGACAGCTTAATAGGCATAGCCAAACGTTTTGTCTCAGATGTACTGGAAATAGTTTGAACAGGTAACTTTTTACTATCGTTAACATCAACCTTACTTGTATCAGCATGACTCTTATTAGTAACTTTTGTGTCACCTTTGACAACCTCAGCTACACTCTGAAGAGTAGATGTACTGCAAGCCTGTCTCCATGACTTACTCTTAGAAGAGGCAGTATTGTTTCGACCAGAAGCACTGGCATCAGAGTGATGTCGAGGGAAGTTGTATCTGCCTCGACATGATATCTTTGGGTTGTGCTGACCTGTTCGTATCACACTTAGTACCACTGGCATGTTGCACAATAGGATTTTCATAACTAATGTTGGACAATAAATTCCTGTTTAACACAACATCCAGCAAACCATCAACCCTATTTTCTTAATTTAGCAATTTCCAAATCTTTGAGTGAAATCTCTTCACTCTGCCTTTTATTTACCTCCTCAAGGTTTACATTTTTACACCTCTCCTCACTGAGTAATGCCTCAAAGTTAGTCAACTTATTACGAGTCAAAGTCTCGAACAGCTAATTCTTCCATTCTCGTCTTCTCAGCTAAACGCAATTCTTCTCTTCTCAGCTAATTCTTTTTTATCTCTAGCCACTTTTGTCATATCAATCTTTAATCTCAATCGAGAAACCTTAGATGTCAGTTCTTGAATCTGAGCCACATGTGCATGACAATCCAACTTTAAAGCTGCATTAAGCTTTTCAAGTTCACCCATGACATTCTTTTCTTTGTCAAGTATTGTTTTTAATGAGCTCACCTCATCCTCTTTCTGGCGAGAACTAAGATCATAAAGTTCCATATTACCCAATTCCAGCAATGCCTTGGAATTAGCAAGCTCCAATTCTAATCTTGTCAGTTCTGGGCCATCAGGATTGGTCTGTAACTTCAGTAATCTCACCTCTTCTTGAAGTAAAGTCGTTGCCTTTATTATCTCCTCCCTCTTTTCTTGACCCACTCTGTTCTCTTCTTGTTCTCCTTTTATATGGAACAGTACATATTTATCAAGAGCCTTGCCCTGCTTACCCCATTCCTTGCCTTTTCCAATGAAATATACCACGCCAGACATTGTTTCTAATCTCTTAAATTCTTTTGCATACTCAGTGAATGCATGTGACAGTGAGGCCTCACCTTGCTTACCACATTCTTTTCCAATCTTTATAAAATACTCCAAGGTAGCCATAATTTACAATTATTGTGCTTTCTAATAGCTGAACATTAATGCAAATATTATATAATGAATATGTGAGCAATATAAGCAATAATTATTTCACCACTCAAACTCAACTAACTGCAAGTAATAATAGATGTTAAACACGGAGCAAAACAATAGATACGAACAAGCAGACAGAATACAGCAACAAGAACCAAATCAAGATAATACTAATGAAAAAACAAGGCAGAAATTTATGAATTGTAGAAAGAATGAAAAAAGAATTTACACTATCACACTTATGACAAAACAAGCACGATTTCACTACGTATATGACATCTAGTAACAATTTCACAAACAATAATGCAGAAAAAACTAAATAAAATTACAATTAACGTTACAACAATAACAAACTTGCCAAATAACAGTACTTTTACAACTAACAAACAATGGTAATAATAATATCAATAGTAGCAGTTAACTCACAGCTTTGTAATGCCGGTCGCACTATTTAAGAAAATCATGAACCAAACCCTACAGATCAACCAAAAATTCACGACCATGGGAGTGGTATGGCAAACTAGTGGTTCCCTCGCCAACCAACCCGCCAAATACACGAACATATATGAACGAAAATACATAGAACACTGAAAAAAGAACTCTGGTAAACAAGATTCTCAGCATCACACGCTGTATGTAACCTTAAATGTACTTACCTGTTTGTCACGAAAAAAACAATCCTCTTTGTTTACGCCTCCTTCAAAAGGAACAAATGGTCCACGCTCCGTTACGCCATTTTGAAAAATTCTGTCCTGCACGAGAAACGAAGTCCAAAGACTTGAAAAAAAATTCTCCTAACATCAAGAAACAATACAAGATTCAGGATCCCCGCTTTATGCCATCATTTGTCTGTGGCTTGGCCCCCATTTAACTGTAGCGTTGTCATTTATATTATGTAATCTGTAACTTCCTGAGTTAGTCTGGCCAAGTTAGTGTAGGGACATACAGCTGAACAACGCTCACAGCAATACAGCAAAAATATCCGATCACCACCAAGGCCGAGTGGACAGTTAAACGACGTTTATTAACATAAACATTGCTCCACTGGTATCAACTTGCGTATGGCATATTATATATGTATATATCGTCTTCAGTATCGGTATATAGCGTCAATAGATAGTACTCTGTCCCCGACAGTTTTCCTCATATTTATTTAATCAGCTCTAAGAAATACATACTTCCTTTCATATGCATATATCTAGTACCCCTCACAAAAGATCATTAAATACAGAAATTGGTATCATATAGGAATCAATCACAAAATCATATAAATCTCAGGAGTTGATACAAAATACGTCCACTCGCCATGAAAAAAACACCATCGCTCTCCCTACTTCTCTCCCACCAGTCACCTGTCTCACGAGAACCAGCCAAGCATGACAGTTTAATGTAGCTCACCCGTCTTTTCCAATGACCGGTGTAAAAATAAACAAACACAGAGCAACGCTGAGGTAACGCTATATAATACACACCTGTTATGAATTTTAATCATAATGCTTATATCTGATCCGTCGCCTTTTGTGAAGAATTAAGCAATGCTTTTAGCCCGTTCCATTACCCAGCTGGTGTAAATCCTGCAAAATTATTTTATAAGTATTTGCTCTATAGGTGTAGATATATGTCTAGATGTATGTATATATATATATATATATATATATATATATATATATATATATATATGTATGTATGTATGTATGTATATATATATATATATATATATATATATATATATATATATATATATATATATATATATATTAATATATCTCTAACCACTCACGTGCACGCATATACAAGACGACAGTTATACGTACAGACGTAGGAAAACTATAACAAATGATTATATAAATATTTTCGAATGAGCTGACCAACACGCTGATTAATTTCAAGAGAAATTTTAATTATCATCTAAATTTTCTTCACAACACATAGAAATTACATCAAAGCATATACACATAGTCATAAAAAAATCAAGGAATTGCTACAAGAAATGATAGACCCACAGTTAGATCTTATCCCTCGAGGTATGCCCACAGTCCTGTTGGAAGAAAGTGATAGTCCCAAGGAAACAAGGATACATAGGATTAGGCCTAATATTTCCCCTTCTTAAGGTATGGACAGACTTAATATCTCTGCTCTATTTTAAGGGAAATATGATTAGCAATACTTGCATACAGAAAGTTAAGATAGCAAAATGGGTGCCCAATTACAACAATAAAAAAATCACTTCGTCCTGCATTCACTTTATTCATTCAGCCGAGCACATGTGCACATGTTCATACTCACAGTTTAGATAGCCACTTCTGGTAATACAATTTTTAGGACATTCACCTACAGACTCGTCAAGAGCAGTCTTTGACCAAGAAATCCCCAGTTCCAAAAAAGACAGGATGAATTCTCTGCTTCCGGGAACGACTCCTTGGGTGTTCTTATTTTTCGGATGTCTGTTTAGGTCACATTAAAATTGTCCAGGCACGAAACATTAACAACGAGCACAGTGTCAATAGCTTAGGTTTCTAGAATTGAGGAATGTCAGATCGGTGTCTACTTTCAGGAAAGGACTATATTTGGTCACCACACCACTAGTCAAAACTCCGTCGGAATGTAACTGACGTTAATATGTTACTTGCCACAACGGCGAAATTTGTACATAGAGTTTGTGCAGATAATCTGATCTGGTTCAAAGGCCCAGTATAAACAGTTAGTCTTTAATAAAACCCGTTAGTGAGAGTTATACTCTGTCTATTTATGAAGACACACGCACTGTCAGACAGGTGTTAACTTTTAAACCCACGTGGTTAAAAGACAAAAACTGTTTATGTCTCTCACAGGTATGTCTCTGTACTAAACGTCGGCAAAATTTGGGTTAACCCCAGTTTTCACTGCATAGGGAAGAAAAACCACAAATAAAATACATATACATGCTACGTACTCGGATTATAACTTACATTTTTAAACTGCAAGCGTACCGCTTGACTTATCATTTAAACTTTCCTGTGAAATACGTTATATACATAAATACAATCATCATGAATTAGGAATACCTACGTGTTCCGTCACCACTCATGAAGCATCTAGCATTAATAAAGTTAGTTAGAAAAATTTATTCTCGTCTGCGTATTAGCAGTTAAATTAATCCATTATGGCTACATGATTTTAAGCTAGAAATTATAATTTATTCCGCTTTCCACTGTAACTCGTCGACTAGAGAATATAACAGACTTAATAAATTAAGCGCTCTGCACCAAATCTAACTAGTGAAATAAAATAAGCGATTTAACACTTTAAACACTTCACAAAATACTAGATATTAATATAATATATATATATAAAATTTACCTCAACACAGAACTACTAAGAACTTAAACCAATTCGACCAAATTAATGACATCTCTATTAACAGAGACTCTTAGGAATCGAACGAAGGCTTGTTCTAGTCTTGACTGCGAAGTTACTGAGTGAATAAAGTCTCAAACTCTCGTTTAAGATATATGAAACACACACAAAGAATGTGCCCTATTTCCAAAACCACGCAATCTCTCGTCTTTACTAACACTTACGTTTAACACCTAAACGCATGCCGTAACTGCCACCTACTGACCGAGAGGGCGCGTGTCAGTTGCTAATCTCAGACAACTCGTCTCCAGTGCAGAAGCAGTTTTTCACACCTTCCCGAGAAACTCATCCTGAGAACCATAACTGACACTTTGCTTTCTCGCACCTTACGCCAAAACTGGCCGTGGAGCGTGAGTGTCATATCACCTGACACTGAGAATCTACCTTGGAAACTACATGTCAGATGCAAATTACCAGACAAATGTCTCCTCATCATGTCTGAAGGAGTGAATTCTCACACTTCAGGCCCAGAAACTTAGCCGAAGAAACACTGTCCCAGGGGAAACTGTAGACAGCTGTCTGCTCCCCTGTCTGACGGAATGCATTCTAACACTCTGCGTCTCGTGTAGGGCTGACACGTTACGTCATAACTGCGTTCTCAGTTTTGAGAAAAGAAACAAGTAAACGTTAGAATGGGAAAATAGTAATGTATATAGTCGCATATAGAGAAATCCATACTAGAATTGCTTTGGCAGCTAGCGCCTTCAATAGATTATCTAACATTTGGAAATTACGATCATTGAATATACATACCAAGCTTCGTCTGTTTAATTCAAATGTTATCTCAGTGTTAACATACGGCTGTGAGAGTTGGAAAATAACAAAATCATTGGAGAACAAGCTGAATACATTCGAGAACAAATGTCTTAGAAAACTCATGAACATCAGTTGGAAAGAATTCAAGACTAATCGACAAATAAGAGAAGACTCTAGGCAGAAATATGTCTCCGACTATATAAGGAAAAGACGATGGTCATATATCGGTCATGTCCTACGAATGCAAAACAACAGAATACCACTACAGGCGCTCACTTGGGTTCCTGAGGGTAAGCGGAAAAAAGGAAGACCAAAAGAAACACTCAGAAGAACAATAATAAGAGAAGGAAGAACGTTGGGCCTAAATAATGTGCAAGAGCTAAGAGGAGTGGCGTCACAACGAACAACCTGGAGAGCACTGGTTTCTGCCTTATGCGCCGTGTTTGGCGCTTAAAGAATTTATTATTATTTATATAGTCGCAAACGAACGAATGCGAAAAACACAAAAAGGATAAAAGAGTGATAATAAATAGAGGATACGGGTGAAAGAAAAAGAAGGAGATATAGGCAATTTAATCATCATAAAACCTCTGTGACACCATAGGACGATCGGTGAGGAAAATGATGACACGAAGTGATACCGACGGAGAGGATGAAAGTTATAAAAGTGCACAAGTGATTCGTCACAATCTTAACAGAACTACAGATGAGCTGAGCTAACTGGGACAGATTTGTAATGTTGACAAAACTACAGATGAGCTGAGCTAACTGGGACAGATTTGTAATGTTGACAGAACTACACATGAGCTGAGCTAACTGGGACAGATTTGTGATGTTGACAGAACTACAGATGAGCTGAGCTAACTGGGACAGATTTGTAATGTTGAGAGAACTACAGATGAGCTGAGCTAACTGGGACAGATTTGTAATGTTGACAGAACTACAGTTTAGCTGAGCTAACTGGGACAGATTTGTAATGTTGACGGAACTACAGATTGGATGAGATAACTGGAACAGATTTTCTAATGTTTACAGAACTACAGATGAATGCCTGGGACAGATTTGTAATGTTGACAGAGCTGCAGTTGAGCTGAGCTAACTGGGACAGATTTATATTGTTGACGGAACTACAGTTGAGCTGAGCTAACTGGGACAGATTTATATTGTTGACAGAACTACAGATTGGATGAGATAACTGGAACAGATTGTCTAATGTTTACAATACTACAGATGAATGCCTGGGACAGATTTGTAATGTTGACAGAGCTACAGACGATCTAACTTGGACAGATTAGTAATACTGACAGAACTACTGATGGTCTGACTGGAGGAGAATTGCAACGCTTTCAGATGTTTTGTGAAATTATTTATATGTGTCATAGTTCTATGAGAATGATTGTTTACACCTTTAACTAAAACAATAAATAAATTGACAACAAATACGCTGTCAAGAAAGCAGAAACTACACATCAAACCCCAAATCCAGCAACTGACTACAGAGATTACACATATAACTACGGGTAAAAACAGAAAGCAGTCCACCAACAACGAACCAAAACCGTAGAACAAGATAGACAGTTTATCACTGCCATATGAAATAAATCAACACAGTCAAACAATAAACAATCCTATAGAAAAATTACTTATTGCTATTTTAGACACCATACGTCAAATCGTCATTGATTAAGTCATAAACCAGCTGCAGTTAAGGAAGACCACACTCTCGGCAGACACAAGAGGAAACGAAAAACACACATGGATCTTCATTTCAGCTAGTAGTACTTATAACGACACGACGTCACACTAGCAATAATAGATTTAGAGGTAAAATCATTACAAATAAGTATATCGATTGAATAAGCAGCAACACCCGAATAAACTTACGACGTGACGGCCAAACATCCAGCTAGCAGTCCTTCGCAGAAATAAACATTTTCATGGCTAATAAAAGTGCCCCCCTGCCCGCTAAATTTAAAAAGAAAAGGACAGACATAACTGTCCAGCTGTCAAAATGTTATAAAAATGTACACAATATACCCGACTTATAACCGAGAGATCACATCTCTTGTCAGGTTTATATCTCGGAAATAAGTGAAAAAAGTCAAAACATAACCATGTGATACTTTAAAAGCAGCAGATATAAAGAAGCTAGGGGAAGGCATCCAATTTACTTCCAAAGGGGAGCAATTCAAATATTAATAAAATATCAAACTAAATAACAGATTTTCATTTTGTATTTATTTTTGATCAATTCATTAAACAAATTTATGTAAGGCACAAAAGAATCTCTTATTTTTATTAGTATATTTCTTAAATTGTTAAAGAAATGTTGTTTTCCATGTTTAGAATTAAAGTACTTTAAATAGTATGGCGTTTGATGCGCATGTAGAAGATGTGAACACTTATTTCCTCTGCCACTTTCAATGATAATATGGATTTTCTCTTTGTTGTTGCAGTCGCAGATGTACACACAAAAGTGTTCCATCAGCGCCACATAGCGCACTTGGACAAACCTTTAAAGACATTTTCTTACTTTGTCGGTTCTCTGCTATCCCGGGGACCAGAGTGGCTAAGACACATGGCGTCCACATCTAATTCTAAAGGAACTAGGGTCGGTTTCCAGTACAGAGAATATTGTTGATGGAATTTTTTTCAGAACCACTTTGTACTAATAACGTCTTACTTCCCCCTGATTCTCTGAGTAGTGAGATCGGATGACTAGCCTTCTTTGATAAGAGCGAAAAATAGTAGGTCCCGTGAGTAGTAGAGAATGTACCTTTTAGGTATTATTCCGGCGGAGCGCTGGCGGAGCACGTGACTTTTATATAGCAAAAAAAATGGCGGCGCGCTGGTGGAGCGCATGACTTTTATATACGGGAAATGTGGTGGAGCAAGATGGCGGACTTGAGATAACAAGAAGAGGGGTATATGGTGCAAGATGGCGGGGTGATTTTTTAAAGAAGGAAAATGTGGTGGCGCTTTGTGGTGGCGCATGACTTTTTATATAGTAATATATTATTGTTGTTGTTTTTAGTATATCATAGCCAACTTAGGTAGTATTCTGGAGGTGTTAGACAAACAAGAAGACGACAATAGGATATATTTAGACTTTGGGATAATAGTTAGAGTTGAGATAACAAGAAGATGATATTTAGACTTTGAGACTTGAGATAATAGGAAGACTTTTAGACAATAGGAAGATGGTATATACATATAATAGGGAGACGATAGTTAGAGGATATATATTTTACAACAGTTAGACGAACAGTTATACAAACAGTTATACGAACAATTAGACAAACAATTAGACGATAAAGGTAACAAAAAGCGTTTTAGTTAATATAGTTTTTATTTTGTCAAATACTGTTTTGTAGTAGCAAAACATATAGGAGCATATATAGGAGTACATATATAGTATTGTTCAACACAATACATTGTGCAGTAATTTTTTTATCATACGAATATACAATCGAAGAATAATTATATTTTATATTGGGAGGTGTTTTGTTACAAAATATACAATATCACCGGGGTACAGGCCAGACCTTGAGGGGGGTTGTCACGTCGTAAGAAATAGATAGTTTATGTATATACCTGTGGGTATCTGTGTGTTGGAGTGGAAGACAGTTTAAATGTTGAGGGGTGATGTGGTGACATTGTCGGGATGTACCTGTCTTTTGATGTAAAAGTAAGACAGGGCGTTGCGGTGTTGTTCGTAGGTGTAGATGGAGGATTTGTGTGCACGGAACCCGATATTATTCCCACCCTGTGCTTGTTGTGTGTTGAGGACGTCTAAGAAAGTGTGTTTGTCTACTTTGTTGTGGTGTTTGTTCAAGCCTTTGGTGGTTGTTTTGTCATAATCACCAAAACAGTGATACGTCTTGCTACAGAGGGAAACCATCCCTCTGCCTTCGTATTCTAATTTAAAAAGGCCCGGTGTCCGTTTGTCGAATAATATTTGTTCGCGGCATTTTTGACAAACGGCGCGCGTTTTACCCTCGCTAGCTACAAAGTCGGGTCTATGGTCGGGGCATACTTCGGCGGGGAACCATTGGTGGTAGGAGCTATAAAATTCGCGTCGCATAGCGGGCTTAACAGCGAGTTATTCGCGCTAAGAGCCAAGTAAAGACTGTCTGTGTCCGTCTCGCACAACTGAAAATCTGACCTATCTACAAATTTATCTAAGCAGTCGTAGTAAAATTCTAACATGCGTAATTTCGCGTATTGGTAGACGAAAAAGCTATCTGCACGGGCAGGTCCCAACTAATAGTCTGTTTAAGTTTTTCTACTTTGAATATGTCGTCCGTCACTAACGTCATTTTCCTAAATCGGGGTGAGTTTATTAGGTCAGACGCATCCTCTCCCATCGTGTACGAGACATCGACATGCTTCGCCTTATTGGTCAATGTTTTACCATAAGCTGCGTTACCCAACAGTTTCAAGGTCTTACTGGTTATGGCGTAGGCAGGATCTGTATCACCCTTTCGACGCGCGTTTGAAACAGTGTCCCCAAACCGTTTAAAACACGTCACATGTGCATACTCAATCACCTGGTAGATACAGGTGACTTCTAAGCCTTTGGTCAGGTACCACCGAAGCAGAGGTGTTGTCAACAGAATCTTTTTGCCCACATAATTCCCGATCAACGTCCGCCTGGGGGTAGTCAGAAGTTTATGTTTGTCGGCGTATTCCCGCATGAAAGGTCCAATACTCCCCTCGTGACGTCAACATTTTTGAAAATGGGCGTCATTTCAGAGAAATGTTCTTTTAAAGAGTCGGGGACATGTATGTCACACTCGACTAGACCAAACAAGGTCTCGTCTAGCACCGAGGCGAGAATATTTTCTTTCGTCAGCGGGTACCGATATTTGGTGTAAGATGGTTTCACGGTAGGGAAGGTGGCGTTCAGAAAACGACGGATTGATGGGTCGATTTTCTTCAATGCCTGCCACTCGCTTTCCCACATTTCTACCAATTCGACGTTGCAATCGTCCCGTAAATAAGAACCAATTTCCAACGTCTTTGCGTACAACTCAGACAAAGGTTTTTTGTTAACTGGGTTAACGTCACGACCGCCGGTTAGTGGGCAGTTAGGTGGCCGTTGAATAGGCACACATGGAACTGGTAGGCAGTACGAGAGTATTTGTCCCAACCGTCTACCCTAATGCATATATCACCCAACGCCTTCTCACACCCGTTAAACTGGGTTTTTAAGGTCACTTTATTTTGGTGGGAGACCCAAGCCAAATAGTCGCGGCATTGCACGGTATATTTGTGAAGTTTGTGGTGCTTGAAACCATCCTCCCTGTACCGTCTAACGGGAAAGTCAGTGGGCATTTTCTGCATTATCGCCCACAAATAAAGGGCGTTGGCATCAACATCTTTAATGGATTGAACCGTTTTGCCACCTCTAATGCGGGTTTTGCCTTGCTCGTGGAACCTGTGAAAAATAATTGAGGGTCCCCCGACTATGTTTTGGCGCAAGGTGTTATGCAAATCTGCCTCCTGCTTCGAACATAAAGAAAACAAGACGTTGGACGGGAGTGTTTTGAAGAGGTACTTTAACGTGACACCGGGCACGGAGATCGCATCTTTAAACATGTCTACACCTAGGTGCGCGTAAAAACTAACTTGTCAGTCTAACGCTGCCAGGAAGGGGACCACGTCTTTATTATTGTAACACGTCAGAAAATCGAGCAACATGGTCATGTGGTTCTCGTCCCACACCTTCTGGCATTCGGCATACTCGTCGACGGAAATGTTAGTGTTTTTAAGGGCGGAAAAAAATGCAGAGTGGGGTGGTAGCGCCGTTTCGTCTAACTTTGCTAAATCGGTAATATATTCGTAACAGAAAAAGCCTTTGGTTTCTTTAACATTGTACGCGGCCAGATATTTGCTATAGCTAAAGATGGGGGCTAGGTAGTTGACTATATCTAAAAACTTTAACTCGCTAGTGGCAATACACATAAAATTATTGTTTCTCTTGACTAAAAAGTTGAAGTCTTCCCCCATGAAATATTTGATTAGAAAGGGTTTGATTACGTTAACGTCGTACTTGCCCGAAATGAAACCTAACACGGGTAGCTGCCCCAAATAACCCTCTAATCTAGCAAGAGCCCGTCTGAATTACCGATCGTCTCTAAAGCCTCGAGTTGCATGCAAACACCGTCAAAATACGCACGCAGAATCTCGTAAGAGGCCGCGGCAATTTTGAGCAGATGGTCAGCCATCCTATTGACCGGGGACGTTAGAAGCCACCGAACACGACAGGGGCACTTGTTTGGCCGTGTAGGTAGTGGCATTACCACTGGGTACTACAGTGTTCTCAAAATAACACTCATTGTCAAATGTGGCTCTATACGGGAAGACGAATTTTGTGTCTACATCTATCCCCTGCTCATCGATTAATTCCCAAATGGTCTCTGGGGGATTATACACACCACCTTTAAATGTTTCTCTTCGCTTAGAACCGGTACACGTCTTTTCATGGCGCTCCATATCCCTAAAAATCTTCCACAACTTACCGCACTCGGGACACGAAAAAGAGTTACTGGCCCTATCGATATCTGCAATGTACATAAAGTGGTTCTTAAACATTAACAGACGTAATGTATCCTGAAAAGTGTCACTACCTCTAAGTTTGGGGGTCAGGGTCTGCGCATCAAACTCGAAAATGTCAATATTTACGTTGAAACATTTTTCTAATTGGGGCATATCGATTAAACTAATCCCGGGGAAATCGATGAGGGACGTAAGTCCCTGTTGTGTTTGCCGCTGTTCGACTAGCCGGCGCGTCGGTTTTCTAACGTTCTTAACGGCACCACCCCTAAAAACGGCTAGGCATCTAAAAAAGCAAAAGTTATCACTGTGTGGTTTTGAATGTGAATCGTGTTGTAGTGTATGGATGTGGTGATTGTCCGTGATGAAAGAGGGAAAGTCTTGAATGTGGTATAGATAGAAAGAAGTCGCGGGAATTGCTTCGACAAAATATTTTGTGTTTGGTCTGTTTAACTGTGCTTGTGTGACAATATCGCTGTCGTGTAATTGTGAGGGAAAAGATTTGAAATCTGTAATGTTGTTGACTAGGTGGGGTTGATCTAAGACGACTGCGTTGTTATGTGAAGAGTGAAAAAATCTTAATTAGTTTGTTTCTCTGTGGCGTAAGATGATGTAGAAACTGTAGTTTATTTTGAAGCGTTTTGTTTGTTGTGTGAAGACAGGGAGCAAGAGACGGGCCCAGTCGATATTTTCATTATTGTGATAGAAAGTGAATGTTGATAAATATTTATGTTTATTGGAGTGTGTTTTGATCGCGTCCCAGTTATCAATATAGATTTGTTTTATGTCAGCCTGTAAGTTTTGTAAACTGTCTTCTTCAGTAGGCAGACGTGGTTTTTTGATATGGGTTTGGTGGGTACTGGTCATGGGGAGTTTCTTGGTCTGGCCTGTTTTTGGTGGGTGAGATGGGATGGGATTTGAAGTGGGTCCTGAAGGAAATGTGGAAGTTGTTGCTGTTCTCATCGAGTTTGTGGTACCTGCTGCAGCAGATGATGTTGATATCTGTGGGTTCACTGTTGTTGCTGTCTGTTGGTGCGCTACTGTCATTCTCGAGGTTGATGATGAGTCTGTTGTGGCACCGGCTGTTAGTGTCTGTTGGTGCGCTGTTGTGGGGCATGATGATGATGCTTGGTCTGTTGTGGTCCCTGCTGGTGATATCTTTTGGTGCGCCGATTTTGAGGATGGTGTTGTGGTGGGTGTGTTTCGGCGCCTGGTGTGGCACCTGATGTTGGTGTGGGGCATGAGGTCGAAAGCTGGTTAGGGGTGGGGTGTTGTTGTTTTATATGGACCAGTAGATTATCACTACGGGTAAATTGTTTGTCACAAAGGTCACAAGAAAAACATGGTAATGAGTGCACTGTCTTGATGTGACGTGTTAAAATATCATGGCGGGTGAATGTCTTGTTGCATCGGGGACACGTGAGACTGTGCCCCACTGATGTGTTTGGTACCAACAATGTGTTTGTAGCGGCCGCCGTTGCAGTGGTGGTCCCCACTGGCGTGTCTATAACAATAGCCGCCCCCGGTGCAGTGGCTTCCACTGTGGGGGATCTTGGTGCACTGGGTCCATGAAAGATCTCGATGTGTTGTTGCAGTGCCTCAGGTCCTGCAAAGATTTGGGGACACACACGGCAGGAGTGTCTCGGTTCAGCGTGGACTGTCCGCATATGTCTCGTTAGATCGCGGGATCGAGTGAATGAGCGATTGCATTGTCCACAAACGTAGCCTTGAATTGATGGCATCTGTTGAATAGGAACAAGAAAAAACGTTACTCACACATAAAATTAAATATATGTAACAATCAGTTAAATAGAGAGAGAGAGAGAGAGAGAGAGAGAGAGAGAGAGAAAGAAAGAGAAAGAGAAAGAGAGAAAGAGAGAGAAAGAGAGAGAGAATGAGAGAGAGAGGGAATGAGAGAGAGAGAGAGAGAATAAGCACAGTGTTATTTCTTATTCTATACTGTTAACGGATCAAAAAAATGCCCCGCGCGCTGTGGCAAAAAAAGATATCGATTAAAAAACCCAGCCTGTGCGTGACCCAACGAATTGATCTGTCGTTTAAAATAATGGAGATATAAATATGAACGTGTTTTGCTAGTTTCAATCAGGGTGACTTAATGTAATATGTTGATTGTATTATCTCTATATTTTTACATGTATAGTACTGTTAAAAAATATGCTATGTTCTAAATATTCTCTTTAATTTTCTTTATTTCTTTATTATGTTAACACACAAAAATATTCCTCACGCTCGAGTTTAGTTTGTAGAAAGTATTGCACCATCAGTTGAAATCCAGGCTGAGTAAATGTGATTGAACAAAAACACTTGTCTAACAACAGGGGAGAAACACGGATAAGTGTTAGTCTTTTTTCCTAGTACATAATCGGTTAAGTCTTATAAAAAAATATACACGTTAAAATGTTATGTCCGGATTTAACATAAAACAGATAAAAATAACAAGTTAGTATCTGAGTTAACATAAAACACACAGATATTAACAGTTAGACTATTCTGAAACATCCTTTAGCAACACTGCCTAGTGAAAAAACGAATTCACAAACAACTAAAACCTTTTTATAATGTTATTAAATAGAGATATTTTTACAGACTAACACGGAGTACCGAATACACAAACAACTAAAACCTTTTTATAATGTTATTAAATAGAGATATTTTAACAGCCTAACACAGAGCATGCTTAATTTTATAATGTTATTAAATAGAGATATTTTTACACCCTAACACACGAAAAAACAGATATTTTTAAAGATATTTATTATATCCTAACGAAAACAGCTATATAAAATTCTATATAATGTGTAAAATACTACCTATTATAGGGAAAAAACGAATACACATATTTAGGTCTTTGCGTAGCCCTCACAGTGTCTGTTAATAAAATACTCCTAGCGAACAACAAACGGTCAGATATTTAGATAAATAACAGACATATATTTAACAATTATATTTAACAGACGAATAAACAAATACATACGATGTAACAGTCAATTGATATGACAAAACAAGTGGTTCTTTTTTCAGAAGGCTTCAAAAACGTTTGTTTCAGAGATGTGTCCGCTTCGGGTTCTGATAATCGAATAAGATGTCTAAAGCTAGTATCTTTCATTATATCGCGATTTTGAGACAAACACGCGTATGAATACACAATCTGTTTAAGAAAATAACAGGGTTCAACGACCCTAATGTTTACCCATCTGTTTACGCCCGTGTACAGTTGGTTATAAATTGGCACGTACCGGTAACGGAATCGATAGAGGTTGATTAAGAAATAGCTCAACAATGTTTACTTACTGTCCAGGTGTTCTGAAAAAGGGTTTTTCGCATTGTAATAAAATACTTAGACAAATAAGGTTGTTGATTACTCGTCTATCGTTTGGACATCCAGGCACGTACGAGAATTTATCCACAGCGAAAACTCGTTAGCGATTATTTACTCAGGGGACAGATGTGTTGATGAGAAAGAAAGACATTAGACACATTTTAAAAACGGTTTATAAAAAATATCTAACAAGTATGTTGAAATAAACTTAACAATAAAGTGAGAAACACAGACAAGTTGAGAAAGAGAGACAGAGAGAGAGAAAGAGAGACAGAGAGAGACAGAGAGAGAGATAGAGAGAGAGAGAGAGAGAGCGAGAGAGAGAGAAAGAGAGAAAGAAAAGGCATTAGACACATTTTAACAAATGTTTACAAAAAATAAATAGAGTATCTAACAAGTATTTTGAAATAAACTTAACAATAAAGTGAGAAACACAGACAAGTTGAGAAAGAGAGACAGAGAGAGAGAAAGAGAGACAGAGAGAGACAGAGAGAGACAGAGAGAGAGAGAGAGAGAGAGAGAGAGAGAGAGAGAGAGAGAGAGAGAGAGAGAGAGAGAGAGAGAGAGAGAGAAAAGGCATTAGACACATTTTAACAAATGTTTACAAAAAATAAATAATATATTCTTTAGACTAAATATCTAAAACATATATATTAAAAGAGAAAGAGAGAAAGGCTTTAAAAATGTCTCCCGGTATTAAAAAAAATCCCCAGAGATATTTATGTTATTCGGAAAATGTACAGTTTTATATATTAGTTAAACAGGGATTCTCGTGATTATTAGCATGATTCACATTGTAGAACAGTGATTCTCACGTTTTTTTACACCAAAGGTTCCCACATTGTAGAACAGTGATTCTCACAATGTTTGCACGATTCTCACCCAAATGTTCTCACGTTTTTTTATTCTCAATACAGGCTGGAATCAGGGATTCTCACATTTTTTTTATTCTCACATTGTAGAACAGTGATTCTCACGTTTTTTAACACGAATCTTACGTTCTTGAAAAGGGGTTCTCACAATGTCTGCACGTTGTGTCTTTGATATAAAATGACTGGTTGTAAGTGTAATCTATCATTCTTAACTATGGACACGCGTTGGGTCCATCCCTTTACCTGTTCAATTAGCGGCCCTAGTTCTAGTGGAAAGACTGTTTTTGTTCAGCGTTTCCTAACACATATTCGAGATATGGTAACAGCCGTACCCAATGAGATTATATATTGTTACAGCGAGTGGCAACCTCTATACAATTCAATGACTGGAGTTCAGTTTATTAAAGGACTGCCCGATATTGAGCAGTGGACAGGTGATAAGAGACGGTTGGTGATTATCGATGACCTCATAAACGAAACAGATGAACGTGTAACTAAATTATTCACAAAAAAAAGTCATCATAAAAATGTAAGCGTATCTTATCTCGTGCAAAATTTATTTGGCAAGAACAAAGAACACAGAACCATTAGTTTGAATTCTCATTACATAGTACTTTTCAAAAATACACGCGATGGATCTCAGATTGTTAATCTAGCCAAACAGATGTACCCAGGTCAAACTGCCTATGTCCAAGAGAGTTTTAAAGACGCAACATCGGTTCCACATGGCTATTTGCTAATCGATTTTCGCCAAGACACACCAGACAATTTGAGACTTCGTTCGCACATATTCCCAGAGGAACAACAAATTGTTTACGTACCCAAGTAACGAGATGGGAGAAAAAGTAAAAAGACATGCTGACATGTTAAAATTTCTAGGTACGGCCAAATCACCAGTCATCAAGGCTGTTATGAAAACAGCATCACCCGAGCTGGTAGGAACACTCTGTGTATGTTGTCACAACGTATTAAAAGGTAACGTTACACTGACACCCCTCAGAAGGGACGTATGCGTCGTTACAAAAACACCATACGAGCGCTTACCAAGAAGAAATTGTCGCTCAAAAGACGAAAACAATTTTTACAATCTGGAGGATTCTTAAGTGCTCTCCTTGGCCCAATACTAACTGTACTAAGAGGACTCTTTTAGATGGCTAAAAAAATGATTTTGATGGATCCTCGTTTGTTAGATGCTCAAAAACCTTATAGACCACCTGACGCTCTAAGAGATAACTTGGGAGAATTGGATACTCAAATGCAACTAGTCTTGGATCGACAAGATTTACCACTCGGTGACAAGGCTAGACTTTATCAACAAACATTACAGCGTTATTTGACTCGACTAGAACAGTACAGTCACGTACCTCTGGGTCTCGTGGATATTAAACAACCACCACCATTACAAACCAACGAACAACCCACTGTACTTAAAGACGAGGTCGTCGACAAAACTCCTCAGTCCCCACCCGGTACACGCACTAGTCGAAAAAAGGTGGTTACCAGTAAATTGCGAGAATCATCATCGTATTCGCTCAGAAGAAAGAAAAAGACATCAAAGTGGGAAGCATGGCCAAAGAAGTGAATAAGATTTTAAAACAACATTACTACGATCCAAAACGCCCTGGATCTTATGGCGGAATCGCCCCCTTACAACGTGCAACCAAACTTAGTCGTAAAAAAATTGAAGAGTGGTTAGGCCATCAGGACACCTACACCCTACACAAACCGGTGCGCAGAAAATTTAAACGACGCACTATCATTGCAGGTGGTATCGATCAACAGTTCCAGGCTGATTTAATTGACTTGCGAGGTTTAAAAAGATTCAACGATGGGTTTTCCTATCTAGTAACATGTATCGGTGTGTTTAGTAAATTCGCTTGGGCTGTTCCGTTGAAAAACAAGACTGGGACAGCTTTAGTAGCAGCGGTAAAGACAATTTTTAACAGTCGCAAACCGATAAATTTTCAAACAGACAAAGGCAGTGAGTTCGTCAACAAAACATTCTTAAAGTTTCTTAAAGATGAGAAAGTCAATTTCTTCACTACGGAGAATGAGGATACCAAAGCAGCTATCGTCGAACGGTTTAATCGAACCCTCAAAGAAAAAACGTGGCGTTACTTTACCAAAACCAACAGTCTTCGCTACGTCGACGTGATACAACAACTGGTCCACAACTACAATTATTCGAATCATCGGAGTATTAAGATGGCACCGATGGAAGTTACCCCGAACAATCAAGAAGAGGTGTGGCGTACTTTGTATTCGACCCCTGACGTCATCGGTAGAAAAGTCTATTTTAAAGCCGGTGATCGCGTGCGGATCGCCCAAGCCAGACAAACTTTTAAAAAGGGTTATACGCCGGCGTGGACAGAAGAGTTGTTTACGATCAGCCGACTAAACCAAACAAGACCGGTCACATACGTCCTTAAAGATGATTCGGGTAAGGAACTGAAAGGTTCTTTTTACCAAGAACAGCTGCAACGAGTAGGTGACAAGATAGTTTATCGAATCGAGTCCATTTTGGAGGAACGCCGAAGTGTCAGGGGTGTAAAAGAATATAACTCGTCATTCAACAGCTGGATTTCGTCCAAACAGCTAGCGAGATATCGAGACTGATGGATATTGAAGAAGACGTGAGCACCCCAGTTTTGCGGCCACCCCCTCCCAAGACCGCGAGAAATTCGTTCTGGCATTTTTTGGGGAAACTAGTCCCGCGACTAGAGATCGTTTTCATCTGTCAGATGATCGTTATATATGTCGTCATCGGTGTCTCGTTATTCAATCTGAGTCGGAGCAACGCAGAGGGACCAGACGGCAAGTTTTGGATCGCTTTAATGAGCAGTTGTCTGGGTTACATGTTACCTAACCCTAAGATAGGATGAGTTTTTACGTGACTTTACCCAGCAATGCCTCGATGAAAATATACCCAAACAATAACGCCGGTCACTTTTTCGTCAAATTGCCACAGACTATAGACTTGACTTCGCGTTACGAGGTTGGTTTGGTTGAGATTCAATTTCCCAAAAGTTATTTTAACGTGCTAGAGGATGATGTATGGATACATTACTTTCCCAACAAAGAAGATGAGTCTATACTACTCACGTTGCCCGCTGGTCTATACACGTCACCCGACACGTTGATCGACGAGTTGAATCGTTTGCTTTTAGCCACGGATGTGGATGAAAAAGCCCGAGTTAGATTCCATTTTAACAATAATAAGGCCACCTTGAATCTGTATGATCCGGAGGTTGAAGTTAGAATTAGCGAGACGTTGAAACACATGTTAGGTTTTCCTGCCTCGCTCGCCACAGACATCGACCCAATACTACGAGGTGAGACTGAACATGAAAAATGTATACGTGTACTGCGATCTCGTAGCGGCGAGACCGGTTGGAGATGCCTCTGTCCCTTTGTTACGGATTGTTCCTAATTTGGATAGGACTACTGCTTCTGTTTTCAGGATTTACGACAAACCACATTACGTACCCCTGAGCCGTTTTTCGTTTGACGCGGTGGAAATCCTTTTAACTAACGATCAGGGTAAGACTATCCCATTCACAAGCGGAGCTTCGGTGTTGACACTACACTTCCGAACTCACAGACGGTTTGATTTTTACTAGAAACAAAATGGTGAGACACGTACCCATCCGACAAAACCCCAAGATGTATGAGGAGTTTTACTGCAACCAAGCTGGCCACGGGATGCCAGTGTTTATCGGAGGTAGAAGTCAAAGAGGACATGGTTTGGGTAGTTTTTTCGGCGGGCTCGGTCGCATGGTTCTCCCGTGGTTAAAAACTGGAGGCAAAGCTTTACTCAGAGAAGGGCTTGGGACCGGTCTACAGGTCGCGAGCGATGCGTTAGCTGGCAGAAAAGTTGGCGAGGCATTTCGCAAACGAGCCAAGGAGTCGGGTCAACGTTTATTACAGGGAGCGGTTGAACACCTCACCACTAACCAATCGGGTAGCGGGCTTAGAAGAAAAAGAAATGCGAGAGCTGCCCCACCTGGCGAGCCGAAACGAATAAAACGCAGTAACCGAGCTCGACCTTCTCATTCTCACCAGAAGAAGCGAAGGTACTCTGATATATTTGAATGATGTCGCTTATTCACCCCAGCTCGTGCGAATGTCTTCACAGTGGTCTAGATTTGTTTAGCGTACCACCAACGCAGACAGCCGTAGAAGAAGGACAATTTGTGGAGATACATCCGTTGGCTGCCTTAGCCCCCGGAGCCCCGGTGGAATTTGTAATTTCGGGAAATGGTGAAGAATATCTAGATTTGTTCAATACTTTTCTGCACGTGCCCGCCAAAATCACGTCAGCTAATGGCGGTGCATTACCGGCTGACGCAGAGGTGGCCCCGATCAACTATTACCTGCACAGTTTATTCTCCCAAGTCGACGTTTCACTGAACGACACGCTGATTACACCCAGCGAGAACACCTACCCTTATAGAGCTTACATGGAAGCCACGTTGAATTACGGGGACGAACCCAAACGAGGCCATCTGACATCGGCTCTGTTTTACAAAGACACGCCAAATTTTATTACGGAAACAATTGGTGACAATAACAACGGGTTAAGACTGCGTCGACATATAGCGGCTGGTTCTCAGGAGATTGATATGATGGGTCGTTTACATTCAGATATCTTTGCTCAAGATCGTTACCTGTTAAATGGTGTAACCGTTAAAGTAAAACTCACCCCGTCTAAAGATGCCTTCAACGTGCTGGGACACGACCCCACCGCTGGATATAAATCTATTATAACTTATGCGGCCTTGGTTGTCCGGAAAGCTAAATTAAATCCCGCCATCTCTCTAGCCCACGAGAAAGCCTTGGTGCGAGGTAATGCCAAGTACCCCTTGAAACGAGTTGTGCTAAAAACTTTCTCTATCCCTAGAGGTATGCTATCGCACATGCAGGATAATCTGTTTCTCAGTCAAACACCTACACGGATCATGATTGAACTAGTCACTTCGTCCGCTTTTAACGGGTCGTACACGTCTAATCCGTTTAATTTCGCTAATTTGGTCTGATATATTTGAATGTCAGCGCGGACGGCAGAACAGTCAGTGGCAAGCCTTTGTCCATGGATTATGAACACAACCAGTACGTGAGAGCCTTCTTCGCGACGAATCTAGCTATGGGACTGGTTGGTAAAGACCCCAGCAACGACCTCGAGTATAGACATTTTAAGCACGGTTACGCCTTATACGCCTTTGACCTCACCCACAGTCTACTAGACGGTGACCAGTTTGAGATGGCCAAGTCGGGCACAGTCTCAGTAGAACTTAAATTCGCCGAGGTGACACCCGAACCATTACAGGTTCTCGTCTACGCCGAGCAAGACTCGATCTTGGAGATCTCGAAATCACGCCAAGTTTTGACAGACTACACCACTTAGACAATGAATACAGACGAGATACGCACCATCCTCCTGTCAGACATATTTGTTAAACGAACTGGGCTCGTTAAAGTGTTAGCTCGTGACCAATTACCTCTACGCATCGATCCGACCAAGACGGCTGCTTTCGTCATCAACACTGACCCTAGCTATCGCCCGGGTGACCACTGGGTCGCCCTATATTATAACGGACTTGGCACTTTTGAATATTTTGATTCTTTCGGCCTACCACCTACACACTCGGACTTGCTTAATTTTATAGCCAGAAACTCTACTCGACCTGTTAACTACAACGCCAGACATTTACAAGATGTAGTCACCAACGTTTGCGGGCTCTACGCCATTTATTTCATCTTGATCAAAACACGAGGTGGTACTATGCAGCGGGACCTACTACCCTTTTCGGCTAGACAACACGCCAACGATCGATTAATTTTTCGATTAGTCAGAGGAACCACCAAATGGCTTTCATAGACAATAGACAGGTGTGTGTATTTTTCGCTATCGGGTTTCTCCCCAACACGGCCATGTGTCATTGTTCCCACGCAATACATCGACAAATCACGTCCTGGCTAACACACGTGTCTGGTCACACAATCGATGTTCGACGAATCAAATCCTAGCTAGGGCACGCCTAAAAAAACCCAGATTGAACTGGTATTCCTGCATATAAACACTTTTGGAGACACTCATACTTTATTCAAGCGTTGATAACGACAGATACACCTAGTTGAAGATGACTGCTCCCACTAACTGGGTCTACATCAAGAGAAGTGATGAAATGCTTAAACCTTTGGCTAGTGGTCTGAAGGCTGCGTCTGTAAGTGTTTACCGAGGTCAACCTTTACTTCACGTGCGAAAATATTTTGGTGAATCCTACCTCAAATTTCCTACCAAAACCGGCATTACGTTAACTCGATCCGAGTTTGACCATTTGTTGACATTACAGAGTGAAATCCTCGCCGAATTTGACCGATTACAGCCACCAAACACGGATACCTATCATACTACTGGTACCACGTTTGACCAGTACATCAACTCCAGCTGTTACCAACCAACAGAACCGAGTTTGTTTCTTACCACAGACCTGGCCGATGTCACCAATCTACCAGCGCAGAAGAAACCTACCACATTCACTAACCTGTTTGACGAATACATGAACTCTAGCTGTCCAGTATCACCAGAACCGAGTTGGTTTCCTACGACCACCACCACAGACCTGAGCGATGTCCCTAATCTACCACCGAAGAAGAAGAAACCTACCAAGCGGCTGAGAGTTGTCCTTTAGTATTTGAAAAAAATAAAAACTATATTAACTAAAATTAGTTTTTGTTACCTATATCGTCCGTTGTATGTCTAATTGTTTGTCTAAATATATCGTCTAACTGTTCGTATAACTGTTCTTTAAATATCGTCTTCTTGTTATGTAAATATATGTCTAAATATCTAAATATATATCTTCACTCCTATTGTCTAAATATATCTCCCTATTATCGTCTTCTTGTGTGTCTAACACCTCCAGAATTCTACCTAAGTTGGCTATGATATACTAAAAACAACAACAATAATATATTACTATATAAAAAGTCACGCGCCACCACAAAGCGCCACCACATTTTCCTTATTTAAAAAAATCACCCCGGCATCTTCCACCATATACCCCTCTTCTTGTTATCTCAAGTCCGCCATCTTGCTCCACCACATTTCCCTTATATAAAAGTCATGCGCTCCACCAGCGCGCCGCCATTTTTTTGCTATATAAAAAGCATGCGCTCCACCAGCGCTCCGCCGGAATAATACCTAAAAGGTACATTCCCTACTACTCCCGTGTACACCTTTTGCACGTTAAAAAAAACTCGGCAGTTGAAAATCACAAAGAGATGGCCATACGGCCGCTGCCGTGCCCGAGTTTACACAATTAAGAAAACCTACCCGATACAAACATATTTATAGAATGTGGGGTTTCTGTATACACACATTGGGATGCTCGCCGATGTTTTGGAGTTCGTGCACTGTGCCGAGATTCTCCTTGTGAGCTAAAGGAGGAGATCGCATCACTGATGGAGTTTTCCGTGTACAATGTAGATGGTCCTTAAAACCAAACAAACAAACATCTTCTACCTTGGTGTGTAGAGGTTAGCCAGAGAGAGCGCCATGTTAAGCTGTATATCTTTTGGCCTGGTTTCAGTCTAGTCCTCGGTCCATCACGGATTGTCTAATGTTGTTCTCCCAGCGAATTCTGGGTCGTCCTGGGAATCTTGGTCCCTGGCTATTGGTTTCCCACATGTACATGGTAGCCTGTGACGGATAGCCTCCGCTTAGCTCTGCAGTAGTGGACAAACAGTGGTCACAACTCAAGAGTATCTAAAATGGGTCGTCAAGGATGCCATAATGTTGACTATATTCTAGGTCATATAGTGGAGAATTTATTTAACTATGTGATGATGGGCAGAAAAAAAAATGGAACAAATAAACAGAAACAACGTCACAAACAGGTTAATTTGACATTAAGTAAACATTATTTGGTACATAACAACATGTTTTAGTATAAGAAATGTTCGTGTTTGTGTTTATTAGAATGCATCCATACGAATTAGTTATTCCCTTGATTCTTTGTCTTGTCAACCAACAGTTTTATTTTTGGTACAGTATCTGAAAGAGACAACGCCATATCATATTCAGACTCCAATTTAATTTTCTTCTTTCTTGCTTCGTATTAGATTAAGAACTGGTCGTTCGCTCTTCATTCCACAACTTTTTTTCTCACTAACACTACGACTGTTGGAATATTACATTTGGATGATATACAGTGTGGCCCAAACGTCTGGATTCATAGAGAATTCGGCTGCTAATTCTCTTTGTGAATATCCCTGTCTTGTGTACATGAGAGAAATCTGTGTGCGTCCATCTGCTGCTAATGTTGAATCCATATTGGCACGCAAAAAAATGATTATGTAAGTTAGAAGAGAGAAATAATTTATATGAGGCAAATTCCTTACATTTCCAGACGTTTGGCTTGCTTTGTAGCTATTTAGCAAATATCCTGCTCAACTCTGTGAGATGCTTGGCGTATCCCCATGTGGTAGGCGTACCCCAGGCTGGGAACCCCTACTCTACATGGACGTAAAAACCCATCTTTCCGGTACGTAAGTCTATGCTATTAATTATGACGTCGATTAATTATATTAAAAATGACTTTCTGGAGTGGAGTTTGTAGAGTTAAGTAGACCATTCCGACAGTTCCAGAGAAACAAATAATCTGCGTGTATGCAGCACTGTCACCGTAATGAATATGGGCTATTTTCTAAATCATGTAAGTCGAGAATATACTTATCCAAGTTGAAACAACACAGTATTTTAGAAGCAATGAATGTAGTCGCTGGCCGGTCAAACATCTCTTGGTGTTTGGAGGACCCACCAGTAAATTACGAAAGTCACTAAAACAAGTTGTAGTACATCCAAAAACAAAAACTTCATTACGAATATGTTTTTCTGTAACCACTGTTTCTCTTCCTTTGTCTTATTTATGACTGTGCGTATTTATAACAGCGCTGGTCGGAGACCCACTTTCTGGATTGTTTTGTAATACAGTTTGTTCAGACCCGAGGGGCACATTCCCAGTTACGATGGTTGGGCCACGTCTGCAGAATTGAAGAAGAACGTCTACCACGATAAATATGGATCCAGATCTCCAGGAGGACCCAGAGTTCGCAGGGAGGACACCATTGAGTTGTGGGGGGTTATGATATCATTAGTGTGACGTATAATGGAAAGAGAGCCTACAGTAATCTGACACCCTTTTTGTGATCCCGTTAGCGTTCTATGATTTGCTAGTAAGAATATGCATTTACAGCCTGTGTTTACTCACTTTTTCACAAACGCCTCTTTTCTTTGAACATAATCAAATGAAGTTTACTAACTTTCGTGACCTGTCAGTCACAACAGGTAGCAAATCAGATTTGTTTTCCTGGTCTCCTCACGCGAGCCTATCTGTCAATCATGCGATACCTGACAGACCACACGTGAAGTAGTGTCACGGGCAAAATCTTTCCCAGAGATCCTTTGAAGTTCGTGATCGGCTCTTTGATCTCGGAAGCGAGCATTCGTACAGAGAAAATCTTTGAGAACCCCGTTACCGGTATAAGTCTTTTGATGACGAACAAAAGCGCTCGAAGGAAGGCCGACCGTAAACTTTTATCTGGGGAACTCATGTTTCTGATTCTCCGGTACACACAATAGTGTGAAAAGTAATATCATCTATAGATCAGTGAAACATGATGATATATAAACTGTGTTTTCTCAAACCTGCTATCAGTTGTCACTCAGAATTTGTGGATAGTCTAAGCACGTAGTTCTACAACCATTGTGGAAAATGTGTTAATAGCATTCGTGGGGAACTTTCTTTCTGATATTCTGGTAATAGAAATTAGTGTTTACGTGGTTAAAAGGGTTACCTTTTACCAATTAAAAGTGTTAGCTTTACCATTGTAATTCACTAAGATTTTCTAGCTGGTAAAACTAGTGAAATAAAATAATGCGTAGCTATTTTAAACCAGATGTTCAGTTATAATGTTAATTTTCACCACCCGCTTTCTCAAACAAGATGGTTTTAGTTAACTGATTTATATGCTAGGCGCGATAGTGATAGAAAAAAATTCACGTTATATTTCATTTTGTGTTTTATTATAAGTGCCTTTCATTTAATACCAGACGATGACAAAACAGACGCCGACAATGTCATAGCCATTAACGACAGGTAATATTTATGGAAGTACGCGTATGGGTAATTGAATAATAATTAACATTGTACGCTTACTGACGGCACGAGAGGGGCGGGAGAGTTGCGTACTGCATCTGATCTAATCTCACCTCTATCAAAAGCTGACCGCAGAGGCGTAAAGGAAAACACCTAGGCCGTTTAACTTTACTCAGGACTGACGGAGCGGATAAGAGATCATTATGTCCCCGTCTGTGTGCATATATTTATACATAGCTATATAGAATACTAGCATCTGTCAATAAATGTTTTTTTTAATTCCTAGCAGACCTGATCAAAGGCGTCTAGCGGTCTTTTTCATCATTTTCTGATTGGTTAATGTTGTCTTTTCTTGGCTTTTGTGTCACTAATTTCATTGGTGAGCAAGGACTTGCCAAAGATACATGAGAAACACTATAAATTGTAAATGTAACTGAACTTACAAAACTCAGCGGTATTTTTCCAATTTTACTAGCCCACTGGCGTACACAAGAGAACACTTATACTCCCGACTTCAGACAGTCGTATTCAAGTGGATTTAACCAGAAAGTTACGCTGTTTCAGAATCGGCACTCTCCCATAGAGTCAGCCGATACGATTATCATCATTATCATTCGTAACATTTTTAGCAACCAGATGTGTCCCAATACTGGAAGTATTTTCCTCCTTTTTTAACTGTGAACGTCAAGAGCACGTTTTGCTACACTAAGTATTCGCGGTGACTTTTGTTCATCCAGGAAAAACCCACAACAGATTCGCCGTTCACCTCGCTAGTCGTGACTCGTTAGTGGATGGACTGGGGCCAATTTGGGAAATAAAATCTGGCATTTTTTTGTTCAGGATAATTGTATTTCCAAGGGATATCACCAAGAGTAGGTAAGCGTGATTGAGT
Source organism: Oreohelix idahoensis (assembly GCA_024509875.1). NCBI lineage: Eukaryota > Metazoa > Mollusca > Gastropoda > Stylommatophora > Oreohelicidae > Oreohelix > Oreohelix idahoensis. The sequence continues at coordinate 805,703 of JAMPIV010015471.1, forward strand.
GGCCACTGTATGACAGAGAGAGTGAATATTTTTCTTTGTTACAGGAACTTTATCAACATTGGATTTTGCTTAAACTTGTTAACTTTACTGGGTAGCATATAGTAGGACGTATTTCTGTATTGTCTGTTCTGTAACATAGTGATTTTTTTTTTTTTTTTTTTTTTTTTTTTGGATTTTTTTTTCGTACGCCCGCTAATACTCGAGGCGAAATCTCAGGTTATTATTTATGTCTAACCTGACATTGATTTTACGTGAGTATCCCTTTATTTCTTGTACAGAGACAGGTGTCCCTCGCCATTCAGGCAAATACTCGCCGATTTCGGAGGTTCCCATTGCAGCTGGGTCGGCTCAGGAGCCGCCAGTCCCTGGTCGACGACACTCCTTCAAATGTCCTCGCCAGGTCTCGAGTTAATCCAGTCCAAATCCCGGTCGACGAAAAATCCTCAAATGCCGTCGCCCGGGTTTGATCCTGTATCACCCGGTCGCCAGAGCGGTGTTGTAACCACTACGCTAGCGCGGCTCCCTAACATAGTGATAATCTTTGACCTCTGTGTTATTAACTTTTTGGGTTCTTTTCTCCATAGGGGGAGGGCACATTCATAGTTTTTCTTCATATGTATGTAAATCTGATTTTATTTGATCTTTCTTTAGATATTCGATGTTGTCAAGTTTAAATGATAATAAACAACAACAGAAACTTAACTTTGTGTGTTGGTCAGAAACATGCCCAGTTAAACGTAGTTATTCACGTTTGTGTGTCTTGTTGTCACATATCTGTGTGTGTGTGTAGTTAAACTTATATTTATATGTATGAGGAGGGCAAGGTTGTCTTGTTCTAATTTATAGTCGTAAAGAAAGGCTAGAATAGAGAAACTTACTCATTCCATAGACATATTTTTTTCCTTAAACTATCACCCGTGAAATCTATTTCTCACGCCTTTTTTTTCTCACGTACTTACCAACGTCCACTCTACACAGACGGGACTAGAAATAACTCTCAACCTATCTGTACGAAAATAAGCCCATTGGTTCTGAAAATATTGCTTGTACTGGCAACCAAACCTCTTAGCCAGGGCAGAATTGAAACCACCAAATAAGTAAATGTGATTACAAGTTTATCGAAGTACGCCGATGAAACATTTTAGTGTGCTTTTTTTTTTCTTCGCATGAGGTTGCATATTTTTTCCTCGCATGAGTTCGCATTGTCACCCGCCCCAAACCCGGCTCTGGTCAAGACCACATGTCCAAACACAAGAAGACCCAATGACAAAATGTGTCACTGTAGTGATCTTCTGTGTTCTCACACAAAGGACCTAATGACACATGAATGTCACTGTACTGGTCCCTGTGTCTAGACACATGATCCTAGCCAAAGGCCAGATATTAGGGCGTTGGGTTTTCACAGCGTTATTTGCGCTGTACATTTTAGTGTTTTTTGTTTGTTTTTTTTTTTCCAATTTTTAACTGATCTTTATTCATTCTGCATTTCTCAAAGTGTCTCGAATAAAACTTCAAATGTTGTATGTTGTAAATGTATTATCGTACTTGGGAGGTCCCTGAAAAATACATAAAAGAAAATATGGTCTGCTTCCCCTCGGCATGTCGTACCAGGTGGCTAATGGTGATTTCATTTGAAATAACTTCAGTGGACAGCCTGGATGACAGTGCAAAGGCCACTGGAAATTTTGTCTTGGCGAGATATGAGAACCCCCTTGAAGGTATAATGGCCCATTGTGTGCTGCGTTACGCTTTACTGCTTGGCAAGTTTCAACTAACAAGTTGAGCTCACAGCCATGGGCAGTCATAAAAGCGGCTAGGCACACCGGTACTTCGATAAGGATACAAGGGGTAATTGTTAATCATGTTCCCTAACGCATACGCATTGAAATTCTAAAACATGTTCATTTTACAGCATACAATAAAATACATTCATAAACTGTATGTACAAAGTGAGGAAAGTAAAATATCAAAGTTGGACATTTTTGTACATTCATGTAAATTAGATTGTGTCCATTCATAATGCAATAATTTCAAGGTGAAATAGGGGAGGGGGGGGGGGGGGGAGGGGGAACCCCTGAGTTGAAATCATATTTATATTCATGTGAAAATTGATTGTATACGTTCCTAAACAATTAAGCGTTTAAAAACACAAATGGAAAACCTGCATACACCCAAAAGCGCAGTTGAAACCCGGAAATCCTGCATCCACTCTAACACACACGCACTTGTACTGAAAAATTTGTGTTACATATTGGATGCGTTCCCAGTGTTTCGTTCTCATCTCAATTTAAAAAAAAATAAACGTACATTTTCCAAATAATTTATTATAAAAGTACATGGTATATAGAAAAAGATAAAACTGCGTCTACAGGAAGATGATTTTGTATCGTCATTGATAGTGGCAGGGCACATATGTGCTCATTGCTTTAACATGTGCATCATGTTCATAATGTTTAAAGTTGTTTTGAATATAAACATTGAAAACAAAATAAAATTGTAACAATTGAATAATTGTACAATAAATGTAATATAATGTTTTATACCTTATATAATTTTTTAAAACAAATTGATAAAGCTAAATAATTGAAGAAAACCTGTTATTTAATTTAATATTTTTTTGCATTAAAAAATTGTTTCCCTTTGAATGTAAATAGGATACATTCCCCTAACTTCCTTTTCTCTTTTATTGTCTGCAACAAGTTGTCTTTGGTAAGCTCGTATCCTACAGTTAACTATTTAGTGTCTTTCAATTTTACATACAAAATGTTTTAAGTATACCAAACGTACTTGTGTTAATACTACCAAAGACGCTATATATTACAATTCTCTATCTATTTCACTACAGTTTGGTATATAACATGTACATGTACACATACAATATTAACATACAATTTACACTAAAAGATATTACACTTCACTGTTAAGAATTCTTCAAAAAATAATTACGGCGCAGGGTGGAAAATAATTACGGAGTCAAAGAGATAAAGTATCATAAGGTTAAATGTTTTATACTTTTTTTTTTGTTTTTTGTTTTGTTTTTGTTTCACTTATTTCCGAGATTCGACATCCCGTCAAAACCTGACAAGAGGTGTGATCTCTCGGTTATAAGTTGGGTTCATTGTGTAAATTTTTATAACATTTTGATCTTGGACAGTTATCTCTGTCCGTTTTTTTTTTAATTTAGCGGGTGGGTAGGGGGGCACATTTTATTGCCATGAACACGTAGATTTCCGTGACATACCAGACGTTTATAGCTGGTTGCCTGGCGTCGCGTCGTTCGTTTATTCGAGTGTTGCTGCTTATTCAACCCAACCCATATACTTATTTATTAATAATTTCTAAGAGTAAAGATTTTACGTGTCGTTAAAAGTACTACTAGCTGAAATAAAGATCCATGTGTTTTTTGTTTTCTCTTGTATCTACTGATAGTGTGGTCTTCCTTAACTCCAGCTTAATTATGACTTTGTCAATGATGATTTGAAACGGTGTATAAAATTGCAATAAGTAATTATTTCTTTGATTGTTTACTGTTTGACTGTGTTGTTTTATTTGATATGTCAGTGATAAACTGTCTCTCTTGTTGTACAGTTTGTGTTCGTTGTTTGTCGATTGTCTGCTTTATTTTTCTACCCGTAGTTATACAACCGTAATCGCTGTAGTCAGTTGTTGGTGTTGGTGTTTGATGTATAGTTTCTGCTTACGTGACAGCGTATTTGTTGTCAACCTATTTATTGTCTTAGTTAATGATTTCAATAATAATTCTCACACCGCTATGACTTACTTACTTAGTCGTTTCCCTTCTACCGTGAGGTGTAGAGGTTTGGAAGAGTGAGCGCCAGACTATCCTATCGGCTGTCTTCCTCCTGGCCTGGTTCCATTCTAGTTCTCGGTCCTTCAAAGATTGTCTAATGTTGTCCTCCCAGCGGACTCTGGGTCGTCCTGAGGGTCTGGATCTTTGGCTCTTTATTTCCCATGCTTGTCGTGGTAGTTGATCTTCTCCCATTCTGCAGACATTCCGCTATGACACATATTAATAATCTCAAAAAAACCTAAGTGACAGCGTTGTAAGTCTGCTCTAGCCCATCTATAGTTCTGTCAGTATTACAAATATGCCCCAGTTAGCTCGCCTATAGGTCTGTCAACATTACAAAACTTTCCTGGTCAGCTTATCTGTAGTTATGTAAATATTACAGATCTATCCCAGTCACATCTATCCAATCTATTAAGTCAATGATTTTATGAAGATCATTAACCTAATACGAAAGACCTATGAAGATATGACATGCAGAGTTCTTATTGAAGGGCAACTTACAGAACCATTTAGGATTAGAACGGGAGTGAGACAGGGATGCCTCTTGTCTCTATTTCTTTTCTTACTAGCTATAGATTGTTTTATTTAAACATCGACATCTCATAATGTGACGTATTCTCTCTTTAGATCATTGTCTCCATTACGGCTGCTCTGAACGCATCACGATTTTGGGCAAGTCGACCTGCATCTTCCAAAGACATGTTCAGACTCTCTGTGATGTCCTGGATCCACCGACGTCTAGGTCGTGCCCTGACCCTTTTTTCCATGGACTATCCCTTCCATTACTATTTTTTCCATAGTATTTTTTTTTTTTTATATGACCGAACAATTTCAGCTTCCTTATTGCGATTGTATTTGGGAGCCAATTTTCCTCTACATTTAGTGAGTGCAGTACGTCTCTGTTGGTATTTTTTTCTGTCCAGGGTATTCTCAACATCTTTCTGTAGCATATCATTTCGAAAGATTACTTTCCAATGATTTAATCTTTTCTGCAACTGTTTTATTGAGTGTCCATGTCTCGCAGCCGTATGTTGCTACTATGAACATACATCCTCTGATCAGTTGTAACTTAGTTTCTTTGCATGTGCCTTGCCATAGGTTTTTCATCTGTATTAGTTTGTGTGAGGCAATTGCAAGTCTTTTTTTTATTTCTACTGCAAAGTCGCCAGAGCTGTTGATAATTAATCCTAAGTATCTTAAGTGCTTGTCTTTAATCTGTCACCAGATTGATATTTACAGCGTGATTTTGGGCACAGCATCTGCAAACTTATCAAACAACGAAGTGGGTTGTATCAATTATTTGGCTGACCATGTCCTCAACTCACAGTTTTTAACGTCTCTACCCAGACAGAACGTCGAGGGTAACAATAGCCACATAAGCGATAAGACAAACTTATCTCGGCTTTTACATATTAATCAGGGCGCTCCAATTCACTGTCGTTATCTTCCAATAAACACCTGGTATCACTATACAAAATTGATCATCATAACTTAAGGCCGATATTGCAACACCTGTGTCTAACCTCACAAGGGATAGCTAATTAAACTCAGACATCACATGAATTAAAGGAAGAAAATGTAAACAATAAATGGCGTACAGGATCTAGTACATAAAATGAGAGGTAGATTAATAATGCCGGAGAGAAAAAAAAACCAGAAACAAGTGAACGGACAATTCTGTCACATTCACCCCTCTAGTTTCATTCACCCTTGGGTGAACCATTCACCAGTTTAAGAAGCACTGCTTGAAAGTACAAAACCCCAACAAGACGTGTTGTAATTTGAGTTAAAGGTCAACCCCGCTGTATACACTTCGTGGTTTAAAAAAAAACAATACCGACGGGAAAATAGTTAGCTATTGTTTTCATCTTCAGAATCCTTGTAATACCAACAGTAATTCTACAACTCCTCCTAAAGATAAATTTTAAAATTCTCTAACCAACATAAACCGGACCGGGGTATTATAGAACAGTACACACCTGTATTTTTTTTTCAATTGTTTCAACTTGACCACGCTTGTATTTACCTGTATGAGGTGAAGTTTGGAATTTATCGACATATTTAAATAGAAGAATAAAGGACTTAGAAATGAGTGTGATGAAATTATGAGGTCGATCTCTTCTCCACTCCGGCAGAAGTTTGTTACATGTGTTGTGAGTACTGATTATATGCCATTTCCGTGGTTGGCATTTTGTTTTCTCTGCTGTCAAGCAGATATTGTCAAGTCATCGTACACTCACGTCGGTGATAATTCGTCATGTTTGCGCTTCTCGGCTTTGCTAAGATTAGGCACAAATGGTGTGGTCAGCGACTAGAGTTGGGTTTAGCTAAAGCGTGCCGGGCGATAAACTTCCCGTCTGTGGACATATTACAGACACGCACTTGACAGTCCGAATGTCGTAATAAGCTTCCTGCGGAGTTATTACGAAGATATTACTTGAGATACAAGTAAGAAGTTATTTGTAAACATTGCCGAGAGAGTGATCGGATGTAGGTATTCCATATTTGGAAGAGATGACATTTTCATTAACGCACATAAATTTCCTAGTGTAAATATTTTGAATTACCCCACCAAAATACACAGGTTTTGAAACTATTGGCCGGCATTCGAGATGTAGGAATAACCACATTTCTGACTGGGGCCTGGTCTAATAGTAAACAACACGTGCCAAGAACGAAAGGGGCAATATAACCTGACAATCAGTCTAGAACACTGTGAAAATTCACCTTGCGCAAAGAAGACAACCAGACCTTGCCAGAGTTAAGAATAGTACCAGACCGAACCTTGGTGGAGTATACTGAGGACCTAAAGTCTTGGAAAACGCTACCATTTTAACACGGACAGCAGGAATCTGAGGAAACTGCAACACACAATCAAAAGTAGGAACGTATTGCTAAAAAAACAACACCCTAGACTAGACATCATCAAGCTGCGTTAAACTATTTCTCTGAACCAGCAGTCTATGTGCCTAAAGATTGGCGTAAGTTGTACACATTAAATTCTATATTTTGCATTATTAACATGTGAACTAATATGTATAAAGTGACATGTGAAAATTAATGTGTGAAAATTGCCAGTGGATGTCCGATTCATTTGAGGCTGGCAACCTCATCATATAGAATGATGATTTTATGAACCACCGCTGCCAGGGCTGATGACTGCCTTACAGCGAGTTTCTTACAGTGAACCAAAAGCAGAGGTAGTCCCAAGTTCCATATGGAGCAGGGAGTTAATGATGAAAGAAATGATGTACATAATCTATATTATTAATATTTTCAACCATGTAAATGCAAATGTAAACATATTCAATCTATAATGTTAACATTTTCAAACATGGTAGATGTAAAGGAAAACATATTCAATTTATATTATTAACCTTTTCAACCAAAGTACAATGTAATGTTAAATATACATCTATACAATTTAAATGTAATTTGCTCCCATCTGTGAGATATTTAGCTTCTAGAAGTGGTAGCGAGTAGAATTGTCATCGGGCTAATAAGCCAATGGTTTTTGTTGATTCTGCGGTGGCAGAAAAGTGACTATCAACCAGACGTCTATCTCGTATTTATTTGCCACATTTGTGTATGCCAGTTTTATTTATTCTGAGGACAAGATGTCAGTGTTTCCAGTGAGAGAAATATGTGTATTTCGAAAAACCAGGTACGTTGAACATTTTGAGTTTTGCAAATAGTATGTTTCGGGACACTCAATATTCAGAGGGTATTTGTTTCTCTTCTTTTGTGACACTAGTTGGTGGCACTATTGGAGGGTACTATCTCTGGAAGAAGTGAGGGTACACGTAGCCTGATGTCGACTTTAGACACCATCATCAGATATGTGTTAGAGTCGTGGGACCATCTTCGTGGACACTTCCTGACGCTTCTGGGAACGTGCTGCGCTCTACACTATTGACCAGTGACGAGTGTGATCCAGTCATCTTTCTGCAAAAAACCAAGCATTAGCAGGAGAAGAAATCCTAAAGGCAATTCTCAAGTTGATTTATTCATTTTAAATGTATTACATCCGTATGTCTCAGACACTTTCTTAAATACACTTAAACAGAAATATATAATAATAAGAAGAAATTCACTAAATTAATTTAGCTGGGGGATAGTGTGATTCGCTTGCATGGCTAGGCGGGGTTGTCGCACGGAAGGTCCAGTGTTCAAATCCTGGGTAAGCCACTCATGTCTATTGTTTTTCTGTTGTCTGGTGTTCTACTTCTTTATTTCCTGCGAGTGCCTGATAACATACCTTTATATTTGTTTCATATTTAATTACTGTTTACAGGCCTCGGGTTTCCCTCCCTTATGTGTAATAAATGTTTATACAATACCAAACCTACCCACTATCCTGTACTCACTGTTCTAGTCTACTATCATTTACTGGACACAGTATTAAGGTCCTTGTCTTTTTGGATTCGGCCTATACTGCTCGATAGAAATACAACAGAAGTGATTGCGTCATTAATAGGCTGAACTGCCCATGGTGGACTTCTGGTGTCATGTATTGTGGTTCGCACTGTTGACCTGCCATTGAAACATCATTTTTTGATGATGCGTAGATGGCAGGGCGGATAGTGTGATTCGCTTGCATGGCTAGGCGGGGTTGTCGCACGGAAGGTCCAGTGTTCAAATCCTGGGTAAGCCACTCATGTCTGTTGTCTTTCTGTTGTCTGGTGTTCTACTTCTTTATTTCCTGCGAGTGCCTGATAACATACTTTTATATTTGTTTCATATTTATTTACAAGCATCATCTGCATAATTTGATTATTTATTTTTCAAAGCATTAAATTCTTCACCTAAATTATTTATCATTATTGTCAAAATTGATGGAGATATTACTGATCCTTGGGGTATTCCATTTTGTTGTTCATGCGGTTCTTCTTTTCTTCTTCTGCGTTTGTCCTTAAATGGACGGTTGTTACGCCCTATCGCCGTTTACAGCGAAGCTGCGATATTTGCGCCTTTCGGCCGACAACATCTGTTTTCAGCATGTAAATTTTGTGGCCGGGTTTGCCTTCCCTCTTTGATCCCTACTCTCTCAGCCAGACTGCTGTGATGCAGCTTCTTTACAGGACCACCACTTGGAGGTGGAGTAGGGTCTTTGTCAGCTCTGGTTCGCTGACCATGACGCAAGCAGTCAAGCTATGAGTCGTTGACTGCATTCATCTCGTTTGCTGCGTCTTCGGTCCCTTCATACGGTTCTGATCTAACATTATTTACCTGAACAGTGAAATATCTATGTTGCAGAACATTCTCTAAATAATTATATATTTCCCATGTTGCTCCTATCTTTTTCATTTCAAATAGAGCACATTCACTCTAGCATTTATCATAAGCCCTAGATATATTCAAAAATACTACCGCAGTTTTTTCTATCTTTTGAAATACTGGTTTTGCTTCATGTTTTAATTTAATTAACTGATTCATATTGCATCTGTTCTTTCCAAACCCTGACTGAGTTTGGCTATATAAATTATTCTTTTGCAGATAACACTTTTATTTACTTTGGATTAGAATATTTTACCTAGATGAGATGTTAAACATATTGATCTGTGTGAACTGGCATCATGGGCATCTTTTTCTGGTTTTAGTATTGGAATAATTACTGCTGTTTTCCATGTCTGATTCATAGTGCATCTGTTCTTCCTAAATCCTGACTGACTTTAGCTAAATAAATTATTCTTTTTCAGGTGAAACTTTAATCTTTTATTTACTATGGTTTGTAATATTTTACCTAGATGAGACGTTAAACATATTGGTCTTTGTGAACTGGCATCATGGGCATCTTTTCTTCTGGTTTTAGTATTGGAATAATTACTACTGCTTTTCATGTCTTAAGAATTTTTCCTGCATTCCAAATTTTGTTAAACAGGGATGTTATAGTTTCTTTTGTACTTTTTGGTATGTGTTTCAAGATTTCTTAGCTCAAGATGATGTATTTGGGTTTTCCTTTATTGTATTTTCAACTTCTTCCATTGTAATATCTGCATTTAAAAATAATAAATTTTCAGTATTCTCAGATACTTCTTTACCGAGTGTTTCAAGAAGTTTTGCTCTTCTGTTGTTTTCAACCTGTCCTAGTTTACCATATAACTAACTCAATGATTGTATCTGGCCAGCACCTCTGCTTTCTGCCAGTCAGTCTCTGCCCTTTCAGTTCTTTCTAAAGTAGGTATTATCATATATTTAGTTCTGCCTATACACCCAGAAATAGACTAAAAAGGTTATTTTTGATTTGCATATAATAATTGTGTTTTAAATATTTATAACCCTTTTTACTTCGATATTTTTTTTGAATTATGTTTTTATATGTAATAGTTTATGAGTTATCAATGTTCAAAGAGAATGAGTGTGTTCCAAAAATCGCTGACTTTTAGTCCCAAAATATACTTTTTTGCTAACCTTCATATTGGAAGGTATACCAAATAATAAACACTCCCTAGAAAAAATATACCCAATACAACGAATACAATGAATACTCCTTTTTCATCCATCATGGCGGTAAAAAAATAAAAACATAAATGTAATTGAAACTTTGAGTTAATTTGTGGAAATACGTGAATATATTTGTGATAATTATGCCTTCAGACAAAAAGTTCGGTACAGGTATATCAAAGAAGCGTAAATTTCATGGCAATCAACATACTGCTGAACGAAATGAAAGGAAAACAATCCTACAGAATGCATCGACACTCGGTACTTAGCCATGCGTTCATAGTTCAACACCATCGATGCAGACTGAATGTTTTGATATTGGAATGAAACGAAATACCACGCCCCTTTCACGATCAGAGCAGAAAATTCTGGACTTTAGCAACCTAACACATGACTCTGATGAGGATATGTTTGAACGAAGCTGTGACACAGATTCTGCAGAAACTGACGAGGAAGGTAATTATAATGTTAATGATACTGATTTGCGTGAGGGGCACAGAATTGTTGACATGGGTCTTCTTGGTCAGAACATTGCTGAAAAATTGTTGTGTACCTTTTGCCAAAGTTCTGTACAATTAGTTGAAGTCAAAAGGCAAGGACTTGGGAGTGAATTTGTATTTCATTGTAACAGTGCAAACTGTCATGAACAAAAACATTTCCCTTCAAGTAGTCAGCTCTCAGTAGGGAATGCAAAGATAAATCTTATCAATCGGCATGCAGCTCTTGCCATGCGCTGTATTGGCTGCAGTCACACCGACTTAAACACTTTCTGTGGTATAATGGATTTACCACCCCCAGTTAGACACAGCAGCAATGCTATTATACAGAAAGGAATGGAGGATGCTGCTACTAGGGTGCAAATTATTAGCATAAAAAAAATGCTGCTGTTTAAGAGTATGGGAGTGCAGAAGAAGGTGACAACAAGTTCCGAGACATTGATGTATCTTGTGATGGTACCTGGATGACCAGAGGCCATTCATCTATTGTTGGGGCCACAACTGTGATTGGCTTGCAAACTGGAAAGGTAATAGATACTCAGACAAAGAGTAGAAAGTGCGAAATCTTGTCAGTACTGGGAGAAACAAGACCACAACAATGGCAAACAGACAAAAATTTCAACAATGGATTGCCACAAAGTCATGCTGAGTAAAAAGTTTTGTACGATGACCCATCACGGATCCAATCAGGGTTTGTACAATGGATCCTCAGCAGCAGCAGCAGCTTGTAACATTTTTCTTGCTCAGCAGACAAGTATAATCTCATGTATAAAAAGTTAATTGGGGATGGAGACACTAACAGTTTCAAAAAGGTGTTTGAATCCAAGCCTTATGGAGAGGATTGTCTGATAGAAAAAATTGAATGTGTGGGTCATGTTCAGAAAAGAATGGGTACTCGGCTGAGAAATCTTAAGAAACTTTCTAAAGGGAAGTCTTTGCCTGATGGTAAATCCATAGGTGGTAAGGGTAGACTAACAGAAAGTGTCATTGATAAGCTACAGGTATACTATGGAAATGCCATACGAGTTAACAAAAACAACCTTTGCAAAATGCGAGAAGAGGTTTGGGCGGTGTATTTCCATAAGACATCAACAGATGGTAATCCTGTTCATAACTTTTGCAACATTGACTGTGTGTCCCTACAAACAGGCTGTCATAGATGGCATAGTAAATGACTTTAAGCAGAAGGGAAACCTTCCAATTGCTGTCATGGAGGCTATTAAGCCCATATTCAAAGACCTCTCCAAGACAGAATTACTGAGAAAGTGCCTGCAAGGTTACACTCAAAATTCTAATGAATCATTGAACAGTTTAATATGGAATTATTGCCCTAAAATAAAAAAGCAAGGACTTTCAACTGTAAATACAGCTGTTGCAATTGCTGTGTGCATCTTTAATGATGGAGCTAACAGCCTGAAAAAAATCCTTCAGAAATGGGACATTCAGCCTGGAAAATTTATGCATACATTCTGTGTAGAAAAAGACAGTCTTCGCATAAAACATTCACAAAGGAAAGTTAAAGCTGCTTCTCTTGAAGCAAGAAGAGCCAAGAGACGTGGGAGGCTTGTCCTGGATGAAGAGCAGACACAAAGAGAGGATCAGCCGTATCTTCCTGGGGGATACTTGTGGTGAAGTGGGATGTTATAAATATTTATAGGGGACTTAGTGTACTGACTGAGATCAGCTGTGAAGGTATATATATATCTAATAAGAGTAGTGTATTATATATAACCTTACTTGCTGCCACATATGTATACCTCAGTCAGAATTATTCTGGAATAGTGTGATGACTACGTTATATGTCTAGGGTATGTGTATGATGAAGTGTAAGTCATAACAACAACAGACAGATAAACAATTTAATTTATTCCACTACACTTGACAACACTGTGACACTCACATACATAAAACACTCTACGAGGATATCTTAAAGGAGTCACTGATAACTTTTCAAATAACAATATGTATTCATTGCTGTCATGAATGAATATGTGTCCTGATTCAAATACAAATGGAACCAGGAATCACAATCAATTTTAATTACAAGTTATATGTACAGAATTTCTCAATATGAATCTTGTAGTGACATGTATTTTTAATAGTATCCTATGTGTGTCAGTGGTGTAGTAGTAATATGAGGTAATACTGGTTTTGTTTTGTTCAAGCTCTGTTGGTATTTGTCATCATGACTTCAATAGTTTGTCTTTATTGGAACTAGTATTGGAGATGTTCTCAGTTCCTGATATTAAAACACTTAAATTCCCCTCTTAATGTTATTTTTACAAGGTCATTTTAAGATGGGGTACATAATGTTGAGCTCCATGGCCACACTCTCTTATCTTGCGTGATGACTGCAGAAAAAGGCTCCTCTGTTCGATCACTTCAATGAGCTCTGGAGCCACCCCACTGGTTGCTATATGGACCAAGGAGTATGCTGTCCACCTCTGGCTTCAGCAAAGCTCTGACCAGGTGCTGCTCAATAACGTTAAGACCACAGTCCCTGAAAACAAGAAGGATGTACCTTCTACTTCATAACTAATTTATACTCTAGTTCTACACTGAGCACAATACATCACAAACATTGAGTTCAGAGCGTTAGGCCAACTGTCAGCTTCATCTGAAATACTTTATACCAGTATTTCCCTCCCTAATGGTTACTACGCCTCTGCAATTCCAGCATTATTTCTGTCTAATCAATAATCTAGGTGTCAGTGTACTGTTTGGCCATTCCATGCCGTTTTACTTTCCTCCGACACCTTCTGTTCAGGCTGGAGCATTATAGGCGTTACATCATGTTTGCTACTGAACTACACATATATACAGGCATAAATTAACAATTTACATTCAATTTTCATTAAAAGATATTGAATATTTCAAGCTTACCACAATTCATAGAATAATAAACAGTTTCGTTGACTGGCAATGGATATAGCACAACTCCGATCTGCCAATGTTCCAGGCTTTATTTTATATAAAATATACACTGGTGCTCAACGTACTGCTTCTTAGTAGGTTTATTACAAGATGTGGCAATGAACAGACGCTCTGAATCAAGTATATTCGCAGCTCTACCCAATGAAACCACGTCTCCACATCTTTTCAAAAAAGTACCCCTTCTATTCGTTTCCCATAACAACGCAAGATAGTATTTATAGCCCGACCAATCGTGTTTAGTCTTATATTTGTTGCGCTCCAATCAATTAGGAGTTAACATGGTAGGCTATTTCCGTAACGTAAGGTTTTTTCAAACACGTTATAAAAAATTTTATGAGCAGAAATGATTTCATGCTGTCAGGCATCCCCACTATTTTATTTTGGTTATAATTGATTAATTCCTAGACTATTTGCGTAACGTTTTACATATTCTTTGTCAGCAAGCCCTAAGGAACCCAAATATACAAATTTAAAAGAGCTAAGTGGCTGCGTTCAAAATATGCAATTTCTTCTACCTCCTGTTTCGAAGATGTGCTGTCTGGGTACTGTAATGTTTTCAAACGTAAACCCATCTAATGTTATCTTTTCTAATAAGCGTTTTTCAGGATTTTAAAACCTAACTCTGGGAAGGTTAGTGTTTTTATCACTGTCCGTCTGAAAAAAAAGTTAGTGCATGTGGCCTTACACGCGTGATAGTAGTAATTGTGTATCGCGCGACGCGTGTTGGGGGTGGCATTAATAGCGAGACACGTGTTTAGTGTTGCATGCGTTCCTGATTTTCAGCCCTCCCTTCTTTCTATTTGAGTCCATCTGTTCGTTCGTTTTGGTAACGTAGTATAATTAATGTTAGGATTAATTTAGGTCATTACGCAGTGTGCCTCTCAATGTTTTTCTTAGAAATGCAATACCCGTTTTAATGTGTTGTGGAAACGCTTGTATTTATGCAGTGGCTTATATTTAACGTGAAAACGTTACAATTTGCAGACGAAGCATAAAACAAAGGGGGATTTCGAGTACATTCTTTGTGACAGCACTGTTATTTTACCATTGCTCTTTTCTTTATTAAATGTATTTGTTAGGCTTTATATTTACCTGATAATTTATATATGTGGATTAGAATATTTCACGATAATACTGAGCTCTTATCAGATAAGTGTTTTAACATTTTAAAAACTAAACTTTAACGAAAATAGGGCCTGCGATTCACAGTTCCGGTGATATTTTCTACAATTTCAAAGCTATAGCCTTCAAATTTTGCACACTTATAGCCCATGTTATCCTTTATGGCACGAACCTCCACTTTTTTCTTACATGGTATAGAAACAGAGATATTGCTATACAAATTTCTAAATTTGTGCTATTTAAAAGGGTCATATTGCAAGAGCCATATCTAAAAAGCTCATTGGGGTAGACATTTTTGGGTGGTTCACGCCATAGGTAGGGATGTTATGCACATCATCTGCTGGTTTGGCATTCTTTGCCCTTTTTATGTGAGTGAAATTCATTCCCAGGTGCACTGGGGGGTTTTCCTTTCATTTTTTTTCATCACTTCATGTTAATTTATTTTTTTCACATAAAACATTAAAATTTATAAAGTAAACTTTGTTCATCATAAAATATATAATCTCTTGTAACATGTGGCCAAATTTTATGTCAACAAGTTTGTTAGTTATTTTTCTGTTAATTTTTTAAAAAGATAACCCATTTTTGGCTGGGTGTGCGCCCTTAATAGCTTTTAACTTATTCTACACATCTGTTAGAGATTGTTGCAGGGTTCAGCGTTTGGCAGACATTTTTCCAACGATTTTCTGTTGCTTTAAGTATTATTCTGTTTGATTCGTTTCTTATTATCTTCTCATCTAAATTATCTACGAATTTATTCTTTCTATATTCCCGTACAGCTTGTTTTCTTTGTTTTTGAATGTTCGTACATTTAACAGTCCACCATGGTGCTTGGTTTTTCTGCTCCAATGTACATTCAATTTTTAATTGTTAATATGGTGTGAAATTATGTGTTTTGGCATATGTGCATTTGGTATATGTTTAACAGCTATTAGTGGTATTTCCCTTGTGAGATTATCTGCAAATACATCTAAATTTTCATTTTCTATCTTATTCATTTTTGCCTCTTCCATGTCTATTTGGAAAGCTAACCATATTTGATTTAATATAGTGAAATTTTGATTTTTCTTCCAGTGTGTTAGATTTGTAGTTATATTTTAGTGTTATTTCATTGGGTAAATGGTCTTAATTTATATCCTCAATAACTTCCGATTTTGCATTAGCAAGATTTGGTGTTACAATGCTTATATCATTAGCTGTGTCTTCCTGATTTGCAGAAGGGTTAATTCTTGTAACTGATCCATCACTCAGTATAATTAGTTCATTGTTTTAAATAAAGTACATCAGTAGTTTTCTTGATTTGTCTATTAAATTGCTTCGTCAAGTTGTATGATGCGCATTGAAGTCTACCACTATTATAGTTCTGTTGTTTATTCTTTTATTCACGTCTGTGAAATCTCTGTCGTTTATGTTTCCACTGTTCATGAAATAGACATTTTATGACTAATAAAAAGCGCCCCCCAGCTCTCACACTCACATGCAAAATTAAAAAAACTAAGAACCACAGAAATAACAGTCCAGCAGTCAAAATGTTTTAAAAATGTGCACAATATACCCCACTTCTAGCCGAGAGATCACGCCTCTTGTCAGGTTTTGGCGTGACGTCAAATCTCGGAAATAAGTGAAACAAAAAATAACTATGAGATAATTGAACCAGCAGAGATAAAGACTATAGGGCAAGGCATCCTTTTTTGCTTCAAAGGGAAACAATTTAACTATTAAATAAATATCAAACTAATTAACACATTTTCATAATTATTTAATTTTATAAATTCATTTTATAAAGTTATATAAGGCATAAAGAATTTTCTTATGTTTATCAGTACACTTCTGAAGTTGGTTAAGAGATGATTCTGTGTCTCGTATTTCGAGTAAAATAACTTTCAATGATATGGTGTTTGGTGAACATGGTAAAGTAGTGAACACTTATATCCTCTGCCTCTTTCAATGATATGGTGTTTGATGCACATGGTAAAGTAGTGAACACATATATCCTCTGCCCCTTCAATGATAGGTGTAATCCACAATCACTATCGCAGTGGCAGATGTGCCCATCAAAACGTTTCATCAGCACCAAATAGCGCACTACGACAATCTTTTAAACACAATTTATTACTTGTCGTTACTTTTCTGGCCTGAGTGGCTAAAAGGTATGACGACCTCCTCTAATTCTATAGGTGCCAAAATCGGTTCCTACTACAGGGAATAATTTTTGGTGGAATTTTCGTCAGAACTAGTGAGTCCTAATAAAGTCATATTCTCCTCTGGTCTCCTGGGTTGAGAGATCGGATGCCTAGCCTTCTCGGATAAACGCGAAGAAATAGGAGGTTCCGTGTGAACGCTGCGCGCGGTCAAAATCCCTAGGCAGTTGGAAATTGTAAAGATTAGGCCATACGGCCCTGTCAGAATTTTCAAAAATTAGGAAAACCATCTAGATACAAAAATATGTATAGAATGTATAATTCCTAAATACACACATTGGGATCATCGACGGTGCTTTGGAGTTCGTACACTGTGCTGAGATCTTCCATGTCATCTATGGGAGGAGATCGTATCATTGATGCAGTTGTCCGTGTGCAATAAAGATGGTTCTTAAAACCAAACAAACAAACCTCTTCTACCGTGAGGTGTAGAGTTTAGCCAGAGAAAGAGCCATGTTATCCTGTAAGCTGTGTTTCCTTTGGTCTGGTTCCATTCTAGTCCTCTGTCCTTCGGGTGTTGTCTAATGTTATCCTCCCAGCGAACCCTGGGTCGTCCTGGAGATCTAGATCCCTGGCTATTGTTTTGCTATATGTGTCGTGGTAGCCGGTTTTCTCCAATTCTACAGACGTGACCAAACCATCGTAACTGGGAATGTCCCACTCGGGTCTGAGCAAACCGTATTACAAAACATCCCAGAAAACGGGTCTACGACCAGCGCTATTGTAAATACGCACAGACATAAATATGACAAAGAAAGAGAAATAGCGATTACAGAAAAACACATTAGTAGTGAAGTTTTTGTTGCTGGATATACGATAACTTTATTTAGTAACTTTCTAAATTCACTGGTGGGTCCTCAAAACACCAAGAGATGTTTAACCGGCCAGCTACTATATTCATTGCTATTTTTTTTTTTTTTTTTACATACACATTATGACTATATCGTAGTTCTGAACTCTTCTGTGCTATGTAACCTGTTGATGCCACTTTACTAAGAACAACCCAATAACAATAAACACCACAGACTTAAGTGCTCTGACACTACTGAAGTCCAATGGGAGGTCACCCCATTCTAATACTGACACCTCAAAGTTGTGGGTGACACAATGTGACGTCAGCACTAAAAAGTTCTCTACAACAATCTCTTGAACATTCATTATTTATTTATCACTTTTCTGCTCCCCAAGGAGCATAGACCTTCAACAAAATTAGGTCAAGTCTTCCTGTCACGTGATGTTACATATTATCCCAGACAAACGTTACTACGACCGTTTTTTTTTTCCATTTCTATTTGCGTGAGGAGTTATTTTGTTTTTGACTGTTGAAAAACTATAAAGCTAGCTACAATGACAACTTGTCTTTGGAAGACCACAGCCTTGTTGGAAAACTAGAAGCAGATTTGTCTATGCTAAAGTGTGCCCAGCTCTGGTCGGTGGTGCCTTAATGACCAAGGTGTTGTGGGACAAGTTACTTGTATAATGAGTCATATCAGTCACGTAGTCCGTTTATTGTAAATTAATATTAGACAAACATAAAGGTATGTTTTCAGGCACTCGTAAGAAATAAAGAAGTAGAACACTTAGACAACAGAAAAACTAATAATGTTTTTTTCGTAGTGGTATTTGTCACGGGTTGCCTTCGCTTTGCTCTGCAGTAGTGGTCCTCCAGTGGCCAAAACTCAAGAGTAGCCAATCTGGGCCTTCAAAGGTGTCTACCTTAGCACAAGATTACACTTGGCAGAGTTGCAGGTAGAAGGATAATGATGCTTCTACCTCAAGGTTGTGCCCACAAGATATTACAGATGTCAAGAACAAGGTTGCGTGAGGATGAGCACGTTATCATTTGGTATCTGACCCGCCGTCTTTTGTGGAGATGCGTTATGCAATGGTTTAGCTCGTTCAAGTCCACAGCTGAGTGGGCGAAATTCTGTGAAATTCCTTATTATTTATTGGCTCCATAGATGTAAATATAAATTAAAGAGTCTGATACATACGTTCGCTCTCATAATTATAATAATTGAACCCACTTTGAATATGTAAAATAACACGTAACAAATTTAAAAATCGATCATTCTTTAACAGTTTAAAATTAATATGAATGATGGGTGAAATTTGGATAACAAGTATCTTCATAGAGACTTGATAGGGGAATTTTTTTTTAAATCCGTTGCGTTTGCCGTGTAATAAGCACTTAGCTCTTCAAATGATTCAGTACTACCGCAGGTGTTTCGTCAAGTTTTTTTTAATGAGGGCACTTTACTACACAACTCGTCCAATGTAGGTGCTTAGTGTTGAGTCCTAGCTCTTGAATTACAAACTAGGGCCGTAGAAACTCTTACTACCAACTGGTCTCGTACCACGAACTTTAGAGAACATAAAAGAACAAATGCCTCTGCTAAGTACATTGTGGTCGGAACATTAAACAGGCGCTTTTTCACACTGTCCGCCCACCAGTTTTGTCTCTCTTAGAGTTTATTCTCCCCGAGCATAAACAGCATAACTCAGGGAATATGATTAGAGATCACCGTTATTCTTCTGATTAATGTCATGGGGATAATGTGTCTGGACAGCGCGAGTGCCTTGTGTCTGAGGCTTACATATAACTCAACAATGAAAATGTAAACACTATGCACAAATAAATTTACAATCCCTCTTATGTTGGATGCTTTGATTCCTGGGTATACATCCTTGGTATTTAGAAATGTTGGTTATCTTTTCAGTTTTAAAGATGCCCATATACTTCGGTCCTGTCCTATTAAATTGGGAATTATGTCTGATTCTTCTCTGGCTCCTAGAGTTGCGCTTTTGTAGATGTAATGTCTTAGTCTCTGAATTTGCTAGGTTATATTCTCATTTCTTCCTCAAAGCTTCCACATGGTGTTTCCGACAAACTTGCCAATCAGAGCTATTGTTTATTTCCTGCTCTCGATTGAACCAATCCTGCTCTTAGAACTAAAATGTCGGGGTGTTAATTATAAGTCTTTCCCCGCTGTTTAAAATAATCACGTTACAATTAAAACCATGACCTTTCTTTCAACTTTTGCATGATTATTTCCGTTGCTGTTACACAAACTTCCCAACACATATGTGATCTTGTCCCTAATGATTACATTGCTCATGTCTCTTCAGACATGTTTTATCTGTAATAATGTCTGGACAAAAATGATAAAGTGATTTATCACGCATACTCAAATCTTCTGTCACACAGATAATCCCTGACGTACGCGGACCACAGCCTACTCCTTCAGACAGACAATATGGCTTCCTTTGTCCCATTCCGCTGAGGTGTCGGGAGGCGCAGTGACCAACTGCGAAACACAGGTGGTTACTCGCCTGCTCTGTCTGGGGGTCGGAAATGAGTTATGTCAAAGTCAACATTTACATTCACGTTTACCGCTTATATTCATGCTGGTGCGACCACTTAAGCGATTACAACTAATCCTCAAGATAGTCAATTACCCGTGAACTAACACTATTACAGTGTGATTAAGGGTATAGCTATTTAGGGAGTGTCAATGGCACGAATTCATGTGCGAAAAATTAAGAAATAAATAGATAATGTAGGAGAGAAAGAAAAAATGTAAAAGGACACCCACAATATCGTCACAGTATTCTCATATTTTTTTTTGGTGTTTGTTATAACCACAGTCATTAGGCCTGTACTAATGTTGCTTTATTTTTTCTTTTCTTCTCGTGTGTAGACAAAACAGTGTCACTTTTGTTAATCACTATTCTGTGTTTTATAATGGACGACATCTTCTTCTTCTTCTTTGATCCTTAGCCGCCGATGGTCAAAGCAGTCAGTGGCCATCACGCCTAGTGGCGTCTTGTATGGCAACAACAAATTTATTCCACTTTGCTCGGTCGGTGAACATCCTTCGTAAAGTGCCACAACTCTGGTTGATTCTTTGCATCTCAGCCTCCCCAGTCCTCCGCCAAGTTGTTTTTGGTTGGCCTCTCTGTTGTTTTCCTTTATGGGTCCATAGCATAGCTGTTCTTGTGATGGCATCGGGGTCTCTTCTGAGGACATGGCCAACCCAGCTCCAGCGTCTGCCAGCTATGAGGGTGTGCCTGTCCACTTGGTTGCTCCGACTAAGCAGATCTTGGTAGGTGATGGTATTCGGCTAAACGATTAGGTGAATTTTTCTTAGGCATGTTGTGTGAAAAGAGGACAATGTCGACATTGCCTTCTCTGTAACTCTCCAGCATTACGCACCATAGAGAAGCACAGAAAGCCCACAGCTCTGATATAATCTTAATTTTGTGCTTGTGCTGTACTGAGAGGACTTCCAGATGTTGTTTAGACTAAAAAACGCTGTTATTGCTTTGTTCATTCTGTAGTTGATGTCTTTGATTGCTCCGCCATCTGGTGTTACTATGCATCCTAGGTATGTGAAGGTGTCTGTCTGTTCCAGTTGCTGATTCCTTACTGATATGCGCTCAGGGTTGCTCACATTGAGCGTCATGCCCTCTGTCTTCTTTAGATTGATGTTCAAGCCCACCTGCTGGCTATACTTTTTAAGGCTATCCGTGTTTTTCCTGGATGGGTTGATGTGAATGTGCTAGTAGTGCAATGTCATCTGCATATTCCAGATCTTCCTATGTAGAAAATGTAGTACATCCAGTTCCTCTTGGACTGCCCTCTGTTGTCTGGCGCATCACCCAGTCTATGACTGTTAAAAATAGAGTGGTTGATAATGGGCATCCCTGTCGTACTCCGGTCTTTACCTCAAAGGTTGGGTTGCTCTGCCCAACGCTTCGCGTAAAGTTGGCATAGAGGCTTTTTATGATTGACACTATGCAGCTCGGAATTCCATAAGCCCTCAGTATTTTCCATAATCCGTCATTATGTATACTGTCAAAAGCCTTTTCAAAATCAAAGAAATTAATGTACAGCTGTCTTTGCCATTTTGAGCACTGCTCTATAATGTTCATGAGAGTAAATATATGATCTACACATCTTCTGTTCTTTCTAAATCCTGCTTGTTCTTTCCTCAGTTTGTAGTCCACTGCTTTTGAAATTATCTGTATAATTACGCTGCCTAGTATTTTGCTGGGAACTGAGAGAAGAGTTATTCCTCTCTGTTATTGCGTATTGTGTGGTGGCAGAAAATCTAGATTGGTGACATCGTTATCAGCGAGTTTTGGCAACCCTGATAACTTGTAAAAAACGACTGTGTCACGTGTGAGGACGGAAGTCGAAAACAGATTAAGCGGGAAAGAGACAGAGAGTTTGTGGCTTGTCCGATACGGACGTGTTTTGATTCTCTTTTCATTGAGTATGGATTATGGCCTAGAGTTTGCTAAAGTGGTTTATTCTGTTGGATATAATTATAATTCTGGAGTGGTTTAGTGTCCAGTGATATTATTGTCAGGCCATCGGGTATAATTTGCCAGTGGATTGAGTTTTCCATTGTTGTAATTTATGGTTTGCCATTGTGAGCGATTTTTAGTACTGAGTTTGTATAGTACTGTTATACTGTCATGTGTGAGATTAATTTGATATATTAATTCGAGAAGTTTGTCGGGCAGTGTTATATGTATTCCATTCTGTTTTCAGTCGTGTGTGCATATACTGTGTGTAGCGTTCTACTAAAAATGGAATCCTGTAGAAAGTTATATCTTTCTGTGTCCACCATTTTATGTTGTGGTCGTCTCCTAGCGGAGCGAGCGTAGTATTAAATTAGTGTGATTATAAAATCCACAGCATTAATTGGTAGTTGACATCTGAGGGTTGCGTCCGATTTTTTTGGTGAACTTATAGGCCGTGGGGCCGGTATTTTATAGTATTAAATTCCCAGTTGACATCTGGGTGGTTCGTCCTATTCTTTGAAAGGCCGTGTGGCCTAATTGTTCATTATAAAGCCAGAGTTTAAGATGCACACAGAGTATTAGAAGGTTGTAGTCACAGAGTGTTGGCGCCTTCATGTGTACGAAGTCACGATAGTGAGTATTTTCGATTGTCCAGCTTCAGGTCAGTTTGTTTGTCAGTCAGTAGCTGTGAACTGTGGTCGGTCAAGTGTGACGCGTAGCGGTATGTGACACAGTTGTTCTCATTTTCAGGTCACAGTGTAGGTTGTCATTCTGGTGTTAGTTCAGAAAATATTTGGACATTGTTATTGTGTTTAACACGGTGTTCCAAGTTAATTTCGATTCTAGTTTGGCAAGCATTGCTAGAATATGTGTCAAATGTGTTGAAATAGAGGTGCAGTCAAGTCAGGCGTTCAATAGATATATAGCAAGGTAGTCTTCACGATTTCTTGGTAACATTCGGGTCTCCCTGCGCAGTAGAGTTACGTGTTCAACAGGGCTGGGAGACGACTTCGGTTGTTGCGCTATCCTGCTTGATACATTGTGACATTGAGTGTTACCTTAGAAGGGTCAGGAGTTGTTGTGGAGTACCTTTGTGAACTTTTAAGTTTACATAGGTTAACGAGGGTGTTATAGTGTTTTGGCTGTAGGCGAGTTGTCCTGTTCCCGCCACAGGAAGTAGCTATTCAGCCGAACTCTTGCTGCTACCTTCCTGCGTGTGTTCCTGTGCATTAGACTGTGACGGAATGGGTCCATGTTTTGCTGCCAACCTGCGCTGTAGATGTATGACTCTGGATATTTGCTGCAGTATCGTGCCAAAGGACATATTTGTATTATCTAGCACCCAGGCTTACGGAAAAGTCTGGTTATCTGACGAGTATACTGGTCGAGTAGCTGAAAATTCGTGGAAACAGAATCGTATTATTATCCTATTGTGGACAGTGCTGTGTTAGCACCGTGTAGAACAGTGTAGTCGCCTTGATAGTGGGTACTATACCGTGCCAAAGGACACTAATGTTATTAGTCGGCACACAGACTTACCGAGAAGTCTGATTTCCTGGATCTATATTTTGCTGTTGGATGTTAGATGTGTGAGTGGCAGAAAATCTAGATTGGTGACATCGTTATCAGCGAGTTTTGGCAGCCATGATAAATTGTAAAACACGACTGTTTCACGTGTGAGGACAGAAGTCGAAAAAAGATTAAGCGGGAAAGAGACAGGGAGTTTTGTGGCTTGTCCGATACGGACGTGTTTTGATTCTCTTTTTATTGAGTATGTATTATGGCCTAGAGTTTGCTAAAGTGGTTTATTCTGTAGGACATAATTATAATTGTGGAGTGGTTTATTGTCCATTGATATTATTGTTAAGCCATCGGGTATAATTTGCCAGTGGATTAAGTTTTCCATTGTTGTAATTCTGGTTCGCCATAGTGAGCGATTTTCAGTACTGAGTTTGTATAGTACTGTTATACTGTCATGCGTGAGATTAATTTAATAAATTGATTCGAGAAGTTTGTCGGGCAGTGTTGTATGTATTCCATACTGTTTTCAGCCGTGTGTGGCTATACTGTGTGCAGTGTTCTATTAAAAAGGAAATCCTGTAGAAAGTGGTATCTTTCTGTGTCCACCATTTCATGTTGTGGTCGTCTCCTAGCGGAGCGAGCCAAGTATTAAATAAGTGTCATTATAAAATCCACAGCATTAATTGGTAGTTGACATTCTCCAATTATTGCAGTCTGCAAGATCTCCATTCTTGGGCAATTTGATAATTATTCCTTTGTTCCACTCCGTTGGTGTTGTCCCTGTTTTCCAGACTTGTGCAAATAACGGTTCTAATAGTTCTGCTGCTAGCTCAGGGTCTGTCTTAAATAGCTCTGCATTTAAGCTATCATGGTCAGGAGCTTTTCCATTCTTTAACCCCTCGATTGATGTGATGATTTCTTTTTTTCGTGGAATGTCTGTATTAACATCTAGATCCTTTTCAGCCTCAGGAACATTCAATTGTGTCTCTGTTGGTTCCTTGTTAAGAGTTTCTCAGAAATGCTCTGCCCATCTTGTTTCCTGTCCCTCTGCTGTCGTGATGAGATTTCCTTGCTTATCTCTTACTAATGTAATATTGTTTGCACCTCGTTTTCCGCTGACAAAATGTGGGTAATAATTCCCATTAGATAGTTATAGTTTCATCGTGACCTACTTCTCGTATTATAACAAAATTTTACTTTATGCACATGTGGACGTCGTGAACAGGTAGGTAGTCATAGCTTAATAAATAAAAAAGCTTTATCAAATTGAAATAGAACAAAGAATCCAATATTGCTCAGCTCTAAAACGGCAGAAAACTGCAGTAAGATAAGGAAGGAAATTAGGCACAAATCTCAACAGAAAGCCAGATAGGAAGCTGCAGAGGAAGCTGTCTATTCTGACAGTATGTTCTAAACGACAAGTAAGCAATTTTTCAGGGGCAATATTACATACTTATTTAATTGTAGTCTACTGTATTTATGGAGAAAAATGCGATTTTCTTAAAATATACTTTTCTCATCTTAATGTTCTTATAACTTCCACACTTATGTATTAATTGACATGAGAATTGGCACATATGTTGCCCATAATCTTTTAAAACTATTTTTGGTGATGGATTTTTAGTATCTTATCAAACTTTTGATTTATTGCAAAAAGTAATGTAAAATTTAGCAAAATTTGTTACTATTTTTAGACACTAAATTCAAAGTCCAACAACTTTTTTTGTTTTAAAATTATCGAAAATCAATCATATAAAAAGTTTTAAAATATACTACTCGTCAAAAGTCTAGGGCCACCCTATTATTTTCAATACACTTTTATATAAGCGCATAGAATGATTAAATGAAGGACGTTTTTAGTAAAAATCGGTGCAATATCTTCCTCTGACAGTCCTCTATGCACGTTAAGCATAAAAACAACTCCCCAACAACCATGGTGATCACGTGAAATTTGGTTTGCTGACCATAAATTCACATTTTTAATCTGTTTTTTCTAACTTCCGTACAACCAAACAGGTGAAGTAATCGTGCTGATTGACATTCCACGTGCAATGGCGACTTTTCGTGAACAGAGTTCACACTTAATTTGTTTTACAATCAGCAGACTTATGGTAGTTTCATCACTTGCAAAAACCATGCCACCGAGAAGAAGTCTTGACACCTTACACAGAATTAGGGCTATAGCGTGGGTTGAAAGTGGTTTATCTGTCCGTGAGGTTGCTAGACGGCTTGCAGTGTCACACTCTACTATCCAAAGAATTTTGGAGAGATTTCAGGCCACAGGAAGTGTGGAGGATCGCCACCGGCCAGCTCGCCATAGATGCACCAATAGACATGATGAACGGTACCTCTTGTTGTCAGCCCTGCGCCATCGAACAGTGACTTGTTCCACTCTAAGATATCAGCTGAGACAAACTGTAAACGTTAATGTCAGTCAAAGCACCATTCGCAGACGTTTACATGAATTTGGACTGGCTGCTCGACGTCCTGCAGTCAGAATCCCTCTTACTCCTGCTCATCGCAGAGCCCGTGTTGCTTGGTGTCGCGAGCACATCCGATGGACAAGGCAACAATGGAGTCACGTTCTCTTCACTGATGAATCTCGCTTCACTGTGTCATTCAATGATGGCAGGATTCGAGTTTGGAGACGACCAGGAGAGCGATTTACTGATGACACAATTCGAGAGGTGGATCGTTATGGTATGGATTCTGTCATGGGCTGGGGAGGCTTCCACAGACACGGCAGGACCCCACTCTACATCATCCAAGGCAACTTGACCGGCCCAAGATACCAGAACGAAATCTTGAGACCAATTGTTCAGCCTGCTCTGGAGACCATAGGTGGTAATGCCATCCTCCAAGATGATAACGCTCGACCCCATCGAGCTCGTGTGGTGAATAAGTTTATTCAGCAACATGGGATCATCAGGATGGCGTGGCCAGTTCATTCACCTGACCTTTCTCCGATTGAGCACCTCTGGGATGTCCTTGGTCGAAGATTGTCAACAAATCACCCCCTGCCAATGGATGTTGCACAGCTGACTGCATTTCTGATTCAGGAATGGCAAGCTGTTCCTCAGGATACTCTTCGGACCCTTGTAGACTCGATGCGTCTACGCTGTCTTAAAAGCCTTGCTGCAAACGGTGGTCATACCCGATTTTGAAATGTCTATTTGTCCAATATCTATTGTGTGACTTTTGAAAAGGCGGGTGACACACTTCACAGCTTCATTGCGTTTGAATGTGTGTTTCCATTTCTTTACGTGACATGTCAATTTGGTATTCAATAAATGCCGTTTTGACTGATACCAATTACGTTTATATCAGATTTGTTTTATGGTTTCAACCAAGGTTTTTCTAAGTGGCCCTTGACTTTTGACGAGTAGTATATAATTTTAAACATTGTGTTCAAATTTAGTATTCATAGCTTAATAAATAAAAAATCCTGAACCAATTGAAATAGAACAATAGAATCCAATATGGCCGCCGTTTCTATGGCAACTAGGGGTGCTGTGCCATCAAACTCTTCATTTTGCGTATCTAGTATTGATATAGGTTAAGTCTGTGCATTTTCATTGAAATCCAGCAATTAATAACGAAAATAGCATTTCAGTGTAGCTCCTCCCCTTAAATACTATAGAGTTTGATGCACATCTTAAAGTATTAAACACATATATGCTCTGCTACTTTCAATGACAGTTTACGTGTGTAAACAATTGCTACATTCGCAGATCAGCACACCAAAATGTTTCATCGGCGCCTGGCAGCGAACTTTCTTCCTTAGTCGTTCCACCTCTACCGTGCAGCCGGAGTGGCTATTAGATATGGCGTTCACCTCTATGTATAAAGGTACCGGTCGGTTTCCAGTGCAGGTAATAGTTTTGATGGAATTTCTACATAACTACTGGGAACTAATAATGTCATACTTCCGCCTGATTCCCTTCGTAGTGAGATCAGATACCTGGCCTTCTCAAATAAGGATGACAAAAAGGAGGTCCCGTCTGCAACTTACGCACATTAAACAATCTTCGGCTGTTGAAAATCGTAAAGAGTAGGCCATACGGCCATTACCCTTGCAGAATTTACATTGGGATCCTTGCTGGTGCTTTAGAGTTCGTACGCTGTGCTGAGATCCTCCTTGAGATCTAAGGTAGGAGGTATGAGCACTGATGGAGTTGACCGCGTGCAATGAAGATGGTCCTTAACACAATTGTCGGCCTTTTTAGAGGTAAGCGCCAGTCGAGTTGTCTTTCTTGCTCCTACCAGTCAACAAAACTGTTTTCTAATGTTCAACCTACAGCTGGCTTGACAAGTATAGCAGGTACTTCATTAAATTCTTATAATCACTTAGAAGGTAGGATTCTATAAATGAAAAATATACTTTCTCAGGTCCTTCATTACATTCTGCTAATCACTTAGAAGGTAAGATTATATAAGCTTTCTTGGATGAAAAATATACTTTCTCAGGTCCTTCATTACATTCTGCTAATCACTTAGAAGGCAGGGTTACATAAGCTTTCTTGGATGAAAAATATACTTTCTCAGGTCCTTCATTACATTCTGCTAATCACTTAGAAGGCAGGGTTACATAAGCTTTCTTGATTGAAAGATTTGCTTTCGCACTTTACTCTAAATTACTGAATGAAGAATGTCTTTTGAGTTTTGGGCAACTTTTTTTCACAGGGACTCAACAGTTTCAGATTTGTAAACCTGTCATATTCTGATATCAAGTGTTGTGTTCAACAGTTTAAAGGCTAGGGGTGTGTGGATACATTTTTATGCCCAGTAGCATTCGCATGTCTTAAGAAGGTTGCTTCACAAACACATCTTGGCCAGCAGTACAATACAGATGCTGGGGATAATTGTCAGTCAGTCGCAACCACATCTTCCAAGCGTCAATTGTTGCTTCTAGCAATCAGTAATTACATTCTGTAGCACAGTATTCATTTTTTTCCAACATGATCTTTGCACTGACATTTCTTTGATAATGTTAACCTCAAGGCCATATGGTTTAATTTCAATGACCTGCTTGAATGCTTTCCTGTTACCATCACTTAGCATGGTGGAGTGGTAAATTTATGTCGTGCCAGAGACCAGCTTCACAAAACATTACCAGCCTCAGCCTCCATCACATCTGAACTTCCTAGAACGAGGCAAATGTTTACATTAGTAAAATTACAAATAACAATGTAAACAAGCATTTTAACAATTCTACCTTAAAGTACGATTGAAGCAGAACAATACATGTAAGTAAAGAAATATGTTTCTAAATTTGATATTTATGGAGACCAAAAAAAGTTACATTAATACTCGTTTAAATGTTTAGGCAAGGGGACACTAAAGTAAGTTTCAAAAGTAAATACTCGTACCTTCACAATTTATATCACAGCCGTGCTTCACTTTTTCACTTGATGAAGTTTCCAATCTTTGTTCTCGTACCAAGAACCAGCTGGTGCACATGTCTGGAAGGTACTTTTTTAAATAACTGTGGTGAAGTGGGATGTTATAAATATTTATAGGGGACTTAGTGTACTGACTGAGATCAGCTGTGAAGGTATCTATATCTAATAAGAGTAGTGTATTATAGATAACCTTACTTGCTGCCACATATATATATATCTCAGTCAGAATTATTCTGGAATAGTGTGATGACTACGTTGTATGTCTAGGGTATGTGTATGATGAAGTGTAAGTCATAACAACAACAGACAGATAAACAATTTAATTTATTCCACCACACTTGACAACACTGTGACACTCACATACATAAAACACTCTACAAGGATATCTTAAAGGAGTCACTGATAACTTTTCAAATAACAATATGTATTCATTGCACTCATGAATGAATATGTGTCCTGATTCAACTACAAAGGGAACCAGGAATCACAATCAATTTAAATTACAAGTTATATGTACAGAATTTATCAATATGAATATAATAGTGACATATATTATTAAAAGTATCCTATGTGTGTCAGTTGTGTAGTAGTAATATGAGGTAATACTGGTTTTGTTTTGTTCAAGCTCTGTTGGTATTTGTCATCATGACTTCAATAGTTTGTCTTTAGTGGAACTATTATTGTAGATGTTCTCAGTTCCTGATATTAAAACAATTTACTTCCCCTCTTAAGTTTATGTTACAATGTTATTTTAAGATGGGGGTACATAATTTTGAGCTCAGCTGGCCACATCAGCTTATCTTGCGTGATGGCGGCAGGAAAAGACTCCTCTGCTCGATTTCTCCCCTGGGCTCTGGAGACACCTCACTGATAGCTAAATGGACCAAGGAGTATGCTGTCCGACTCTGGATTCAGCAAAGCTCTGACCAGGTGCTGCTCATACCATCAAGACCACGGTCCCTGAAAACAAGAAGGATGTACCTTCTACTTCATAACTAATTTATACTCTCTTTTTACACTGAGCACAATACATCACAAACATTGAGTTCAGAGCGTTAGGCCAACTGTCAGCTTCATCTGAAATACTTTATACCAGTATTAACCTCCTTAATGGTTACTACGCCTCTGCACTTCCAGCATTATTTCTGTCTAATCAACAATCTAGGTGTCAGTGTACTGTTTGGCCATTCCATGCAGTTTTACTTTCCTCCGACACCTTCTGTTCAGGCTGGAGCATTATAGGCTTTACATCATGTTTGCTACTGAACTACACATATATACAGGCATAAATTAACAATTCACATTCAATTTTCATTAAAAGATACTGAATGTTTCAAGCTTACCACAATTCATGGAAACAAACACAGATACGTTGATTAGCAATGAATTCTGGCACAAATACTGGCACAAATTCCCATCTGCTTATGTTCCAGGCTTTTATTTTAGCAAAAATGTGAGCTGGCTTCAACGCACTGTCGCTTTATCAAGCTTATTTGAACTAGTGGTCTCGAACTAACGCTCCTAAGTGAGTATATCAGCGAGTCTGGCCAATGGAGCCACGTTTCGACAAGTGTTTGAAAAAATTTTAACTTCCTACGTCTCCCCTAACAACCAAGGATAGCATTTATAGCCCGACTAATCGTGTTTAGCCTTACATATCATTCCAGCCAATCAGTTCAAATGTAACTTGTGGCCCATTTCCCGTACAATGGTGGTGAAAAAAAATCTACCACTGAGCGATTCTGATTTTGGGTGTTGTCTGACAGCACTATCATTTTATTTTGGCTATAACTTGTTAATTCCTAGACTATTTGCATAACGTTGTACATATTCTTTGTCAGCAAGCCCTAAGGAACCCAAATATACCAATTTAAAAGAGCTAAGTGGCTGCGTTCAAAATATGCAATTTCTAGGATAGTCGTGTAGTTGTTTTTTTTATTTTTTATGTGAGAACCGCCACCTGTCCTGCTGTACTGTCAGACTAATGTCAGGATTTCGGACATAAAACAGTAGAATGTCAGGTTTCCCCAATAAGCATTTTTCAGGTTTTAAAACCTAACTCTGGGAAGGGTAGTGAATTTTATCACTGTCCGTCCGAAAAAGTTAGTGCATGTGGCCTTACACGCGTGATAGTAGTAATTGTGTATCGCGCGACGCGTGTTTAATTTTGCATGCGTTCCTGATTTCATTCGCCCCTCTCTCTTTCTATCCTTTAGTCCATCTGTCTTTAGTTACGCCGTGTATAAAATGGAATGAATGAAATATTAAAATTAGGTCATTGTTCAGCTTGGTATCTCAATGTTTTTGCAAGAAATACAGCACACGTTTTAATGTGTTGTGGAAACGCTTGTATTTATGCAGTGGCTTATATTTAACGTGGAAACGTTACAATTTGCAGACGAAGCATAAAACAAAGGGGATTTCGAGTACATTCCTTGTGACGGCACTGTTATTTACCATTGCTCTTTTCTTTATTAGAATTTATTTGTTAGGCTTTATATTTACCTTTGAATTTATATATGTGGATTAGAATATTTCACGACACCTCCCCTCTTAAAACAGACATCCCATGTCAGTCCTTTATTCTATATACACATAGATAAATGTAAGTCAACTTGACTTTACTCTGCTGTGGTGCTATCATGGTTTTATGTAGTTGGGTCCATTCAGAGTAGGCACTACTCATGAAATCTGCCTCAGACTTCTACAACCAATAATATATTTCGGTTATGTTACTGAACAGCTGCAAGTGTGAGTGCTTGTCTTAATGCTGCTTCGCAACCCGTATTCACCATTTCTCTTCTCTGAGTCTGCGCAATGACATGTCCAGAGAACATTATATTTCCCTCAAAATGTACGTTATGAGGAGATAACATATACCTGGTGATAGCAGAGTTTTCGTAGTGGATCCCATAATCTTCTTATTATCCTGTATGAAACATTCGGAATATCCTCAATCAAAGAGGCAACTCAGGGATTCATTACGTTCCTCCGAAATGTTTACATCCAACAATTTTCTCATCATTCTAGAGAAGACACTAGGCGCATTCTTCAATCCAAATGGCAATCTATTAAACTCATAGTGTCCTTCTGAGGTACTAAAGGCTAGGTATGGTCTAACCTCAGGCTTTACTGGAATCTGATAGTATCCTTTACTCAAATCCACTTTTGAGAAATATTTAGCTTTATTTAGTCTGGCAAACAGCTGATTTGTATCCGGCAATGGATCCACCTGTCCTTCTGTAATAGCATTCAGTCTCCTGTAATCTATACAGAGTCTATGTTCTCCAGAGGGCTTCCTTAAGAGTACAACACCGGAACTATACGAAGATTCACTGTGCGAAATAATTCCTTCCTTCAACAGATAGTCTATCTCTTCCTTCAAAGCTTTCTCCTTAGCAAACGGAATCGAATATGGTTTCATACAGACAGGTGTGGGGTCTATCAGTTTCATATCATATTCCAATAGGTTTGTATGCCCTGGTCGGTCTGTTAACACCTCTGCATGATTATTTAGAACCTGTTGCACTCTCCCTTTCTGAGTTTTCGTTAAATGTGTACTGATTTTCACCTGGGCTGCTGTCTCACAGGGGTGTAATGGATATTCAAATGATGAAAGTGGTTCCTTTTTCATCTCCATGGCGATGGACAAGGTCAACAAGTGTGTCTCTTCCTGATGTTCTCTTTCCAAATATTTCTTCAGGAGATTCACATGATAGATTTTTTCTTTCCCCTTCTTATCTATCTTATAATTTGTTCTAGACACCTTCTCTAAAACTGTATATGGACCCTGCCATCCAATTTGTAACTTATTCTGACTCCCGGGCAAAAGAAGCAGTACTTTCTCTCCCACAGCCAAATTTCTGTCTTTCGCCTTCCTGTTATAATAAGCAGCATGTTTCTTCCTGGCTTGTTTCAAATTTTCATTGGCAAGTTTCCAGCCAGTTTTTAAACGAGTGGTCAGCTCATTCACATGTTGGTATGAAGATGTAATGTTTTCCTCTGCCTTTTCATCAGTCCACGTTCTTAACAAAGCTACATATGGACCTTTAATTTTGTGGACCTATTTGTCCATGCACCGGTATGGTCTCTTCCACTCGAAGCTTTATAGTGATGATTTTTCCTCCCAGAATTATCATTCACAAAACGACCGCTACCAATTTTTCTTTTGGGGCTTTCTCCCCACTTAAAATTCTTGATGAGAGATTTCCTCTCTACATCCTCTTCCTCCAGTTTGTTTAAGTCCGATTGAGGGATTGTCGGCTTATCCTGGGGTAAGACATCTTTTTGCACTCTCCGCATAGTGGCCATTGTAAAACAGTTAAGTGAAGCTTGTCCGTGAAAAGGGGCTTCCCATTCCATTTGGTCCACTTTATCAAATCTATTTTTCTTCTTATTTTCAGGCCTACTTTTGCCCCGTGGCGTGTCCAGGTCCTGATCCATGTTCCCACTTGTGGGTGTTCCCTCATGTGCTATGCTACACCTTTCTACAAAATTTTCAATGTCCCATCTTACTTTGGGCCAATAATAATTGTGAGCCACCTTTTGAATGATGGTACCTATCTTCTCATGGTCCCCATCTGGTTTCACATGTAGGCTCCTTATTAATTCTGCCCTATATCTTTTTGGAAGAACCAGCTGTCCGTGACCTGTGGATCTAGCTCCAGTCTTCCTATACATCAACTTGTTTTTCATGTAAAAATCTTCCTTGCCTGGAGTTGTATGACAAGTTGACAATTTTCTGAAACAAGGCTTGAGTGTTTTATCCCCAGCCTGTGCCTTCCTCATCTCTTCTGGAGTGGTATCTAACATAATATCCTCCTCCTGTCTTGAGGTCGACCTGACCTGAAGGGTTGCCATATACACAGGTTTCCTTCTGCAACGGTCAGTGTCATGATTGTCCATCTGACAATTCTTACACCACCTTTTTCCTTGGTTGAAAGATTTTCTTTCATCATATTTCCTTTCATCGAATTGTGGGAATTTATTTTTATTTTCATACCGTGGCCTATCAAACTGGTGCTTACCTTGGTTTTGATCCCTAGGATCAAATTTATTAAAGTTCTGTGGTGCCCTAAAGTTATCCACTTGTTTCTTTTTATTACCTGTTACCTCTGCTTGAGCTGCTTGATACCTTTCAGCAACATTTAGCAACTCACCCAGCCTCTCTGCACCTTGTTCCATGAGAAACTTTCTCAGGTCTGGAGCCATGGACTCTCTTAGCTGCTCTATAAGGACCATTTCCTTAAGATCTTGGGTTTTCCCCAGAGAAGTCCATTTCTCCAAGTATGTCTCTATTCGTGCAGAGAACTGGTGATAGGTTTCACCTGACAGTAGTTTAGCATTCCTAAATTTTTTCCTATAGAATTCTGCATTCTTTTCATACCTTAACAAAAGAGCCTGCTTTAGCATGTCATAATTTTCCTGATCACCTCTGCTCATATTAGCAAAAACTTCATAAGCTGCCCCACGAAGTCCTTGAGATAACTTTAAGCTCCACCTTTCTCTCTCTAACCCATACGTGGTAGCTAATAGTTCATACCTATTTAGGTAGCTCTCTATATCATCGTCTTTCTCAACAAAATGATCTAAATGAAAATTCATAGCTGAGGTTGAGGCTCCTTGGCTAGCAGTGGCATCAGAGGCAAAGGGACTGGCACCATTTTCAGGAGCATGGCCCTGAAACTCAAACTCCCTTAGTCGTAACTCATGTTCCCTTTGTAATCTCTTCTCCTCCTTTTCTGCTTCCCTTTCTGCAGCTAATTTCTTCTCTTCCCTTTCTGCAGCTAATTTCTTCTCTTCTCTTTCTGCAGCCTGTCTTCTTTCCTCGGCTTCCAATGCTTTAGCCTCTTTGTCAGCCTCAATCTGCAACCTCTTAATTTCTTTTTCAGCCTCTAACTTTCTTTCGGCTTCAAACCTTC
The DNA here is from genome assembly GCA_024509875.1 of Oreohelix idahoensis. NCBI lineage: Eukaryota > Metazoa > Mollusca > Gastropoda > Stylommatophora > Oreohelicidae > Oreohelix > Oreohelix idahoensis. The sequence goes on from JAMPIV010015471.1 coordinate 840,869, forward strand.
TTTCTTCGCGTTCAATAAATTTGTCACATTCCGTAGTGACATAGGCAACCATAACTTGCCCATCTAATCCTAACTCTTTTGCAGTCTGAACAGCAGCAGATCGAAACTTGGCCAGGTCCGCCATTGTCTATCAGGTAAATTTATACAATGTCTAACCAACAATTTAATCTCTAAATATATATCTAATGGACAACACAGGCACCGTGAGCTCAACCTTATTTAATTCCACCCAAGGATACCTTTTAATTCTTATATTCCCTGAAGTGAATTACCCCCAATATTTTTAATAGGGAAAGATTCAAAATCCCAAGAGCGAGACCCCAATATATGTGGTGAAGTGGGATGTTATAAATATTTATAGGGGACTTAGTGTACTGACTGAGATCAGCTGTGAAGGTATCTATATCTAATAAGAGTAGTGTATTATAGATAACCTTACTTGCTGCCACATATATATATATATCTCATTCAGAATTATTCTGGAATAGTGTGATGACTACGTTGTATGTCTAGGGTATGTGTATGATGAAGTGTAAGTCATAACAACAACAGACAGATAAACAATTTAATTTATTCCACCACACTTGACAACACTGTGACACTCACATACATAAAACACTCTACAAGGATATCTTAAAGGAGTCACTGATAACTTTTCAAATAACAATATGTATTCATTGCTGTCATGAATGAATATGTGTCCTGATTCAACTACAAAGGGAACCAGGAATCACAATCAATTTTAATTACAAGTTATATGTACAGAATTTATCAATATGAATATAATAGTGACATATATTATTAAAAGTATCCTATGTGTGTCAGTTGTGTAGTAGTAATATGAGGTAATACTGGTTTTGTTTTGTTCAAGCTCTGTTGGTATTTGTCATCATGACTTCAATAGTTTGTCTTTAGTGGAACTATTATTGTAGATGTTCTCAGTTCCTGATATTAAAACAATTTACTTCCCCTCTTAAGTTTATGTTACAATGTTATTTTAAGATGGGGGTACATAATTTTGAGCTCAGCTGGCCACATCAGCTTATCTTGCGTGATGGCGGCAGGAAAAGACTCCTCTGCTCGATTTCTCCCCTGGGCTATGGAGACACCTCACTGATAGCTAAATGGACCAAGGAGTATGCTGTCCGACTCTGGATTCAGCAAAGCTCTGACCAGGTGCTGCTCAATACCATCAAGACCACGGTCCCTGAAAACAAGAAGGATGTACCTTCTACTTCATAACTAATTTATACTCTCTTTTTACACTGAGCACAATACATCACAAACATTGAGTTCAGAGCGTTAGGCCAACTGTCAGCTTCATCTGAAATACTTTATACCAGTATTAACCTCCTTAATGGTTACTACGCCTCTGCACTTCCAGCATTATTTCTGTCTAATCAACAATCTAGGTGTCAGTGTACTGTTTGGCCATTCCATGCAGTTTTACTTTCCTCCGACACCTTCTGTTCAGGCTGGAGCATTATAGGCTTTACATCATGTTTGCTACTGAACTACACATATATACAGGCATAAATTAACAATTCACATTCAATTTTCATTAAAAGATACTGAATGTTTCAAGCTTACCACAATTCATGGAAACAAACACAGATACGTTGATTAGCAATGAATTCTGGCACAAATACTGGCACAAATTCCCATCTGCTTATGTTCCAGGCTTTTATTTTAGCAAAAATGTGAGCTGGCTTCAACGCACTGTCGCTTTATCAAGCTTATTTGAACTAGTGGTCTCGAACTAACGCTCCTAAGTGAGTATATCAGCGAGTCTGGCCAATGGAGCCACGTTTCGACAAGTGTTTGAAAAAATTTTAACTTCCTACGTCTCCCCTAACAACCAAGGATAGCATTTATAGCCCGACTAATCGTGTTTAGCCTTACATATCATTCCAGCCAATCAGTTCAAATGTAACTTGTGGCCCATTTCCCGTACAATGGTGGTGAAAAAAAAATCTACCACTGAGCGATTCTGATTTTGGGTGTTGTCTGACAGCACTATCATTTTATTTTGGCTATAACTTGTTAATTCCTAGACTATTTGCATAACGTTGTACATATTCTTTGTCAGCAAGCCCTAAGGAACCCAAATATACCAATTTAAAAGAGCTAAGTGGCTGCGTTCAAAATATGCAATTTCTAGGATAGTCGTGTAGTTGTTTTTTTTTTTTTTTTTTTTTATGTGAGAACCGCCACCTGTCCTGCTGTACTGTCAGACTAATGTCAGGATTTCGGACATAAAACAGTAGAATGTCAGGTTTCCCCAATAAGCGTTTTTCAGGTTTTAAAACCTAACTCTGGGAAGGGTAGTGAATTTTATCACTGTCCGTCCGAAAAAGTTAGTGCATGTGGCCTTACACGCGTGATAGTAGTAATTGTGTATCGCGCGACGCGTGTTTGATTTTGCATGCGTTCCTGATTTTCAGCCCTCCCTCTCTCTTTCTATCCTTTAGTCCATCTGTCTTTAGTTACGCCGTGTATAAAATGGAATGAATGAAATATTAAAATTAGGTCATTGTTCAGCTTGGTATCTCAATGTTTTTGCAAGAAATACAGCACACGTTTTAATGTGTTGTGGAAACGCTTGTATTTATGCAGTGGCTTATATTTAACGTGGAAACGTTACAATTTGCAGACGAAGCATAAACAAAGAGGGATTTCGAGTACATTCCTTGTGACGGCACTGTTATTTACCATTGCTCTTTTCTTTATTAGAATTTATTTGTTAGGCTTTATATTTACCTTTGAATTTATATATGTGGATTAGAATATTTCACGACACCTCCCCTCTTAAAACAGACATCCCATGTCAGTCCTTTATTCTATATACACATAGATAAATGTAAGTCAACTTGACTTTACTCTGCTGTGGTGCTATCATGGTTTTATGTAGTTGGGTCCATTCAGAGTAGGCACTACTCATGAAATCTGCCTCAGACTTCTACAACCAATAATATATTTCGGTTATGTTACTGAACAGCCGCAAGTGTGAGTGCTTGTCTTAATGCTGCTTCGCAACCCGTATTCACCATTTCTCTTCTCTGAGTCTGCGCAATGACATGTCCAGAGAACATTATATTTCCCTCAAAATATACGTTATGAGGAGATAACATATACCTGGTGATAGCAGAGTTTTCGTAGTGGATCCCATAATCTTCTTATTATCATGTATGAAACATTCGGAATATCCTCAATCAAAGAGGCAACTCAGGGATTCATTACGTTCCTCCGAAATGTTTACATCCAACAATTTTCTCATCATTCTAGAGAAGACACTAGGCGCATTCTTCAATCCAAATGGCAATCTATTAAACTCATAGTGTCCTTCTGAGGTACTAAAGGCTAGGTATGGTCTAACCTCAGGCTTTACTGGAATCTGATAGTATCCTTTACTCAAATCCACTTTTGAGAAATATTTAGCTTTATTTAGTCTGGCAAACAGCTGATTTGTATCCGGCAATGGATCCACCTGTTCTTCTGTAATAGCATTCAGTCTCCTGTAATCTATACAGAGTCTATGTTCTCCAGAGGGCTTCCTTAAGAGTACAACACCGGAACTATACGAAGATTCACTGTGCGAAATAATTCCTTCCTTCAACAGATAGTCTATCTCTTCCTTCAAAGCTTTCTCCTTAGCAAACGGAATCGAATATGGTTTCATACAGACAGGTGTGGGGTCTATCAGTTTCATATCATATTCCAATAGGTTTGTATGCCCTGGTCGGTCTGTTAACACCTCTGCATGATTATTTAGAACCTGTTGCACTCTCTCTTTCTGAGTTTTCGTTAAATGTGTACTGATTTTCACCTGGGCTGCTGTCTCACAGGGGTGTAATGGATATTCAAATGATGAAAGTGGTTCCTTTTTCATCTCCATGGCGATGGACAAGGTCAACAAGTGTGTCTCTTCCTGATGTTCTCTTTCCAAATATTTCTTCAGGAGATTCACATGATAGATTTTTTCTTTCCCCTTCTTATCTATCTTATAATTTGTTCTAGACACCTTCTCTAAAACTGTATATGGACCCTGCCATCCAATTTGTAACTTATTCTGACTCCCGGGCAAAAGAAGCAGTACTTTCTCTCCCACAGCCAAATTTCTGTCTTTCGCCTTCCTGTTATAATAAGCAGCATGTTTCTTCCTGGCTTGTTTCAAATTTTCATTGGCAAGTTTCCAGCCAGTTTTTAAACGAGTGGTCAGCTCATTCACATATTGGTATGAAGATGTAATGTTTTCCTCTGCCTTTTCATCAGTCCACGTTCTTAACAAAGCTACATATGGACCTTTAATTTTGTGGACCTATTTGTCCATGCACCGGTATGGTCTCTTCCACTCGAAGCTTTATAGTGATGATTTTTCCTCCCAGAATTATCATTCACAAAACGACCGCTACCAATTTTTCTTTTGGGGCTTTCTCCCCACTTAAAATTCTTGATGAGAGATTTCCTCTCTACATCCTCTTCCTCCAGTTTGTTTAAGTCCGATTGAGGGATTGTCGGCTTATCCTGGGGTAAGACATCTTTTTGCACTCTCCGCATAGTGGCCATTGTAAAACAGTTAAGTTAAGCTTGTCCGTGAAAAGGGGCTTCCCATTCCGTTTGGTCCACTTTATCAAATCTATTTTTCTTCTTATTTTCAGGCCTACTTTTGCCCCGTGGCGTGTCCAGGTCCTGATCCATGTTCCCACTTGTGGGTGTTCCCTCATGTGCTATGCTACACCTTTCTACAAAATTTTCAATGTCCCATCTTACTTTGGGCCAATAATAATTGTGAGCCACCTTTTGAATGATGGTACCTATCTTCTCATGGTCCCCATCTGGTTTCACATGTAGGCTCCTTATTAATTCTGCCCTATATCTTTTTGGAAGAACCAGCTGTCCGTGACCTGTGGATCTAGCTCCAGTCTTCCTATACATCAACTTGTTTTTCATGTAAAAATCTTCCTTGCCTGGAGTTGTATGACAAGTTGACAATTTTCTGAAACAAGGCTTGAGTGTTTTATCCCCAGCCTGTGCCTTCCTCATCTCTTCTGGAGTGGTATCTAACATAATATCCTCCTCCTGTCTTGAGGTCGACCTGACCTGAAGGGTTGCCATATACACAGGTTTCCTTCTGCAACGGTCAGTGTCATGATTGTCCATCTGACAATTCTTACACCACCTTTTTCCTTGGTTGAAAGATTTTCTTTCATCATATTTCCTTTCATCGAATTGTGGGAATTTATTTTTATTTTCATACCGTGGCCTATCAAACTGGTGCTTACCTTGGTTTTGATCCCTAGGATCAAATTTATTAAAGTTCTGTGGTGCCCTAAAGTTATCCACTTGTTTCTTTTTATTACCTGTTACCTCTGCTTGAGCTGCTTGATACCTTTCAGCAACATTTAGCAACTCACCCAGCCTCTCTGCACCTTGTTCCATGAGAAACTTTCTCAGGTCTGGAGCCATGGACTCTCTTAGTTGCTCTATAAGGACCATTTCCTTAAGATCTTGGGTTTTCCCCAGAGAAGTCCATTTCTCCAAGTATGTCTCTATTCGTGCAGAGAACTGGTGATAGGTTTCACCTGACAGTAGTTTAGCATTCCTAAATTTTTTCCTATAGAATTCTGCATTCTTTTCATACCTTAACAAAAGAGCCTGCTTTAGCATGTCATAATTTTCCTGATCACCTCTGCTCATTTTAGCAAAAACTTCATAAGCTGCCCCACGAAGTCCTTGAGATAACTTTAAGCTCCACCTTTCTCTCTCTAACCCATACGTGGTAGCTAATAGTTCATACCTATTTAGGTAGCTCTCTATATCATCGTCTTTCTCAACAAAATGATCTAAATGAAAATTCATAGCTGAGGTTGAGGCTCCTTGGCTAGCAGTGGCATCAGAGGCAAAGGGACTGGCACCATTTTCAGGAGCATGGCCCTGAAACTCAAACTCCCTTAGTCGTAACTCATGTTCCCTTTGTAATCTCTTCTCCTCCTTTTCTGCTTCCCTTTCTGCAGCTAATTTCTTCTCTTCCCTTTCTGCAGCTAATTTCTTCTCTTCTCTTTCTGCAGCCTGTCTTCTTTCCTCGGCTTCCAATGCTTTAGCCTCTTTGTCAGCCTCAATCTGCAACCTCTTAATTTCTTTTTCAGCCTCTAACTTTCTTTCGGCTTCAAACCTTCTTTCTTCGCGTTCAATAAATTTGTCACATTCCGTAGTGACATAGGCAACCATAACTTGCCCATCTAATCCTAACTCTTTTGCAGTCTGAACAGCAGCAGATCGAAACTTGGCCAGGTCCGCCATTGTCTATCAGGTAAATTTATACAATGTCTAACCAACAATTTAATCTCTAAATATATATCTAATGGACAACACAGGCACCGTGAGCTCAACCTTATTTAATTCCACCCAAGGATACCTTTTAATTCTTATATTCCCTGAAGTGAATTACCCCCAATATTTTTAATAGGGAAAGATTCAAAATCCCAAGAGCGAGACCCCAATATATGTGATGAAGTGGGATGTTATAAATATTTATAGGGGACTTAGTGTACTGAATGAGATCAGCTGTGAAGGTATCTATATCTAATAAGAGTAGTGTATTATAGATAACCTTACTTGCTGCCACATATATATATATCTCAGTCAGAATTATTCTGGAATAGTGTGATGACTACGTTGTATGTCTAGGGTATGTGTATGATGAAGTGTAAGTCATAACAACAACAGACAGATAAACAATTTAATTTATTCCACCACACTTGACAACACTGTGACACTCACATACATAAAACACTCTACAAGGATATCTTAAAGGAGTCACTGATAACTTTTCAAATAACAATATGTATTCATTGCTGTCATGAATGAATATGTGTCCTGATTCAACTACAAAGGGAACCAGGAATCACAATCAATTTAAATTACAAGTTATATGTACAGAATTTATCAATATGAATATAATAGTGACATATATTATTAAAAGTATCCTATGTGTGTCAGTTGTGTAGTAGTAATATGAGGTAATACTGGTTTTGTTTTGTTCAAGCTCTGTTGGTATTTGTCATCATGACTTCAATAGTTTGTCTTTAGTGGAACTATTATTGTAGATGTTCTCAGTTCCTGATATTAAAACAATTTACTTCCCCTCTTAAGTTTATGTTACAATGTTATTTTAAGATGGGGGTACATAATTTTGAGCTCAGCTGGCCACATCAGCTTATCTTGCGTGATGGCGGCAGGAAAAGACTCCTCTGCTCGATTTCTCCCCTGGGATCTGGAGACACCTCACTGATAGCTAAATGGACCAAGGAGTATGCTGTCCGACTCTGGATTCAGCAAAGCTCTGACCAGGTGCTGCTCAATACCATCAAGACCACGGTCCCTGAAAACAAGAAGGATGTACCTTCTACTTCATAACTAATTTATACTCTCTTTTTACACTGAGCACAATACATCACAAACATTGAGTTCAGAGCGTTAGGCCAACTGTCAGCTTCATCTGAAATACTTTATACCAGTATTAACCTCCTTAATGGTTACTACGCCTCTGCACTTCCAGCATTATTTCTGTCTAATCAACAATCTAGGTGTCAGTGTACTGTTTGGCCATTCCATGCAGTTTTACTTTCCTCCGACACCTTCTGTTCAGGCTGGAGCATTATAGGCTTTACATCATGTTTGCTACTGAACTACACATATATACAGGCATAAATTAACAATTCACATTCAATTTTCATTAAAAGATACTGAATGTTTCAAGCTTACCACAATTCATGGAAACAAACACAGATACGTTGATTAGCAATGAATTCTGGCACAAATACTGGCACAAATTCCCATCTGCTTATGTTCCAGGCTTTTATTTTAGCAAAAATGTGAGCTGGCTTCAACGCACTGTCGCTTTATCAAGCTTATTTGAACTAGTGGTCTCGAACTAACGCTCCTAAGTGAGTATATCAGCGAGTCTGGCCAATGGAGCCACGTTTCGACAAGTGTTTGAAAAAATTTTAACTTCCTACGTCTCCCCTAACAACCAAGGATAGCATTTATAGCCCGACTAATCGTGTTTAGCCTTACATATCATTCCAGCCAATCAGTTCAAATGTAACTTGTGGCCCATTTCCCGTACAATGGTGGTGAAAAAAAATCTACCACTGAGCGATTCTGATTTTGGGTGTTGTCTGACAGCACTATCATTTTATTTTGGCTATAACTTGTTAATTCCTAGACTATTTGCATAACGTTGTACATATTCTTTGTCAGCAAGCCCTAAGGAACCCAAATATACCAATTTAAAAGAGCTAAGTGGCTGCGTTCAAAATATGCAATTTCTAGGATAGTCGTGTAGTTGTTTTTTTATTTTTTATGTGAGAACCGCCACCTGTCCTGCTGTACTGTCAGACTAATGTCAGGATTTCGGACATAAAACAGTAGAATGTCAGGTTTCCCCAATAAGCGTTTTTCAGGTTTTAAAACCTAACTCTGGGAAGGGTAGTGAATTTTATCAATGTCCGTCCGAAAAAGTTAGTGCATGTGGCCTTACACGCGTGATAGTAGTAATTGTGTATCGCGCGACGCGTGTTTAATTTTGCATGCGTTCCTGATTTCATTCGCCCCTCTCTCTTTCTATCCTTTAGTCCATCTGTCTTTAGTTACGCCGTGTATAAAATGGAATGAATGAAATATTAAAATTAGGTCATTGTTCAGCTTGGTATCTCAATGTTTTTGCAAGAAATACAGCACACGTTTTAATGTGTTGTGGAAACGCTTGTATTTATGCAGTGGCTTATATTTAACGTGGAAACGTTACAATTTGCAGACGAAGCATAAACAAAGAGGGATTTCGAGTACATTCCTTGTGACGGCACTGTTATTTACCATTGCTCTTTTCTTTATTAGAATTTATTTGTTAGGCTTTATATTTACCTTTGAATTTATATATGTGGATTAGAATATTTCACGACAATAACACACGGGCTGCAGTGACAAGACATGTCAATACAATACATTAAAAAATCAACATTAAATTGAGAAAACAAATGTGCACTAAGGTTACAGGAATCATGATAATGTATTGACTTATGAGTAGTCATCCGTTATTCTTGTAACTCAGAAAAATGTGATGATTTCGAATTGGGTGTCTTCTTTGATGTCATCCCAGTAAGTCGTCGACGTTGTTAGGGTTAGGTTTAGGATACCTAAACATAAACATTACTCCTATTTAATGCATCTCTGAATTATATTTTAAAGCCCTATCGAACTTACAGCCCGGTGTTCTTTATTTCAACCCCTAAACCTAACCCTTACCCCTGTTTACTGCGTCTCTGAAGTCTTTTTTTTTAAAGGCTCTATCGAACAGAGAGTCCGTTGTGCTCTGTTTCAACCCTCTTTGCCTCAGTAAAAATGACTAATATTTTTACCCTTGCCGCTCACAGTTAGTACGTTTTACAAGTGCTATAGAACACGTCTTGCTTCCATCGCTAACTCTGGCTTTTTCCAGTTGGGGTTAACCAGAGCATCTCATTTTTGAGGCCTTTTCCAAACCCTCTCCTCTCCCCCCCCCCTCCCCCCCACCCCCCGCTTAAAAAAAAACCAAACAAACAAAACAAAAACAACAACAACAACAAAGAAACAAAAAAAAAATGGCGAGGCCGACCAGAATGTAAATACCAGGACTGGGACGAACATTAACTTTCACAGATGACATAATCAAGTAGAGAACTGGCTCAGTCAGACAGGAAATGGTCCAAGGCATACACGAGACACTAGAGGCAGTTTCTAAATGGTGTATGTAAAGCGTATCAGGTGTGACAGCCCGTGGTTGTATTATGAATCATCTATGGCAATGTCTGCCCAGATTCGCTTACCTCTGTGGTTAGCATTGACTTGCTGTTTAACCACAACAGTCACACACACACACAGCACGTGATGCAATAACGCCATAGTAATTTGAATAGTGGTTTATTTACATATGAAAGGATCATTGCTGTCTGCTCTGACCTCCACATTTGGTCCATCATAGAATATATAATATGTAAGTTCATTCTTTCCTCACTCTCTCTCGCTCAGTATCGAATCTACACCTTCTGACCTTTTAACCATCAGTGATCATGCAGGTGCTATAGTCTCTAGTTCTGTTCTTTCTTCCTTATATTTTCTTATGTCTATTTGTTATCTATCATCTCAGTGTTCAGGTTATCTATTGGTAGACCGGGCCTCTCCGGGGATGTTGTTTTCCCTTTTATCACTGAGGAACATGACTACTGTCTATATGAAATAAAGTTCACTCTACGTACCTTTTCCTATCTGAATAATATCTAACTCACACCGTTTCTCCTTCTGAACAAGAATTTCTCCTATTCAATATTTCGGGTTAATCATTACCCAAAACTACTTTCTTGTCCATGAAATATTCATCCTTTAAACTACTTGAATAATGCCATTAACATGGCTGCTAGCGTACGTGCCATCCGCACACTAACTCACGCCTTCTGAACTGCCCGCTGAGAAAAGCGTGTTTCACCAAACTACTGTTCACCTCTGTCCTGCGCAACATTGTCCGCGCATCCCCTTCCTGTACTCTATCTGAACCGTCCCACCTCTAACTCTCCTTATTCCTTCCCTTTGACTGTAAATCGTTCTCTAACTGCCACACAGGGGTCATTCCCAACAAGGCCTGTGTGATGTGGTGCTCTTTAAACAAATCCATAGTGAAAGCAGACCTTTCAGACACCCTTTTCAGTGGGAAGAACATTGACAGGCAAGACATGTTAAGTATCTGGGAATAATGTTTGATCGTGGACTATCATTCAAGTATTGTGTCGAACTGATCATACAGAAGTGCAAGCGAGGACTGGCAGCCTTAAAAACAATAGCTGCTGCGCACTTGGAACAGAGAATATTGTTTCTCCTGTGTCATCACGCTGTCAGTGTCACAATTTGAACGACTGGAACGCATTCAAAATGAAAGGATGCGAGTAGGGTTGGGCTTAACACGTGATACCCCCAGTGTAACAATGAGATACATTCTCGGATAGCTGTCGATTAGATCCAGATATGCGATGGCCCAGGCAAAAGCATATATGCGCGTAACCACCGACAAAAGACACCACTTAAAGGTGCATATATCTGACATCAAAGGAGCAAGAATCAATAGGGATGTGTCAAGGATGGCGCAGGCAGAGGCTACGATTGGTCAGGTGACCAGGGTTGAAAATGTATCCAAAGAGAAGAGTGGAGTAAGTCATTGGAGAACTGGACAAACTACCACCAGGTCATCATTGGCCCTGGCAGAGAGTACAGATCTTGCGGCACTGGAAAAGCAGAGCTGGAGATTAATCAGCTGATAAGTGATCACGCTGGGGATGATGATGCCATTGTGTACACTGATGGGTCTGTAGTTGCATACTCCATCTGACCTAATCTCACCTCTAGCGAAAGCTGACCGCAGAGGCGTAAACGAAAACACCTGTGCCGTTTAACTTTTATCAGGACTGACGGAGCGGATAAGAGATCGTCTTGTCCCCGTCTGTGTGCATATATATATATATATATATATATATATATATATATATATATATATATATATATATATATATATATATATATATATATATATATAGCTATATAGAATACTAGCATCTGTTAATAAATTTTTTTTTTAATTCCTAGCAGACCTGATCAAGGGCGTCCAGTGGTCTTTTTCATTTTATGACTGGTTAAAGTTGTCTTTTCTTGGCTTTTGCGTCACCAATTTCATTGGTGAGCAAGGACGTGCCAAAGATACATGTGAAACACTTTAACTTGTAAATGTAACTAGACTTACAAAACTCAGAGATATTTTTCCAATTTTACTAGTCCACTGGGGTACACAAGAGAACACTTATACTCCCGACTTCTGACAGTCGTATTCAAGCGGATTTATCCAGAAAGTTACGCTGTTTCAGAATCGGGACTCTCCAATAGAGTCCGTCGATAGGATTATCATCATTATCATTCATAACATTTTTAGCAACCAGATGTGTCCCAATACTGGAAGTATTTTCCTTCTTTTTTAGCTGTAAACCTCAAGAGCACGTTTTGCTACACTAGCTATTCGCGGTGACGTTTGTTCATCCAGGAAAAACCCACAACAGATTCGGCGTTCACCTCGCTAGTCTTGACGTGTTAGTGGATGGACTGGCGCCAATTTGGGAAATAAAACCTGGCATGTTTTTGTTCAGAATAATTGTATTTCTAAGGGATATCACCAAGAGTAGGTAAGCGTGATTGAGTGACCACTGTATGGCAGAGAGAGTGAATATTTTTCTTTGTTACAGGAACTTTACCAACATTGGATTTTGCTTAAACTTGTTAACTTTACTGGGTAGCATATAGTAGGAACGAATTTCTTTACTATCTGTTCTGTAACTTAGTGATAACCTTTGACATTTCTGTTATTAACTGTTTGGGTTCTATTCTCCATAGGGGGAGGGCACATTTATAGAAGAAACTTAACTTTGTGTATTGGTCAGAAACATACCCAGTTAACCGTAGTTTTTCACGTCTGTGTGTCTTTTCACATATCTGTGTGTGTATGTGTATTTAAACATATATTTATATGTATGAGGAGGGCAAGGTTGTCTTGTACTAAATTATAGTCGTATAGACAGGCTGGAATAGAGAAACTTACTTATTCCATAGACATATTTTGATCCTTAAACTATCACCCGTGAAATCTATTTCTCACACCTTTTTTTCTCACGTACTTACCAACATCCACTCTACTCAGACGGGATTAAAAATAACTCTCAACCTATCAGTACGACAAATATTGCTTGTCCTGGCAACCAAACCTCTTAGTCAGGGTAGAATTGAAACCATCAAATCAATGTGATTAAAAGTTTATCGAAGTTCGCTATTTGGCGCCGATGAAACATTTTAGTGTGCGCATCTGCGTTCAGAGAAGACAAAATTACAAAGGATCATCGTTAAAAGTGGCAGGGCACATATGTGCTCACTGCTTTAACATGTGCATCATATTCATAATATTTAAAGTTGTTTTTATTCTAAACACAGAAAACAAAATACAAATGTAACAATTAAATAACTGTACAATAAGTGTAATAGAAATTGTATACGTTATATAATTGTTTAAAACAAATTGATAAAACTAAATAAAGAAAGAAAAACTGTTATTTAATTTAATATTTTTTTGTATAACAATATTGTTTCCCTTTGAATGTAAATAGGATAGATTCCCCTAACTTCTTTTTCTCTTTTATTGTCTGCAACAAGTTGTCTTTGGTAAGCTCGTATCCTACAGTTAACTATTTAGTGTCTTTCAATTTTACATACAAAATGTTTTAAGTATACCAAACGTACTTGTGTTAATACTACCAAAGACGCTATATATTACAATTCTCTATCTATTTCACTACAGTTTGGTATATAACATGTACATGTACACATACAATATTAACATACAATTTACACTAAAAGATATTACACTTCACTGTTAAGAATTCTTCAAAAAATAATTACGGCGCAGGGTGGAAAATAATTACGGAGTCAAAGAGATAAAGTATCATAAGGTTAAATGTTTTATACGTTTTTTTGTTTTTGTTTTTTTTTCACTTATTTCCGAGATTCGACATCCCGTCAAAACCTGACAAGAGGTGTGATCTCTCGGTTATAAGTTGGGTTCATTGTGTAAATTTTTATAACATTTTGATCCTGGACAGTTATCTCTGTCCGTTTTTTTTTAAATTTAGCGGGTTGGGGGGCCACATTTGTTTGCCATGAACACGTAGATTTCCGTGATATACCAGAGGTGTATAGCTGGTTGCATGGCGTCACGTCGTACGTTTATTCAAGTGTTGCTGCTTATTCAACCCAACCCATATACTTATTTATTAATATTTTCTAAGAGTAATGATTTTACCTCTATATCTATTATTGCTAGTGTGCCGACGTGTCGTTAAAAGTACTACTAGCTGAAATAAAGATCCATGTGTGTTTTTCGTTTCCTCTTGTGTCTACTGATAGTGTGTTCTTCCTTAACTCCAGCTGATTTATGACTTTGTCAATGATGATTTGAAACGGTGTCTAAAATTGCAATAAGTAACTATTTCTTCGATTGTTTACTGTTTGACTGTGTTGTTTTATTTGATATGTCAGTGATAAACTGTCTCTCTTGTTCTACCGTTTATGTCAGTGATAAACTGTCTCTCTTGTTCTACCGTTTGTGTTCGTTGTTTGTCGACTGTCTGCTTTATTTTTCTACCCGTAGTTATATAACCGTAATCGCTGTAGTCAGTTGTTGGTGTTGGTGTTTGATGTGTAGTTTCTGCTTACTTGACAGCGTATTTGTTGTCAACCTATTTATTGTCTTAGTTAATTATTTCAATAATAATTCTCATACCGCTATGACTTACTTACTTAGTCGTTCCCCTTCTACCGTGAGGTGTAGAGGTTTGGAAGAGAGAGCGCCAGACTATCCTATCGGCTGTCTTCCTAATGGCCTGGTTCCATTCTGGTTCTCGGTCCTTCAAAGATTGTCTAGTGTTGTCCTCCCAGCAGACTCTGGGTCATCCTGGGGGTCTGGATCCTTGGCTCTTTGTTTCCCATGCCTGCCGTGGTAGCCGATCTTCTCCCATTCTGCAGACCTTCCGCTATGACACATATTAATAATCTCAAAAAAACCTAAGTGACAGCGTTGTAAGTCTGCTCTAGCCCATATATAGTTCTGTCAGTATTACAAATATGCCCCAGTTAGCTCGCCTGTAGTTCTGTCAACATTACAAAACTTTCCTGGTCAGCTTATCTGTAGTTACGTAAATATTACAGATCTATCCCAGTCAGATCTATCCAATCTATTAAGTCAATGATTTTATGAAGATCATTAACCTAATAAGAAAGACCTATGAAGATATGACATGCAGAGTTCTTATTGAAGGGCAACTTACAGAACCGTTTAGGATTAGAACGGTAGTGAGATAGGGATGCCTCTTGTCTCTATTTCTTTTCTTACTAGTTATAGATTGTTTTATTTAAACATCAACATCTCATAATGTGACGTATTCTCTCCAGATCATTGTCTCCATTACGGCTGCTCTGAACGCATCACGATTTTGGGCAAGTCGACCTGCATCTTCCAAAGACATGTTCAGACTCTCTGTGATGTCCTGGATCCACCGTCGTCTAGGTCGTGCCCTGACCCTTTTTCCATGGACTATCATTTCCATTACTATTTATTCCATAGTATTATGTCTTTTTATATGACCGAACAATTTCAGTTTCCTTATTGCGATTGTATTTGGGAGCCAAATTTCCTCTACATTTAGTGAGTACAGTACGTCTCTGTTGGTCTTTTTTCTGTCCAGGGTATTCTCAACATCTTTATGTAGCATTTCATTTCGAAAGATTACTTTCGAACGATGTAATCTTTTTGCAACTGTTTTATTGATTGTCCATGTCTTGCAGCCGTATGTTGCTACTGGGAATATACATCCTCTGATCAGTTGTAACTTAGTTTCTATGCATGTGCCGTGCCATAGATTTTTCAACTGTATTAGTTTGTGTGAGGCAATTGCAAGTCTTTTTTTATTTCTACTGCAAAGTCGCCAGAGCTGTTGTTGATTAATCCTAAGTATCTTAAGTGCGTGTCTTTAATCTGTCACCAGATTGATATTTACCTCGTGTTTTTGGGCACGGCATCTGCAAACTTATCAGGCAAAGAACTGGGTCGTATCAATTATTTGGATAACCATGTCCTCAACTCACAGTTTGTAACGTCTCTACCCAGACAGAACGTCGATGGTAACAATAGCCACATAAGCGATAGGACAAACATATCAGACAAAGAAGTGGGTTGTATCAATTATTTGGCTGACCATGTCCTCAACTCACAGTTTGTAACGTCTCTACCCATACAGAACGTCGAGGGTAACAATAGCCACATAAGCGATAAGACAAACTTATCAGACAAAGACCTGGGTTGTATCAATTATTTGGCTGACCATGTCCTCAACTCACAGTTTGTAACGTCTCTGCCCAGACAGAAAGTCGAGGGTAACAATAGCCACATAAGCGATAAGACAAACTTATCAGACAAAGAACTGGGTTGTATTAATTATTTGGCTGACCGTGTCCACAACTCACAGTTTGTAACGTCTCTACCCAGACAGAACGTCGAGGGTAACAATATCCACATAAGCGATAAGACAAACTTATCAGACAAAGAACTGGGTTGTAGCAATTATTTGGCTGACCGTGTCCACAACTCACAACAGAACGTTGAGGGTAACAATAGCCACATACGCGATAAGACAAACTTATCAGACAAAGAACTGGGTTGTATCAATTATTTGGTTAAACATGTCCTCAACTCACAGTTTGTAACGTCTCTACCCAGACAGAACGTCGATGGTAACAATAGCAGGATAAGCGGTAAGACAAACAATTTGTAACGTCTCTACCCAGACAAGAACGTCGAGGGTAACAATAGCCACATAAGCGATAAAACAAACTCATTTTGGCTTTTACGTATTAATCAGGGCGCTCCAATTCACTGTCGTTATCTTCCAATAAACACCTGGTATCACTATACACAATTGATCATCATAACTGAAGGCCAATATTGCAACACCTGTGTCTAACCTCACAAGGCATAGCTAATTAAACTCAGACATCACATGAATTAAAGGAAAACAATGTAAACAATGAATGGCGTATAGGATTTAGTGCATAAAATGAGAGGTAGATTAATAATGCCGGTAAGAAAAAAAAATCAGAAACAAGTGACAATTCTGTCACGTTAACCCCTCTAGTTTCATTCACCCTTGGGTGAAGCATTTACAAGTTTAAGAAGCACTGCATGAAAGTACAAAACCCAACAAGACGTGTTGTAATTTGAGTTCAAGGTCTACCTCGCTGTATACACTTCGTGGTTTAAAAAAACAATACCGAGGGGAAAATAGTTAGCTGTTGTTTTCATCTTCCTTGTAATCCCAACAGTTATTCTCCTAAAGATAAATTTTTAAATTCTCTAACCAACATAAATCGGACCGGGGTATTATAGAACAGTACAAACCTGTATTTTTTTTCAGTTGTTTCAATTGACCCCGCTTGTATTTACCTGTATGAGGTGAAGTTTGGAATTTAACGACATATTTAAATAGAAGAATAAAGGACTTAGAAATGAGTGTGGTGCAATTATGAAGTCGATCTCTTCTACTCTCCGGCAGAAGTCAGTTACATGTGTTGTGAGCACTGATTATGTGCCGGTTCTGTGGTTGGAATTTTGTTTTCTCTGCTGTCAAGCAGATATAGGGTATTGTCAAGTCATCCTACATTCCCTTCGGTGTTAATTCGTCATGTTTGCGCTTCTCGGCTTTGCTAAGATTAGGCACAAATGGTGCAGTCAGCGACTAGAGTTCGGTTTAGCTAAAGCGTGCCGGGCGATAAACTTCCCGTCTGTGGACATATTACAGAAACGCACTTGACAGTCCGAATGTCGTAATAAGCTTTCTGCGGAGTTATTACGAAGATATTACTTGAGATACAAGTAAGAAGTTATTTGTAAACATTGTCGAGAGAGTGATCGGATGTTGGTATTCCAAATTTCAAGAGATGACATTTTCATTAACGCACATAAATTTCCTAGTAGAAATATTTTGAATTACCTCACCAAAATACACAGATTATGAAACTATAGGCCGGCATTCGCGATGTAGGAATAACCACATTTGTGACTGGGGCCTGGTCTAATAGTAAACAACACGTGCCAGAAACGAAAGGGGTAATATAACCTGACACTTTAATCAGGCTAGAACACTGTGAAAATTTATCTTGCGCAAAGAAGACAACCAGTCCTTGCCAGAGTTAAGAATAGTACCAGACCGAGCCTTGGTGGAGTATACTGTGGACCTAGAGTCTAGGGAAACGCTACCATTTGAATACGGAAAGCCGGAATCTGATGAAACTGCAACAGACAATCAAAAGTGGGAACGTTTTGCTAAAAAAAAACAACACCCCAGACCACGTGTAAGAGGCATCATCAAGCTGCGTTAAACTATTTCTCTGAGCCAGCAGTCTATGTGCCTAAAGATTGGCGTAAGTTGTACATATTAAATTCTATATTTTGCATTATTAACATGTGAACTAATATGTATAAAGTGACATGTGAAAATTAATGTGTGAAAATCGTTAGTTGATGTCCAATTCATTTGAGGCTGGCAACCTCATCATACAGAATGATGATTTCATGAACCACCACTGCCAGGGCTGATGACTGCCTTACAGCTAGTTTCTTACAGTGAACCAACAGCAGAGGTAGTCCCAAGTTCCATATGGAGCAGGGAGTGAATGATGAAAGAAATGATGTACATAATCTATATTATTAACATTTTTGACCATGTAAATGCAAATGTGAACATATTAAATCTATAATGTTAACATTTTCAAACATGGTAGATGTAAAGGAAAACATATTCAATTAATATTATTAATCTTTTCAACCATAGTACAATGTAATGTTAAATATGCATCTATTCAATTTATTTGTAATGAATGCTTTTCGCTTAATGAAATTAATATTAAGTATCAACGAGGGTTAAAGTTGTGAAGTAGATGAGATTGTGAAATGAGGCAAAGTATTGCACATGATGACGTTGCCATCCCCCATGCAAACCTTAAAATAGTCACCTTTTACGAAATGCCAGAGGGGGCCGTATTCCTATTTTTGTCTCTGTCCCTTCAGAGACCAACGGAAACTGTCCAGGACTTATTATTACTCACTTTTGTAATAATCCATGTGTATAAGGTAATGATGCCCAGCAGAATGTTTATGAAGTAGAAGTAGAAAGAGATGAAAAAGGCAATTCTTCCCTTTAGTCTTTCGTACCACAACTGGAATACAATCAGTATCTGAGGGCAATAGTGTAGAATAGGATACCAGTTTCCACAACAGACATTTAACAAAATAACTCTTAGTAGTTAAATTGTTTAAATTGTTATTTTTAATAGCGTTAAATTGCTTTTATGTATCATTCATTTTCCTTTTGGCTCCCTATACAGCCTGGAGTCAATACTGCAGCTGGTTCTCTCGCCGAAGCCTGCACAAAGCATTCACTTTGTAACTGTTAGGGTGGTTCAGATGGAAAATTTGGTTAGATGAGGTTACGTTTTATGAAGGAGATTAGCTGATTTTAATTTATAGTTTAAGGGGAATAATCGATAGAACGACAAGAGTGTCAAGAGTAGTGCTTACATCCGTTCTTTACTGGTAAGGCATGTTTGCCTTTGTTTATTGGTTATTTTTGGTAATGTGAGGGAAGGAAACTATTCACGTGTTTTAAATTGTCTGGTGAGTTGTTTGTCAGACAGCGTGTACTGGAGTGATCGAAAATAGTTGTTGCAAATCGATGATTTAGATTACGTCAGTCTGCTCCGAGATGTGATAGAAGTAGCATCAGTTTGCTCCCAGCAGTGATATATTTATCTTCTAGAAGTGGCAGCGAGTAGAACTGTCATCGGGCTAATAAGCCAATGGTTTTTGTTGATTCTGCGGTGGCAGAAAAGTGACTATCGCCCTGACGATTATCTCGTATTTATTTGCCACATTTGTGTATGGCAGTTTGATTTATTCTGAGGACGAGATGTCAGTGTTTCCAGTGAGAGAAATGTGTGTATTTCGAAAAACCAGGTACGTTGAACATTATGAGTTTTACAAATAGTATCGGGACACTCAATATTCAGAGGTTATTTGTTTCTCGTATTTTGTGACACTAGCTGGTGGTACTATTTGAGGGTACTATCTCTGGAAGAAGTGAGGGTACACGTAGCCTGATGTCGACTCTAGACACCATCATCAGATAGGTGTTAGATACTTGGGAGCAGAAATCCTAAAAGCAACTCTCAAGTTGATTTAATCATTTTAAATGCATTACATCCGCATGTCTCAGACACTTTCTTAAATACACTTAAACAGAAGTAAATAATAATAAGAGGAAATTCGCTGAATTAATACAGCTGGGGGCTTTAACGGGCTAACGGATTATAAGAAAACCCTATCCTTCCCAAAAGATAACAGCAGATACTAGAGTTAACATTTGCTCAGCCTCATGCAGCATTGTTCTCGCATTCGGCATATATTGTGGACACCACCTTGAGGTAGAAGCATCATTATCATTCTATCTACAACTCTGCCAAAAGTAATCTTGTGCGAAGGTAGACACCGTTGACGACCCACAATAGTTATTCTTAAGTTTTGAACACTGTTGGACCACTACTGCACAGCTAAGGGGAGGCAACCCGTGCCATTTGCTTTCTTAAGTATTTCTGCTAGGTGGTGGTCCATGTCTGGTTTCTTGATTTCCGAGGGTGGAACCACCGGCATGTATTCACAACTGTTATTGTTTGATGTAATTAAAATACCCATGTGAACAATTTATTCCATACACTTCCATCCTGTAGGGTATCTATTGGTATTTATTGGAATGACCTTAGCAGTTAGTTGTTGTGGTAAAAGATGCATATGCTTGGTGAGACTTATCTAACATAACTGTGTTCAGGTAATTTAGTCTTAACTACTTTCTCCGTAATTCCAATGGTATAATTTCTAAAGCCACTTCTAGAGCTTCATTGATGTTGATCTGATACACCTGTTCATAAAGCGTGATGCTGAATTCTGTCTAATTTAATCGTATTAGTGTGTGCAGCAGAGTCATATATTGTACTTCCATAATCTATTTGTTCTCTAATAAAAGCTATGTAAAAATTGAGCATTGTCTTAGTGATTGCACTCAATCCACTGCCTTTCAAATATCTTAACAAGTTAGCAAATCCTCTGCAAGACTCCACTAGTTTATCTATGTGTGTATTCCTATTTAGCTGTTGGTCCAGTGTCATTCCTAGATATCGAGAAATTAGCACTGTATTAATGTTTTGGACTTGGATTTGTGTGTCTATAATTTTATTTTTAACTGATCCGGTACAACCCCATCTTTTGTGAAGATCATCCACATTGTTTTATTTGTATTCATCCGAAATACCCACTATGTCATCCATTTACATACTTTATTTGTTTGCTTTTGTGTATTTAATGTTGACATATTTTTCCCAGATCTCCGTTCAAAAGCATCATCTGCATAATGTGATAATTTATTTTTTAAAGCATTAAATTCTTCACCTAAATCATTTACCGTTATTGTCAAAATTGATGGAGATATTACTGATCCTTGGGGTTTTCCATTTTGTTGTTCATGCGGTTCTTCTCTTCTTCTTCTGCGTTTGTCCTTAAATGGACGGTTGTTACGTCCTGTTGCCGTTTACAGCGAAGCTGCGATATTTGCGCCTTTCGGCCGATAACATTTCCCAATTTTGTGGCCGGGTTTGCCTTCCCTCTGATCCCTACTCTCTCAGCCAGACTGCAGAGATGCAGCCTGTTTTCAGGACCACCACTTGGAGGTAGAGTAGTGTCTTCGTCAGCTCTGGTTCGCTGACCCTGATGCAAGCAGTCAAGCTATGAGTCATTGACTGCATTCATTTCGTTTGCTGTGTCTTCGGTCCCTTCATACGGTTCTAATTTAACGTTATGTACCTGAACAGTCAAATATCTATGTTGCAGAAAATTATCTAAATAATTATATATTTCCCATGTTGCTCCTATCTTTTTCGTTTCAAATAGAGCACCGTCACTCTAGCATTTATCATAAGCCCTAGCTATTTCCAAAAATACTACCGCAATTGTTTCTATATTTTGAAATACTGGTTTTGCTTCATGTTTCAATTTAATTATCTGATTCATATTGCATCTGCTCTTTCCAAAATCTGACTGAGTTTGGCTATATAAATTATTCTTTTCCAGATAAAACGTTAATCTTGTATTTACTATGGTTTGTAATATTTTACGTAGATGAGACGTTAAACATATTGGTCTTTGTGAACTGGCATCATGGGCATCTTTTTTCTGGTTTTAGTATTGGAATAATTACTACTGTTTTTCACGTCTTAGGAATTTTTCCTGTATTCCAAATTTTGTTAAACAGGGATGTTACAGTTTCTTTGGTACTTTTTGGTATGTGTTTCAAGATTTCGCAGCTCAAGATGATGTATTTGGTTTTTCGTTTATTGTATTTTCAGCTTCTTCCATTGTAATATCTCCATTTTAATACGATAAATTTTCATTGTTCTAAGGTACTTCTTAATCGAGTATTTTTAAGAAGGATTGCTCTTCTGTTGGTTTCAACCTGTCCTAGTTTACCATAGAACTAACTCAATAATAGTATCTGGCCAGCACCTCTGCTTTCTGCCAGTCAGTCTCTGCCCTTTCAGGTCTTTCTATAGTAGGTATTATCATATATTTAGTTCTGCCTTTAATTGCTTTTAACTTATTCTACACATCTGTTAGAGATTGGTGCAGGGTTCAGCGTTAGGAAGACATTTCTTTACGATTTTCGTATTATTCTGTATGATTCCTTTCTTATTTTCTTCTGATCTAAATTATCTACGAATTTATTCTTTCTATATTCCCGTACAGATTGTTTTCTTTGTGTTTGAATGTTCGTACATTTAACAGTCCACCATGGTACTATGTTTTTTCGTTCCAATGTACATTCATTTTTTAATTGTTAATATGGAGTGAAATTATGTGTTTTGGCATATGTGCATTTGGTATATGTTTAACTGCTATTAGTGGTATTTCCCTTGTGAGATTATCTGCAAATACATCTAAATTTTCATTTTCTATCTTATTCATTTTTGCCTCTTCCATTTCTATTTGGAAACCTAACCATATTTGCTTTAATATAGTGAAATTTTAATATTTTGATTTTTCTACCAGTGTGTTAATTTGTAGTTATATTTTAGTGTTATTTCATTGGGTAAATGGTCTTAATTTATATCCTCAATAACTTCCCATTTTGCTTTAGCAAGATTTTGGTGTTACAATGCTTATATCATTAGCTGTGTCTTCCTTATTTGCAGAAGGGTTAATTCTTGTAACTGATCCATCACTCAGTATAATTAGTTTATTGTTTTCAATAAAGTACATCAGTAGTTTTCCCGACTTGTCTATTAAATTGCTTCGCCAAGTTGTATGATGAGCATTGAAGTCTACCACTATGATAGTTCTGTTGTTTATTCTTTTATTCACGTCTGTGAAATCTCTGTCGTTTATGTTTCCACTGTTCATGAAATAGACATTTTATGACTAATAAAAAGCGCCCCCCCCCCCACCCCCCAGCTCTCACACTCACATGCAAAATTTAAAAAAAAAGGAACCACAGAAATAACAGTCCAGAAGTCAAAATGTTATAAAAATGTGCACAATATACCCCTACTTCTAACCGAGAGATCACACCTCTTGTCAGGTTTTGGCGTGATGTCAAATCTCGGAAATAAGTGAAACAAAAAATAACTATGAGATACTTGAACCAGCAGAGATAAAGACTATAGGGCAAGGCATCCTTTTTTGCTTCAAAGGGAAACAATTTAACTATTAAATAAATATCAAACTAATTAACACATTTTCATAATTATTTAATTTTATAAATTCATTTTATAAAGTTATATAAGGCATAAAGAATTTTTTTATGTTTATCAGTACACTTCTGAAGTTGGTTAAGAGATTATTCTATGTCTCGTATTTCGAGTAAAATAACTTTCAATGATATGGTGTTTGGTGCACATGGTGAAGTAGTGAACACTTATATCCTCTGCCCCTGTCAATGATAGGTGTAATCCACAATCACTATCACAGTGGCAGATGTGAGTAGTAGAGAATGCGCAAAACGGTTATTATTCTGCAGGAGCGCTGCAGGAGCGCTGCAGGAGCGCCTGCAGGAGCATGACTTTTATATAGCAAAAATTCTGCAGGAGCGCTGCAGGGGCAAGATGGCGGACTTGAGATAACAAGGGGAGGTTATTTTTAGAGATATTTTTATATAAAAAGAAGAGGCGGGGCAAGATGGCGGACTTGAAATAACAAGGGGGAGATAAGTAGGTTGTTGTATTGGATGACTTTTTATATAAGGAAAATGTGGCAAAATGGCGGACTTGAGATAACAAGAAGAGGGGTATATTTTTTGTATAAGGAAAATGTTGCAAGATGGTGGTTTTTTATATAGTAATATATTATTGTTGTTGTTATTAGTATAGCCAACTTAGGTAGTGGCTGTGTTAGACAAACAAGAAGAGGATAATAGTTAGACTTTTAGATAATAGGGAGACAATAGGAAGACGATAGTTAGACGATATATTTAGATAACAAGAAGAGGTATTTTTAGACAATAGGAAGACGATATGTATACGAACAGTTATATTTAGATATAGACAAACAGTTATACAAACAGTTATTTTACAACAGTTAGACGAACATTTAGACAAAAAATTAGACGATATATAGGTAACAAAAAAGCGTTTTAGTTAATATAGTGTTTATTTTTCCAAATACTAAAGGGCAACTCTCAATCGCTTGGTAGGTTTCTTCTTCTTCTGTGGTAGATTAGGGACATCGGCCAGGTCTGTGGTGGGAAACCAACTCTGGTCTGGGGATACTGGACAGCTAGACTTCATGTATTCGTCAAACAGGTTAGTGAAGGTGGTAGGTTTCTTCGGGGGTAGGACATCGGTCCGGTCTGTGGTAGGAAACAAACTGGGTTCTGTTGGTTATTAACAGCTGGAGTTGATGTACTGGTCAAATGTGGTGCCAGTAGTAGGATAGGTATCCGTGCTTGGTGGCTGTAAGCGGTCAAATTCGGCGAGGATTTCGCTCTGTAATGTCAATAAATGATCAAACTCGGGTCGAGTTAACGTGATGCCGTGTTTGGTAGGAAATTTGAGGTAGGATTCACCAAAATATCTTCGCACGTGCAGTAAAGGTTGGCCTCAGGAAACACTTACAGACGCAGCCTTCAGACCACTAGCCAAAGGTTTAAGCATTTCATCACTTCTCTTGATGTAGACCCAGTTGGTGGGAGCAGTCATTTTCAACGAGGTGTATCTGTCGTTAATAAAGTGTCTTCCGTTTATATACAGGAATACCAGTTCAATCTGGTTGTTTTAGGCGCGCCCTAGCTTTGATTTGATTCGTCGAACATCGAGCGTGTGTTAGGCAAGACGTGATTCGTCGATGTATTGCGTGGGAACAATGACACATGGCCGTATTGGAGAGAAACCCGATACCAAAAAATACACACACCTGTCTATTGATTTCGTCTCTTGTTTACGAAAGGGGGGTTGAGTTTCACTAGCCAGGGTCTGACTAAGCGCGTAATTAATCGATCGTTGGCGTGTTGTCTAGCCAAAAATAGTAGTAGGACCCGCTGCATAGTACCACCTCGTGTTTTGATCAAGATGAAATAAATGGCGTAGAGCCCACAACCGTTGGTGACTACATCTTGTAAATGTCTGACGTTGTAGCTAACAGGTCGAGTAGAGTTTCTGGCTATAAAATTAACCAGGTCCGAGTGTGTAGGTGGTAGGCCAAAAGAATCAAAATATTCAAAAGTACCAAGTTCATTATAATATAGGGCGACCCAGAGGTCACCGGGGCGATAGCTAGGATCAGTGTTGATGACGAAAGCAGCCGTCTTGGTCGGATCGATGCGTAGAGGTAATTGGTCACGAGCTAACACTTTAACGAATCCAGTTCGTTTAATAAATATGTCTGACATGAGGATGGTGCGTATCTCGGTTGTATTCATTGTCTAAGTGGTGTAGTCTGTCAAACAGGAGGATGGTTCGTATCTCGTCTGTATTCATTGTCTAAGTGGTGTAGTCTGTCAAGACTTGGCGGGATTTCGAGATCGCCAAGATCGAGTCTTGCGTGGTGTGACCTCGGTGAATGTAGGTTTCTTCTTCTTCGGTGGTAGATTGGGGACATCGATCAGGTCTGTGGTTGTCGTAGGGAACCCACTCGGTTCGGAACTAGAGTTCGTGTATTCGTCAAACGTGTTAGTGGAATTGTAGGTTTCTTCGGTGGTAGATCTGTGACATCGGTCAGGTGGGTATCAGTGCGTGGTTCCTGTAGTCGGCCAATTTCGGCGAGGATTTCGCTCCTTAAAGTTAACAACTCTTTAAGCACTTCATCACAGCTCTTGATGTAGACCCAGTTGGTGGGAGCAGTCATTTTCAATGAGGTGTAGATTATCACTGCGTTAATAAAGTGTCTTCTAAGTGTTTATATGTAGGAATACCAGTTCAATCTGGTTTTTTTAGACGTGCCCTAGCTAGGATTTGATTCGTCGAACATCGAGCGTGTGAACAGACTCGTGTGTTAGGCAGGTTGTGATTCGTTGAAAATGATAGTTGACGTGGTTGTGTGTGAACAATGACACATGGCCGTATTGGGGTGAGGAGAAACCTGATAGCGAATATTCATAAAAGGAGGGGTAAAACCTTATAAAAAGGCGATAGAGGAAGGGTTCGGGTTCTTGTGCCGCTGTCTTTTGGTGATGATTTTACTCCTGTTGATCGTTTTCTCGAGCCGCGTGACGCTGTATATAGCGTATTAACACCCGCCGTAGGAACTCTACTGTTAGGTCGACAAGGTGGTCATGCGGGACCACCCGTAGAAGGACGTCCTCTAGGTGCATATTAACTAGATCCTCATCCGATGACGTCAGACAGGGATGGGCTAGTTGGTTCGGTTGTTCATCCCGACAACCTTCGCAATACCGAAACCGGTTCGCCTGGAGGTAGCTTAATATGGAAGTAAGGATGTTCCGACGACGTGAAGGCATCTGTAAAAATGAAAAAATAAAAACAAAGTTAGTATATATCTATAGATAAGCGGTACATATCATAGTTATCAACTACTCAAAAATATGACAGGGAATTTCCGATGTTGGGTGAATGTAATTACATATTGCTGTACACGGGGGTAGTTGCATCTTAAATATTGTATATCACGATTAATAACGATACTCATTTAGTAATATTTAAATTAACTGTGTTCCTGTAATGCTCTGTCCGATTTGCTGTTCCTTAGTGTGTGTGTCATCTGGTTAGCCTTATTTTGGACTTATTTGGTTGTGTTGTGGTACAAAAAGGTTGTTGTAGACGAGTTATCGTTACTCTTGTTAAATACTAGTCCCCTATATTTTATTTTTATACCTAGCATCGAAATGACTTACAATTAGTATTTATGCTCTATCTATGTCTAAAGCTAAATTAACACATAACTAGTTATTAAGTTAGCTTTCTTGGTTTGATAGACTCGTTCACTATTGATTATCTGTAATGTTTTAAAGAGTCTTGTTAAGGTATTATTTCTATAATATTGTGTATGTTCGTAAGCAATAACACGGGCTTTTTGTGTGTTTCATGAAAGTGTAGATACACTACGCAAAAGTGGTCTCACCAGAACTTTGTTATCTATGTAGATGTATTATAGTCTGGTTACAAACAACAAGCTGATTTAGAAGTAACTTTATCCTTTTTATTGGAGGGACTTGTGTTTTTTATTATCGTTTACATGAATAATATAACAATTGATTGTCCCAAACCCTTCCGACAACTATGTTTTACTACTTGATTTTGAGAAGAAAGACTTTTTTTTATAAACACTCTTGAATGAATCCCCCCCCCTTTGCCTAAGCGCTATAGAAATAAAGAGGAAAAATATAAAAAATAAAAAAAAAATAAAAAACTAATTTTTTGGTTTTGTGTTGTGTTGTGTGTTGTGTGTGTGTGTGGTGTGATGATGAGAATATAAAGACGCTGAGAGGTGAAGTGGGGATCGTAGGCAACTACTCCCCCCCTAGAAAGAAACCAGATCGATGGCCCCCACAAAAACAACGCGTGTAAATTTTCTGTTTTCACGTCACGTCACTAGGGCAAAAAAAACACAATCGAACAATAGTAGGAAATTTATAAAAGAAACATTCCTTCGTTCATGTGTTCAAATCCGCTACTTAAGGTTTTCAAATTTTTTTTTTTTTAATTTTTTTTTTTTTTTTTTTTTTATTTTACAAGTGCGGCATGTGGGTGATAGGTTTTTT
The DNA here is from genome assembly GCA_024509875.1 of Oreohelix idahoensis. Lineage (NCBI taxonomy): Eukaryota > Metazoa > Mollusca > Gastropoda > Stylommatophora > Oreohelicidae > Oreohelix > Oreohelix idahoensis. The sequence continues at coordinate 868,852 of JAMPIV010015471.1, forward strand.
TATCGTCTCCCCAAATCGTGCCAAAAAACAGGAGGCGACCATGGAAATATATAGTACATTAAATAAAAAAAGAAAAATATGCCCTCTAGACGACAGAAATATGCCCTCTAGAGACGACAGAAATATGCCCCTCTAGACGACAGAAATATGCCCTCTATACGACAGAAATATGCCCCCCCTCTAGACGACAGAAAAAAATGCCCTCTAGACGACATAAAAAATAATATGCCCCCTCTAGACGACAGAAATATGCCCTCTAGACGATAGAAATGTGACCACCGGGCAAACAATATTACATTAGTAAGAGATAAGCAAAGAAATCTCATCACGACAGTAAAGGGACAGGAAACAAGATGGGTAGGGCATATCAGAAAAACTCTGAACAAGGAACCACCAGAGACACAGTTCAATGTTCCTCAAGCTGAAAACGATCAAGCTGTTAATACAAACATTCAACGGAAGGAAGAAATCATCACGTCAATCAAGGGGTTAAAGAATGGAAAAACGCTTGACCACGATAACTTAAATGCAGAGCTAGTAAAGTATGAACGTGTGTGTGTATGACCAAAGGCGTTAAAAGAAAAAAAAACTACGTGTGTTTTGAGTTTTATTAAACATGGATGAGAGAGAAAGAGAGAAAGAAATATATATATATATATATATATATATATATATATATATATATATATATATATATATATATATATATATATATATAAAGAGAGAGAGAGAGAGAGAGAGAGAGAGAGAGAGAGAGAGAATAAACACAGTCTTATATGTAACATTCAGTTAAATAAGACACAGACAGGTTGAGAAAGAAAGAGAGAGAAAGAGAGAGAGAGAGAGAGAGAGAATAAACACAGTCTTATATGTAACAATCAGTTAAATAAGACACAGACAATCTGAGAAAGAAAGAAAGAGAGAGAGAGAGAGAGAGAGAGAGAGAGAGAGAGAGAGAATAAACACATTGTTATTTCTTATTCTATGTGAAAGAAATTGCCCCACGCACGCACTGTCAGAAAGATATCGATTAAAAAACCCAGCCTGGCGCGTGACCCAACGACCTGATCTGTCGTTTAAAATAATTCAGATATAAATATGAACTTGTTTCAATCAGGGTGACTTAATGTAATATGTTGATTGTATTATCTCTATATTTTTACATGTATAGTACTGTTAAAAAATATGCTATGTTCTAAATATTCTCTTTAATTTTCTTTATTATTTTATCATGTTAACACACAAAAATAAACCTCGCAAAAATGAACAAAAATACTTGTCTAACAGTAGGTGACAAACATGACTAAGTTTTAAACTAAGGAAAATTATTAACCTACAGTACATAATCGGTTAAGTCTTATCAAAAAAATATACACACATGTCCGGCTTTAACATAACACACAGATAACAATTTAGTATCTGAGTTAACATCTTAACAGATAAAAATAACAAGTTAGTATCTCCGTTAACACAGATATTAACAGTTAGACTATTTTGAAACAGCCTTTAGCAACACCGACTAGTGCACAGACATATCTTTTTGTTTAAATATTTAAACGACACACGAATACACAAACATCTAAAACTTTTTATAATGTTATTAAACAGAAATAATTTTACACCCTAACACAGGAAAAAACAGATATTTTTAAAGTTATTTATGGTACCCTAACAAAAATTAGTTGTCTTTTTTTGGTTTGTAACTAAGAAGTAAATTTAACAAAGAAAATAGAAATAAAACAGACCACACAACGATCAAAAGTTGGTATATATATATAGTCTATAGTAGAACATACCTACCACACGTTTACACTGCTCTCATTATATTACAAAAAAGTGCGCGTGTTTCAGGGTCAACGACCTTACACACCTGTTATTGCTCGCAAACAGTTGTCTGTAAATTGTCACGTACCGATAACGGTCATGTTTAAGAAATAACTCACCAATGTTTACTCAGTGCAAGTGTTCTGAAACAGCCTGTTTCACCTGGTAATATAATACTTACACAAACAGTGCTGTTGCTCTAAATGTCGTGTTTGGCCCGTACGATTATCGATCCACTGTGAAAACTCGTAGGAATTGTTTACTCAGCCACAGCTGCGAATAACTTGAATTACCCTATGGGACTTCGACATTAGCAAACTTTATTTGTGACATGAGACAAATGTATCGAGAAAGAAAGGCATTTGACACATTTTAACATCGGTTTAGTTGAATATGTAAAAAATATATCCAGAACTTAATAAGATACAAATGATAGCTTAAAAAGCAAGCTTTAAAATATATAACTAACAAAGAAATGTACCAAACAAAGAGAGAGAGAGAGAGAGAGACAGAGAGACAGAGAGAGAGAGACAGAGAGAGACAGAGAGAGAGAGACAGAGAGACAGAGAGAGAGAGACAGAGAGAGAGAGATAGAGAGATAGAGAGAGAGAAAGAGAGACAGAGACAGAGAGAGATAGAGAGAGAAAGAGAGAGATAGAGAGAAAGAGAGACAGAGAGAGATAGAGAGAGAAAGAGTGAGATAGAGAGAGAGAGATATTTTTAGACTAAAACATATACATTAAAATCAACCATCCTTTTAAAAGATGATATATAAGAAAACAAATCCCCCAGAGATATTTATGTGTTCCGAATAACATATTCCAGGTATTGTTATGTTCTTGACCAGTGATTCTCAAATTCTTGAACAGTGATTCTCAATACATGTCGGTGTCTGGGGTTCTCGTATTGGTTGGTTGAGTTCTTACATTTTTTTATTCTCACAATGTTTGCACAGTGATTCTCAAATTCTTGACCAGTGATTCTCAAATTCTTGAACAGTGATTCTCAATACATGTCGGTGTCTGGGGTTCTCGTATTGGTTGGTTGAGTTCTTACATTTTTTTAATTCTCACAATGTTTTACACAGTGATTCTCAAATTCTTGATCAGTGATTCTCAATATCTGTCGATAATAAAGTGTCTTCCGCTTATATACAGGAATACCAGTTCAATCTGGATTTTTTTAGGCGTGCCCTAGCTAGGATTTGATTCGTCGAACATCGAGCGTGTGTTAGACAGGAGGTGATTCGTCGATGTATTGCGTGGGAACAATGACACATGGCCGTATTGGAGAGAAACCCGATACCAAAAAATACACACACCTCTCTATTGATTTCGTCTCTTGTTTACGAAAGGGGGGTTGAGTTTCACTAGCCAGGGTCTGACTAAGCGCGTAAATAATCGATCGTTGGCGTGTTGTCTAGCCGAAAATGGTAGTAGGACCCGCTGCATAGTACCACCTCGTGTTTTGATTAAGATGAAATAAATGGCGTAGAGCCCACAAACGTTGGTGACTACATCTTGTAAATGTCTGACGTTGTAGTTAACAGGTCGAGTAGAGTTTCTGGCTATAAAATTAACCAGGTCCGAGTGTGTAGGTGGTAGGCCAAAAGAATCAAAATATTCAAAAGTACCAAGTCCATTATAATATAGGGCGACCCAGTGGTCACCGGGGCGATAGCTAGGATCAGTGTTGAAGGCCGAAAGCAGCCGTCTATGTCGGATCGATGCGTAGAGGTAATTGGTCACGAGCTAACACTTTAACGAGCCCAGTTTGTTTAACAAATATATCTGACAGGAGGATGGTGCGTATCTCGTCTGTATTCATTGTCTAAGTGGTGTAGTCTGTCAAAACTTGGCGCGATTTCGAGATCTCCAAGATCGAATCTTGCTCGGCGTAGACGAGAACCTGTAATGGTTCGGGTGTGACCTCGGCGAATTTAAGTTCTACTGAGACTGGGTCCGACTTGGCCATCTCAAACTGATCACCGTCTAGTAGACTGGGGGTGAGGTCAAAGGCGTATAAGGCGTAACTGTGCTTAAAATGTCTATACTCGAGGTCGTTGCTGGGGTCTTTACCAACCAGTCCCATAGCTAGATTCGTCGCGAAAAAGGCTCTCACATACTGTTTGTGTTCATAATCCATGGACAAAGGCTTGCCACTGACGGTTCTGCCGTCCGCGCTGACATTCAAATATATCAGACCAAAGGTAGCGAAATTGAACGGATTAGCCGTGTACGACCCGTTAAAAGCGGACGAAGTGACTAGTCCAAGCACGATCCGTGTAGGTGTTTGACTGAGAAACAGATTATCCTGCATGTGCGATAGCATACCTCTAGGGATAGAGAAAGTTTTTAACACAACTCGTTTCAAGGGGTACTTGGCATTACCTCGCACCAAGGCTTTCTAGTGGGCTAGAGAGACGGCAGGATTTAATTTAGCTTTCCGGACAACCAAGGCCGCATAAGTTATAATAGATTTATATCCAGCGGTGGGGTCGTGTCCCAGCACGTTGAAGGCATCTTTAGACAAGGTGAGTTTTACTTTAACTGTCACACCATTTAACAGGTAACGATCTTGAGCAAAGATATCTGAATGTAAACGACCCATCATATCAATCTCCTGAGAACCAGCCGCTATATGTCGACGCAGTCTTAACCCGTTGTTATTGTCACCAATTGTATCCGTAATAAAATTTGGCGTGTTTTTGTAAAACAGAGCCGATGTCAGATGGCCTCGTTTGGGTTCCTCCCCGTAATTCAACGTGGCTTCGATGTAAGCTCTATAAGGGTAGGTGTTCTCGCTGGGTGTAATCAGCGTATCGTTCAGTGAAACGTCGACTTGGGAGAATAAACTGTGCAGGTAATAGTTGATCGGGGCCACCTCTGCGTCAGCGGGTAATGCGCCGCCTTTAGCTAACGTAACTTTGGCGCGCACGTGTAGAAAAGTATTGAACAAATCTAGATATTCTTCACCGTTTCCCGAAATTACAAATTCCACCGGGGTTCCGGGGGCTAAGGCGGCCAACGGATGTATCTCCACAAATTGTCCCTCTTCTACGGCTGTCTGCGTTGGTGGTGCGCTAAACAAATCTAGACCACTGTGAAGACACTCGCACGAGTTGTGGTGAATAAGCGCCATCATTCAAATATATCAGAGTACCTTTGCTTCTTCTGGTGAGAATTAGAAGGCCGAGCTCGGTTAGTGCGTTTTATGCGTTTCGGCTCGCCAGGTGGGGCAGCTCTCGTTTTTCTTTTTCTTCTAAGCCCGCTGCCCGATTGGTTAGTGGTGAGGTGTTCAACCGCTCCCTGTAATAAACGTTGACCCGACTCCTTGGCTCGTTCGCAAAATGCCTCGCCAACATTTCTGCCGGCTAACGCATCGCTCGTGACCTGTAGACCGGTCCCAAGCCCTTCTCTGAGTAAAGCTTTGCCTCCAGTTTTTAACCACGAGAGAACCATACGACCGAGCCCGCCGAAAAAACTACCCAAACCATGTCCTCTTTGACTTCTGCCTCCGATAAACACTGGCATCCCGTGGCCAGCTTGGTTGCAGTAAAACTCCTCATACATCTTGGGGTTTCGTCGGATGGGTACGTGTCTGACCATTTTTCTAGTCAAAATCAAACCGTCTGTGAGTTCGGAAGTGTAGTGTCAACACCGAAGCTCCGCTAGTGAATGGGATAGTCTTACCCTGATCGTTAGTTAAAAGGATTTCCACCGCGTCAAACGAAAAACGGCTCAGGGGTACGTAGTGTGGTTTGTCATAAATCCTGAAAACAGAAGCATTAGTCCTCCATACATCATCCTCTAGCACGTTAAAATAACTTTTGGGAAATTGAATCTCAACCAATCCAACCTCGTAACGCGAACTCAAGTCTATAGTCTGTGGCAATTTGACGAAAAAGTGACCGGCGTTATTGTTTGGGTATATTTTCATCGAGGCATTACTGGGTAAAGTCACGTAAAAACTCATCCTATCTTGGGGTTAGGTAACATGTAACCCAGACAAATGCTCATTTAAGCGATCCAAAACTTCCCGCCTGGTCCCTCTGCGTTGCTCCGACTCAGATTGAATAACGAGACACCGATGACGACATATATAACGATCATCTGGCAGATGAAAACGATCTCTAGTCGCCGAACTAAGTTCCCAAAAAAAGGCCAGAACGAGGTTCTCGCGGTCTTGGGAGGGGGTGGCCGCAATACTGGGGTGCTCACGTCTTCTTCAATATCCATCAGTCTCGATATCTCGCTATCTGTTTGGACGAAATCCAGCTGTTGAATGACGAGTTATAACCGAACCATTTGACTAAATATTCTTTTACACCCCTACCACTGCGGCGTTCCTCCAAAATGGACTCGATTCGATAAAATATCTTGTCGCCGACTCGTTGCAGCTCTTCTTGGTAAAAAGAACCCTTCAATTCCTCACCCGAATCATCTTTAAGGACGTACGTGACCGGTCTTGTTTGGTTTAGTCGACTGATCGTAAACAACTCTTCTGTCCACGCCGGTGTATAACCCTTTTTAAAAGTTTGTCTGGCTTGGGCGATCCGCACGCGATCACCAGGTTTAAAATAGACTTTTCTCCCGACGACGTCAGGGGTCGAATACAAAGTACGCCACACTTCTTCTTGATTGCTCGGGGTAACTTCCACCGGTGCCATCTTAATACTCCGATGATACGAGTAATTGTAATTGTGGACCAGTTGTTGTATCACGTCGACGTAGCGAAGACTGTTGGTTTTGGTAAAGTAACGCCACGTTTTTTCTTTGAGGGTTCGATTAAACCGTTCGACGATAGCTGCTTTGGTATCCTCATTCTCCGTAGTGAAGAAATTGACCCCTTCGTTTTTAAGAAACTTTAAGAATGTTTTGTTGACAAACTCACTGCCTTTGTCTGTATGAAAATTTATCGGTTTGCGACTGTTAAAAATTGTTTTTACCGCTGCTACTAACGCTGTCCCAGTCTTGTTTTTCAGAGGAACAGTCCAAGCGAATTTACTAAACACATCAATACACGTTACTAGATACGAATACCCATCGTTGAATCTTTTTAAACCACGCAAGTCAATTAAATCAGCCTGGAACTGTTGATCGATACCACCCGCAATGGTCGTACGTCGTTTAAATTTTCTGCACACTGGTTTATGTAGGGTGTAGCTGTCCTGATGGCCTAACCACTCTTCATTTTTTTACGACTAAGTTTGGTGCTACGTTGTAAGGGGGCGATTCCACCATAAGCTCCAGGGCGTTTTGGATCGTAGTAATGTTGTTTTAAAATCACTTCTTTGGCCATGGTTCCCACTTTGGCGCCTTTTTCCTTCTTCTGAGAGAATACGACGATGATTCTCGCAATTTACTGTCCACCACCTTTTTTCGATTAGTGGGTGTGACGGGTGGTGACTGGGCGTTTTGTCCACGACCTCCTCTTTAAGTACAGTTGGTTGTTCGCTGGTTTGTGTTGGTGGTTTAATATCTACGAGACCTAGAGGTACGTGTCTGTTTTGTTCTAGTCGAGTCAAATAACGCTGTAATGTTTGTTGGTAGAGTCTAGCCTTGTCACCGATTGGCAGATCTTGTCGATCCAAGACTAGTTGCATTTGACTGTCCAATTCTCCCAAGTTATCTCTTAGAGCATCGGGTGGTCTATAAGGTTTTTCTTACAAACGAGGATCCATCAAAACCATTTTTTAGCCATCTAAAAGAGTCTTTTAGTACAGATAGTATTGGGGTTAACAACGCAGATAAGAAACCTCCAGATTGTAAAAATTGTTTTCGTCTTTTGAGCGAGACTTTCTTCTTGGTAAGCGCTCGCAGGATGTTTTTGTAACGACGTATACGTCTCTTCTGAGGAGGTGTCAGTGTAACGTTATCTTTCAAAACGTTGTGAAAACATTCACAGAGTGTTCCTACCAGCTCGGGTGATGCTGTTTTCATAACAGCCTTGATGACTGGTGGTTTGGCTGTACGTAGACATTTTAACATCTCAGCATGTTTTTTTACTTTTTCTCCCATTTCGTTACTTGGGTACGTAAACAGTATGTTGTTCCTCTGGGAATATCCGCGAACGAAGCCTTAAATTATCTGGTGTGTCTTGACTAAGATCAATTAGCATATACCCGTGTGGGACCGATGTTGCGTCTTTAAAACTCTCCTGAACATAGGCAGTCCGACCTGGGTACATCTGTTTGGCTAGATTAACAATCTAAGATCCATCGCGTGGATTTTTGAAAAGTACTATGTAATGAGAATTCAAACTAATGGTTCTGTGTTCTTTGTTCTTGCCAAATAAATTTTGCACGAGATAAAATACGCTTATATTTTTATGATGAGACTTTTTTGTAAATAATTTAGTTACACGTTCGTCTGTTTCGTTCATGAGGTCATCGATAATCACCAAACGTCTCTTATCACCTGTCCACTGCTCAATATCGGGCAGGCCTTCAATAAACTGAACTCCAGTCATTGAATTGTATAAAGGTTGCCACTCGGAGTAACAATATAAAATCTCATCGGGTACGACTGTGACCATATCCTTGATATGTGTTAAGAAACGCTGGACAAAAACAGTCTTTCCACTAGAACTAGGGCCTGAAATTAAACAGGTAAAAGGATGTGCAAATCTCGGATCCATATTTAATAATGATATCTTTCACTTACAACCAGTTATTTTATATCAAAAACCCTACACATTGTGAGAACAAAATAAAAAAAATGTGAGAACTCAACCAACATGTATTGAGAATCACTGATCAAGAATTTGAGAATCACTGTGTAAAACATTGTGAGAATAAAAAAAATGTAAGAACTCAACCAACCAATACGAGAACCCCAGACACCGACATGTATTGAGAATCACTGTTCCAGAATTTGAGAATCACTGGTCAAGAATTTGAGAATCACTGTGCAAACATTGTGAGAATAAAAAAATGTAAGAACTCAACCAACCAATACGAGAACCCCAGACACCGACATGTATTGAGAATCACTGTTCAAGAATTTGAGAATCACTGGTCAAGAACATAACAATACCTGGAATATGGTATTCGGAAAACATAAATATCTCTGGAGGATTTGTTTTCTTATATATCATCTTTTAAAAGGATGGTTGATTTTAATGTATATGTTTTAGTCTAAAAATATCTCTCTCTCTCTATCTCTCTCTCTCTTTCTCTCTCTATCTCTCTCTGTCTCTCTTTCTCTCTATCTCTCTCTTTCTCTCTCTATCTCTCTCTGTCTCTCTATCTTTCTATCTCTCTCTGTCTCTCTCTCTGTCTCTCTGTCTCTCTCTCTGTCTCTCTCTGTCTCTCTCTCTGTCTCTCGGTCTCTCTCTCTCTCTCTCTCTCTCTCTCTCTCTCTCTTTGTTTGGTACATTTCTTTTTTAGTTATATATTTTAAAGCTTGCTTTTTAAGCTATCATTTGTATCTTATTAAGTTCTGGATATATTTTTTATATATTCAACTAAACCGATGTTAAAATGTGTCAAATGCCTTTCTTTCTCGATACATTTGTCTCATGTCACAAATAAAGTTTGCTAATGTCGAAGTCCCATAGGGTAATTCAAGTTATTCGCAGCTGTGGCTGAGTAAACAATTCCTACGAGTTTTCACTGTGGATCGATAATCGTACGGGCCAAACACGACATTTAGTGCAACAGCACTGTTTGTGTAAGTATTATATTACCAGGTGAAACAGGCTGTTTCAGAACACCTGCACTGAGTAAACATTGGTGAGTTATTTCTTAAACATGACCGTTATCGGTACGTGACAATTTACAGACAACTGTTTGCGAGCAATAACAGGTGTGTAAGGTCGTTGACCCTGAAACACGCGCACTTTTTTGCAATATAATGAGAGCAGTGTAAGCGTGTGGTAGGTATGTTCTACAATAGACTATATATAAATATACCAACTTTTGATCGTTGTGTGGTCTGTTTTATTTCTATTTTCTTTGTTAAATTTACTTCTTAGTTACAAACCAAAAAAGACAACTAATTTTTGTTAGGGTACCATAAATAACTTTAAAAATATCTGTTTTTTCGTGTGTTAGGGTGTAAAATTATTTCTGTTTAATAACATTATAAAAAGTTTTAGATGTTTGTGTATTCGTGTGTCGTATTAAATATTTAAACAAAAAGATATGTCTGTGCACTAGTCGGTGTTGCTAAAGGCTGTTTCAAAATAGTCTAACTGTTAATATCTGTGTTAACGCAAATACTAACTTGTTATTTTTATCTGTTAAGATGTTAACTCAGATACTAAATTGTTATCTGTGTGTTATGTTAAAGCCGGACAAGTGTGTATATTTTTTGATAAGACTTAACCGATTATGTACTATAGGTTAATAATTTTCCTTAGTTTAAAACTTAGTCATGTTTGTCACCTACTGTTAGACAAGTATTTTTGTTCATTTTTGCGAGGTTTATTTTTGTGTGTTAACATGATAAAATAATAAAGAAAATTAAAGAGAATATTTAGAACATAGCATATTTTTTAACAGTACTATACATGTAAAAATATAGAGATAATACAATCAACATATTACATTAAGTCACCCTGATTCAAACAAGTTCATATTTATATCGGAATTATTTTAAACGACAGATCAGGTCGTTGGGTCACGCACCAGGCTGGGTTAAAGAATAAAAATTAACACTGTGTTTATTCCTTCTCTCTCTCTTTCTTTCTCAGATTGTCTGTGTCTTATTTAACTGATTGTTACATATAAGACTGTGTTTATTCTCTCTCTCTCTCTCTCTCTCTCTCTTTCTCTCTCTTTCTTTCTCAACTTGTCTGTGTCTTATTTAACTGAATGTTACATATAAGACTGTGTTTATTCTCTCTCTCTCTCTCTCTCTCTCTCTATCTATCTTTCTTTCTTTCTCTCTTTCTCTCTCATCCATGTTTAATAAAACTCAAAACACACGTAGTTTTTTTCTTTTAACGCCTTTGGTCATACACACACACGTTCATACTTTACTAGCTCTGCATTTAAGTTATCGTGGTCAGGCGTTTTTCCATTCTTTAACCCCTCGATTGACGTGATGATTTCTTCCTTCCGTGGAATGTTTGTATTAACAGCTTGATCGTTTTCAGCTTGATGAACATTGAACTGTGTCTCTGATGGTTCCTTGTTCAGAGTTTTTCTGATATGCCCTACCCATCTTGTTTCCTGTCCCTTTACTGTCGTGAAGAGATTTCTTTGCTTATCTCTTACTAATGTAATATTGTTTGCCCGGTGGTCACATTTCTATCATATCGAGGGGATATTTCTATCGTCTAGAGGGCATATTTCTGTCGTCTAGAGGGCATATTTCTGTCGTCTAGAGGGCATATTTCTGTCGTCTAGAGGGCATATTTCTGTCGTCTAGAGGGCATATTTCTGTCGTTTAGAGGGCATATTTCTGTTGTCTAGAGGGCATATTTCTGTTGTCTAGAGGGCATATTTCTGTCGTCTAGAGGGCATATTTCTTTTTATTTAATGTACTATATTTCCATGGTCGCCTCCTGTTTGGCACGATTGGGAGACAATATAAAAACCTATCACCACATGCCGCACTTGTAAAATAAAAAATAAAATAAAAAATTTTAAAAAAAATTTGAAAACCTTAAGTAGCGGATTTGAACACATGAACGAAGGAATGTTTCTTTTATAAATTTCCTACTATTGTTCGATTGTGTTTTGCCCTAGTGACGTGAACAGAAATTTACACGCGCTGTTTTGTGGGGCCATCGATCTGGTTTCTTTCTAGGGAGTAGTTGTCTACGATCCCACTTCACCTCTTAGCGTCTTATATTCTCATCACACACACACACACAACACAACACAATACCAAATTAGTTTTTTATTTTATATTTTCCTCTTTATTCTATAGCGCTTAGGCAAAGGGGGATTCACTCAAGAGTGTTTATAAAAAGTCTTTCTTCTCAAATCAAGTAGTAACATAAATGTCGGAAGGGTTTGGGACAATCAATTGTTATATTCATGTAAACGATAATAACACAACTCCTTCCAATAAAAAGGATAAAGTTACTTCTAAATCAGCTTGTTGTTTGTAACCAGACTATAATACATCTACATAGATAACAAAGTTCTGGTGAGACCACTTTTGCGTAGTGTATCTACACTTTCATGAAACACACAAAAAGCCCGTGTTATTGCTTACGAACATACACAATATTATAGAAATAATACCTTAACAAGACTCTTTAAAACATTACAGATAATCAATAGTGAACGAGTCTATCAAACCAAGAAAGCTAACTTAATAACTTGTTATGTGTTAATTTAGCTTTAGACATAGATAGAGCATAAATACTAATTGTAAGTCATTTCGATGCTAGGTATAAAAATAAAATATAGGGGACTAGTATTTAACAAGAGTAACGATAACTCGTCTACAACAACCTTTTTGTACCACAACACAACCAAATAAGTCCAAAATAAGGCTAACCAGATGACCGGTCGGGGTGGGACAAGCTTGGAGCAAAACAACAGCCACATGTACACACACACACACACTAAGGAACAGCAAATCGGACAGAGCATGACAGGAACACAGTTAATTTAAATATCACTTAATGAGTATCGTTATTAATCGTGATATACAATATTTAAGATGCAACTACCCCCGTGTACAGCAATATGTAATTACATTCACCCAACATCGGAAATTCCCTGTCATATTTTTGAGTAGTTGATAACTATGATAGTTCCCGCTTATCTATAGATATATAGTAACTTTGCTTTTTATTTTTTCATTTTTACAGATGCCTTCACGTCGTCGGAACATCCTTACTTCCATATTAAGCTACCTCCAGGCGAACCGGTTTCGGTATTGCGAAGGTTGTCGGGATGAACAACCGAACCAACTAGCCCATCCCTGTCTGACGTCATCGGATGAGGATCTAGTTAATATGCACCTAGAGGACGTTCTTCTACGGGTGGTCCCGCATGACCACCTTGTCGAGCTAACAGTAGAGTTCCTACGGCGGGTGTTAATACGCTATATACAGCGTCACGCGGCTCGAGAAAACGATCAACAGGAGTAAAATCATCACCAAAAGACAGCGGCACAAGAACCCGAACCCTTCCTCTATCGCCTTTTTATAAGGTTTTTACCCCTCCTTTTATGAATATTCGCTATCAGGTTTCTCCTCACCCCAATACGGCCATGTGTCATTGTTCACACACAACCACGTCAACTATCCTTTTCAACGAATCACAACCTGCCTAACACACGAGTCTGTTCACACGCTCGATGTTCGACGAATCAAATCCTAGCTAGGGCACGTCTAAAAAAAAACCAGATTGAACTGGTATTCCTACATATAAACACTTGGAAGACACTTTATTAACGCAGTGATAATCTACACCTCATTGAAAATGACTACTCCCACCAACTGGGTCTACATCAAGAGCTGTGATGAAGTGCTTAAAGAGTTGTTAACTTTAAGGAGCGAAATCCTCGCCGAAATTGCCCGACTACAGGAACCACGCACTGATACCCACCTGACCGATGTCACAGATCTACCACTGAAGAAACCTACAATTCCACTAACATGTTTGACGAATACACGAACTCTAGTTCCGAACCGAGTGGGTTTCCTACGACAACCACAGACCTGATCGATGTCCCCAATCTACCACCGAAGAAGAAGAAACCTACATTCACCGAGGTCACACCACGCAAGACTCGATCTTGGCGATCTCGAAATCCCGCCAAGTCTTGACAGACTACACCACTTAGACAATGAATACAGACGAGATACGAACCATCCTCCGGTTTGACAGACTACACCACTTAGACAATGAATACAACCGAGATACGCACCATCCTCCTGTCAGACATATTTGTTAAACGAACTGGGTTCGTTAAAGTGTTAGCTCGTGACCAATTACCTCTACGCATCGATCCGACCAAGACGGCTGCTTTCGTCATCAACACTGATCCTAGCTATCGCCCCGGTGACCACTGGGTCGCCCTAAATTATAATGAACTTGGTACTTTTGAATATTTTGATTCTTTTGGCCTACCACCTACACACTCGGACCTGGTTAATTTTATAGCCAGAAACTCTACTCGACCTGTTAACTACAACGTCAGACATTTACAAGATGTAGTCACCAACGTTTGTGGGCTCTACGCCATTTATTTCATCTTGATCAAAACACGAGGTGGTACTATGCAGCGGATCCTACTACTATTTTTGGCTAGACAACACGCCAACGATCGATTAATTATGCGCTTAGTCAGACCCTGGCTAGTGAAACTCAACCCCCCTTTCGTAAGCAAGAGACGAAATCAATAGACAGGTGTGTGTATTTTTTGGTATCGGGTTTCTCTCCAATACGGCCATGTGTCATTGTTCCCACGCAATACATCGACGAATCACGTCCTGCCTAACACACGCTCGATGTTTGACGAATCAAATCCTAGCTAGGGCACGCCTAAAACAACCAGATTGACTGGTATTCCTGTATATAAACGGAAGACACTTTATTAACGACAGATACACCTCGTTGAAAATGACTGCTCCCACCAACTGATTCTACATCAAGAGAAGTGATGAAATGCTTAAACCTTTGGCTAGTGGTCTGAAGGCTGCGTCTGTAAGTGTTTACCGAGACCAACCTTTACTGCACGTGCGAAGATATTTTGGTGAATCCTACCTCAAATTTCCTACCAAACACGGCATTACGTTAACTCGACCCGAGTTTGATCATTTATTGACATTACAGAGCGAAATCCTCGTCGAATTTGACCGCTTACAGCCACCAAGCACGGATACCTATCCTACTACTGGCACCACATTTGACCAGTACATCAACTCCAGCTGTTACCAACCAACAGAACCGAGTTTGTTTCCTACCACAGACCTGACCGATGTCCTACCCCCGATGAAACCTACCACCTTCACTAACCTGTTTGACGAATACATGAAGTCTAGCTGTCCAGTATCCCCAGACCCGAGTTGGTTTCCCACCACAGACCTGGCCGATGTCCCTAATCTACCACAGAAGAAGAAGAAACCTACCAAGCGATTGAGAGTTGCCCTTTAGTATTTGAAAAAATAAAAACTATATTAACTAAAACGCTTTTTTGTTACCTATATATCGTCTAATTGTTTGTCTAAATGTTCGTCTAACTGTTGTAAAATAACTGTTTGTATAACTGTTTGTATAACTGTTTGTCTATATCTAAATATAACTGTTCGTATACATATCGTCTTCCTATTGTCTAAAAATACCTCTTCTTGTTATCTAAATATATCGTCTAACTATCGTCTTCCTATTGTCTCCCTATTATCTAAAAGTCTAACTATTATCCTCTTCTTGTTTGTCTAACACAGCCACTACCTAAGTTGGCTATACTAATAACAACAAGAATAATATATTACTATATAAAAAAACCACCATCTTGCAACATTTTCCTTATATAAAAAATATACCCCTCTTCTTGTTATCTCAAGTCCGCCATTTTGCCACATTTTCCTTATATAAAAAGTCATCCAATACAACAACCTACTTATCTCCCCCTTGTTATCTCAAGTCCGCCATCTTGCCCCGCCTCTTCTTGTTATATAAAAATACCTCTACAAATAACCTCCCCTTGTTATCTCAAGTCCGCCATCTTGCCCCTGCAGCGCTCCTGCAGAATTTTTGCTATATAAAAGTCATGCTCCTACAGGCGCTCCTGCAGCGCTCCTGCAGAATAATAACCGTTTTGCGCATTTCTACTACTAAATAGCGCACTACGACAATCTTTTAAACACAATTTATTACTTGTCGTTACTTTTCTGGCCTGAGTGGCAAAGAAGTATGGCGACCTCCTCTAATTCTGAAGGTGCCGGGTTCGGTTCCTACTACAGGGCATATGTTTTGGTGGAATTGTTGTCAGAACTAGTGGGTCCTAATAAAGTAACACTCCCCTCTGGTCTCCTGGGTCGGAAGATCGGATGCCTAGCCTTCTCGGATAAACGCGAAGAAATAGGAGGTTCCGTGTGAACGTTGCGCACGGTCAAAATCCCTGGGCAGTTGGAAATTGTAAAGATTAGGCCATACGGCCCTGTCAGAATTTTCAAAAATTAGGAAAACCATCTCCAAACAAAAATATTTATAGAATGTATAATTCCTAAATACAGACATTGGGATCCTCGACGGTGCTTTGGAGTTCGTACACTGTGCTGATATATTCCTTGTCATCTATGGGAGGAGATCGTATCATTGATGACGTTGTCCGTGTGCAATAGAGATGGTCCTTAAAACCAAACAAACAAACCTCTTCTACCGTGGGGTGTAGAGGTTAGCCAGAGAAAGCGCCATATTATATTGTAAGCTGTGTTTCCTTTGGTCTGGTTCCATTCTAGTCCTCTGTCCTTCGGGTATTGTCTAATGTTATCCTCCCAGCGAACTCTGGGTCGTCCTGGAGATCTGGATCCCTGGCTATTGTTTTGTTATATGTGTCGTGGTAGCCGGTTTTCTCCAATTCTACAGACGTGACCAAACCATCGTAACTGGGAATGTCCCACTCGGGTCTGAGCAAACCGTATTACAAAACATCCCAGAAAACGGGTCTACGACCAGCGCTATTGTAAATACGCACAGACATAAATATGACAAAGGAAGAGAAATAGCGATTACAGAAAAACACATTCGTAATGAAGTTTTTGTTGCTGGATATACGATAACTTTATTTAGTAACTGTCTAAATTCACTGGTGGGTCCTCAAAACATAAGAGATGTTTAACCGGCCAGCTACTTCATTCGTTGCATCTAAGATACTGTGTTGTTTTAACATTGATAAGTTCATTCTCGACTTGCATGATTTAGAAAGTAACCCATATTCATTACGGTGACAGTGCTGCATACAAGATTATTTTTTTCTCTGGAACTGGAGGAATATTTCTACCTAACTCTACAAACTTCAGCCAGAAAGTCACTATTTATATAATAAATAGACGTCAAAATTAATAGCATGGACTTAAGTACCGGAAATATGGGACTTTAAGACCAAGTAGTGCAGGGGTCCCAGGCTGGGGTTCGCGTACCACTTGGAGATATCAGAAGCATCTCACAGGGTTGCACAGGATATTTGTTAAATAACTACAGGGTGGGCCAAACGTCTGGAAATGTAGGCAATTCGTCTTATAAACATGTTTTATCTCTTCTAACTTATATAATCATTTTTTTCAGTGCCAATATGGATTCAACATTAGCAGCAGATGAACGCACAGAGATTGTCGTCATGTACACAAGACAGGGATCCTCACAAAGAGCTGCCGAATTCTCTATGAATCCAGACGTTTGGGCAAAACTGTAAATAATTCATCTGAAATATTCCAAAAGTAGTAGTGTTAGTGAGTACGTCGGGGGAGTTTGGGGGTTCTCTTTCAGAAACTACACCAAGAATAAAACTGTTGGTTGAGAAGGCACATAATCAAGGGGTATAACTAATACGTTTGAATGTATTCTGATAAATATGTACCAAATTTCGTATACTAAAAAATATTGTTTTGTACTAAATAATGTTTTCTTTATGTCACATTAATTAACTTGTTTGTCACGTTAGTCCTATTTATTCGTTCCATTTTTTTTCTGCCCATCATAACATAGTTAAATAAATTCTCTACTAGATTATAGTAAACATTATGGCATCATAGGCACCCAAAAGATGGCATGGTGCCTAGATGGCAGGGAAGGTATTGTGATTGTCTTTCGTTGCTAGGCGGAGCTACTGAATGAAAAAATTTCTCTTCATTATATTCATGGTGCATTGTTGACTTTGTTAGAAATATTAACACTGGCGTTTCGAGACACTACGGAAATAGTACTCATTACCGTGTGCTTGAGTGAACGCATTACCGTGTGCTTGAGTGAACTCATTACCATGTGCTTGAGTGAACTCATTACCCTGTACTTGAGTGAACACATTACCGTGTGCTTGAGTGAACGCATTACCGTGTGCTTGAGTGAACTCATTACCATGTGCTTGAGTGAACGCATTACCTTGTACTTGAGTGAACGTTATACTCAGACAATTCGTACAAGGTGACTAATATGAGGTGGTACATGAGGCTGGCAACATCACCATGTCAAACTAATTACAATAGAACTGACCACTACAAAAGTCACGTGACTGTTTGGTGTAGGCTTCCTACAAGGTTACCAGCTGTAGGGGTGGTTCCATGCTCCACACGGAACACAAAAGATAATAATGATAATATAGAAGTCAAAGGTCAAGTTTATTCGGATTTCAATGCACGTGATCTGTCAAGAAATGGTCAATTTGATATTTGTGTTTCATATTAAAAGAGCCACCAAATACCTTGTCATGTTTTTGTTTTAAACTTTTACAGTCTGTTAATACTAAAGATAGAGGTCTGAACTATTCACAAATACAAAACAATATCATCACAGGCAGTAATTAAAATGTACGAGTTTTCATTCCACGCATCAGTTTAGAACCAAACGATTACAGCTTTTCTCTCATATTGAGACGTCCTCAGTTTCTTGTGATTTTAGCTTGTTGTCATGACAATCAACAAAACACAGAGACTATCATTTGATCGTGCAGGTGTTTACCTACTAGAAGTAATCTTTGCTCATGGTCATCATTATGTATAGCCCACGCTAGGAAGGTACCTTGAGAGGCCCCATAGTGGGGACATTTGATATCGATAATAGAGAATTTGTATGGTCATTTAATGATCGCCTGCTAGAGAACGATACTGCGATCGATAAATCAACAAGCCTAAGTTTGCTGGACTTTGGCATCAAATGTAACAGAGATGGGCGTATGAGAGGATACATCCGTTGTGTATACAACCAGTGAGCTACAGGAACAACTATCATCCATGTCCTTCAAAATTTGCTGATGGAGACTTTGAACAAATGTGTTTGCCCGGAGAGTAATGATTTTGAATCTGGTCAACAATAACTATAAAATAGGAAAGTACCCAGACAATCTTAAAGTATATATTTATCATCAGCTAATTATTTACTTAATTTGCCACAGTGTTCCTGTCTTTCCATGCCAGGAAATATTTTTTTTAACTTGCTCAACACAATTATATAATTATACAACTAATACATTATTGGATGTTAATATATATGGTAGCAGTTAAAATATTTAACGTTTTCTACTAGTATTTTATAACTAATTTTTTTTTTTTTTTTTTACATACACATTATGACTATGATAGGAAACTCTTTACAGAGCGATACAACGGGAAGCAATTTGATTATCAGAAGCAGTGCCCCCGTCCGACAAGTGGTTCGGCCTGATATACTCCTTTACACTCTAAGGGGAGCGGGCCCACTTGGGTCATGACTCCCAAGCGTCTCAGCCTCCTGTTGTCTTGTATCGAAAATGAAACCATTTCACTTATGGTAGCAACTTTAATCCACAACTCCGCCAGCCGTAGAAGCAATTGTGAAAGTAACAAAGAGAAGACAAATTATTCCGTTCGTTCCGTCGCACTCACTGAGACACCATCGTGAAGCCGACGCCACTGCACGTTCGCCACTGAAATAGGTCATACATTGATCTAACAACGAAGCTGAGCCTAAGAGGTGCCATATGCCATATATCATTCCATGTCAAGGACCTCTGCAGGACTCCTTCCCTAGTAGTTCATTGGCCTTGTTGGACCTGCTGCACTGCTTTTTGCAACCTCTTATCATTCTCAGCTCCTCGTATCTCCTGAACTACCATGTCTCTGCGCTCCCTGCTTGATGCCCTGGACCACCAGCGGATGTCTCCATGACCAAATCCCCGTCTATTCGTTTGTGTGTATCCGATAACCTCCCTCAGTTTGAGTGACTCTTGGGCAGCATCAACAGCTTCTTCCACTCTCCACTTCCTTCCTGTTTTCAGTGTGGGCTGAATGGACTTAACCACGTCATCAGCTGTATCGCGTAGCATCATTGCAAGCCTTGCCTTTCCAACTTTGTACTCTTCAACAACTGACTTGAAAGGAAGCAGAAGATTTGACTTTTTGCAGTATAGTGCTACATCTGACATACCTGGTGATACCCCTAGCCACTGTCTCATGAACTTGTTGACCTTCTGCTCTATAGCTTCCACTGTACTTGTGCTTATTTCATATATAAGCAGTGGCCACAGCTACTTCGGTATCAACATGAACTGGAGGCACCACTGTTTGAACTTTCCCAGGAGTCTGCTTTGGTCTATGATCTGTAGCCCTCTGCCATTTCTATTGTCTGTTGCACTGCCTTCGAGTCTTTAATGAGGCATCGTACACCCTGCCAAGACTTTTAACATGTTCCTCAATGACAGTAGGGATTCTTTGGTTGGAAACCATGAATATGTCCTTTGCTATCTTCCCTTTTCTGACTGATAGGCTTCTCGACTTCTTGGGTTTGAAGCTCATTCTGCACCAGCTGACTTGTTCATCCAGGCGTGCTAACATCCTCCGGGCCTGATGTTCATCTGATGTCAGAATTGTTGTGTTATCCATGAATGCTTTGAGCGGTGGCATGTGACACATTCCACAGAGCTTTGGACCTAAAGCCATTCCTTCAGCCGCATTGAGGACTATCTGCATAGCCATCACGAATAGTATCGGAGAGATGGTACACCCCATCGTAATTTCAAGTTCAAGGCCAATCCACTTCGTTGTGTACTCTCTGGTTGAAAATCTGACAGCAAACCCTGCGAAATACAGCTTCAGCATTGCTGCAATCTCTTGTGGAACATGATACATTTCTAGGGCCTGCCACAACATCTGGTGTGGAACGGATCCATAAGCATTAGCTAGATCCAACCAGATTACATGGAGGTTTGTTCTGTCAGACTTTGCCTTTTGGATTGCTTCCCAGATCGTTGTGGCATGCTCTAGACATCCTGGTGTGCCTGGGATACCTCCTTTCTGAATGGTAGTGTCAATGTACCCATTTTCCAGGAGGTATGTAGTGAGTCTTTTCGCCATCACTGAGAAGAATATCTTCCCTTCCACATTGAGTAGTGAGATTGGCCTGAACTGACTGATGTCTGTGGAATTTTGCTCCTTCGGGATGTAGACTCCGTTCGCCTTTCTCCATTCCTTGCTTACAAGCTGGGTTTTCCACGCATTCTTCAGTAAACGGAGCAGTCGTTTGAGCACTTCAGGGCATCTCTTATACACCACGTATGGAACACCATTAGGACGTGGAGCTGACTTGCACCGAGCTTTCTGGACAATGCTTTCTACCTCTTGCACCGTTGGGGCTTGGTGTTAAATTCAGCTCCTGGCTTACTCGGCCATTTAAGGCCTGCCATGCTGCTGAGCGGCTCATCTCTGCGACCATCTGAATATGTCATTCTAAGATGTTCTTTCAGGTCTTCTTTCTTGATGTTTAGCATACCAGACCGTGGCTGCTCAAACAGTTCTTTGGCAAACTTGAAGGGCTCCCTGAAGAATCTTTCCCTATCCCTTCGTGTCTTCCTTCTCTTCCTGCAAAACCATTCTGCTCTACAAAGGGCATTATGTTGGCCTTTCAGGTGCTCCCAAACCTGTCGTAACCCTTCCTTCTCTGTGGCAACTGCGTTCTTGAAAAGTTTTCGGGCAAGCTTCTTCTTTTTCCTGATTTCTTCTATTTTAATTTGTCTTCTACTTTTTCGTGGTGGGTTACTTTCCCTTGCCTCCCTCACTCCGAACACTTTGCGACAGTGCAGATATATTATGTCGCCGAAGATTTCCAGCTTCTTCTCCAAAGTTATCTGCTTCAGGTTTTTATCCAACTCTTTTGCCAAGGCTTCGTCCAGCTGTTCCCAAATCCCTTTTGCACTGGCAGGTGGAAACTTGATTGCATCTCTCTTCCCGTCCAAGAAGGGTGTGAGATCATCATCAGGCAGATCAACTTGAAAGTACTCAGCACTGTGGATTGACTCCTGGCTGCGTTCTTCTAACGTCTTATCCGTCGAGACAGAGCGCTGTTGATCTTCCCCATATGACCTCCCACACCCGTTTTTCGTTCGGTGGATTTTCATTCCTCTCTGAGTAGAGAATTCCATACCACAGGCACATGTGATTACACTACGCAACGTTAAAACAATGTCCTCCATTTATATTTATTTATCACTCTTCAGCTCACCAAGGAGCATGTACCTTCAATAAAATTAGGTCAAGTCTTCTTGTCTCGTGATGTTATATATTATCCCAGACAAACGTGTCTACGACCATTGTTTTTGTGGTGATAAAAATATTGGTAAGATACGCTGATACATTCTCGCCCACGCCAGCGTTTTCTAGCGCCATTGAAAACTAACTAGTTATAACATGCAGACTAACGACCTATCCTTTTAGACGGGGTAGAAACGGAGATAAAAGAAAAAAATCGTGGCGGTCTGAACACGTGTTTAAATCTAAAGGCTAGAAGACGCAATTTGTAGTTTTTAACGAAAAAATTACTCCACTAGTTGACACAATGTAAGGAATTGGACGAAAAAACGACCTTAGCTCTTGTCAGAAACAGACGTATCTTGGACGTTCTACGGTAAATAGTCGTTTTAGTTTGAATATAGCGGCAAACGCCGTGAACGAAGGTACAAAAACAAATTTCAAAACTAACCTTGAAAAAAAGTATGTTTTTTCTTAATAATAAGTTTAGGAGAATAAAAAATAGCGAGTTTGATAGCCCATCTTTACCTGAGAAATAATATACTTTTAATTACACAGACGGACAGATAACACGGAAGATATTGACGAAATACTGTATTGTTCAATACAGACTAGCAGACAGTTATTTGTGCATACTTCTCACAAAAATCACTTTTGACGCGTCCTTGAGCCTAACGCAGAAAAACAAACTGCGTGTGGACAAGGGGCAATCAAGGGAGGGTAGAAGCTAAAAATAACTTAGCATAGAAATCGTATAAGTAAGTGGGGAAAAAATGTGTGTAGTTTTTTTGTAGTTTCGTCTAAAACCAAGTGTAATTTTGGGAAAAACCAAGTTCGACGGACAGACTGACATAAATATATTACACACTAGACAGAAACTGGACCTAAATTGGACATTGTAGTTTAAATATTTGAACGGTAGAGGGGAAGTCCGCTGATTGGACGAAAGCGTTCATATTATAGAAAAAAAAGTAGAGGCAGGTGCCATTTTGTTGAAGACTGTCCATATACACAGTTCGTTAATGTAGAAGAGTGACGTCCATGAAAATTATATATTACCAGTGGGACGCCATAGTCTAGCCGGCAGCTCAGCTGAGTTTTGCTAGTACAACGTAACTGTGTTTTCAAATTTGAATTGTGGTAAGGGAAAAAGTATTAACTTTTTTTATTTTAATATTTTGAGTGATTGATACTGCCATGTCATGATAAATTATTACGACAAGTCAGTGCTTATTCTAGGTCCCCAGCGAAAGCCCAGGGCCTAGAGGCAAACAAATAATATAGGAAAACATATCCAAGACTATAGAAGACAGATCTATATTTGAGATCAGTGGGAACATATCACCCACCTTATTGGATGGAAAAGGAAACTAATGAACATATTTCGGATGCAATGCAGTCATGGGAAACTAGTGCTATTTGATACCGCCTGGGTGAGATGTGCTGAGTCGGTCAGAGAGATCTGACCCGGTCTTTGTAATTTTTTTTTGCTTTGTTGTGTGTAAAATGGTGAAGTAGGCAGTGTGTTGACACATGGCAAAAATTTTGGTTTCAGAGTTTCTGGTCTGGCACTGCGCTAGTGCCAGATGCTTTGAAGAGGTCCAAGAGTGGATGACTAAGAAGCCTACCATTTTACTCCAGCACCTGTGAGGAGTGGGCCACTTGAATTCTTTACTGCATCGTCACAGGCCAGATAAGTTGAAAACCTGGCCTGCTGTGGATTCATCAAATTTTTCCACAATAAAATAAATAAACAAAATCCTGGTGTATAAAAACTATACCTCAGTTCCATATTTCAAAGACAATGACTATTGTAAACAGAGATCGGGTATGATGACACCACCCCGACTAGACATCCAGTGCTAGTTTTCCAAAGACACTGTAGTTAGTGTTAATATTAACCAATGTAACAATATATCTATGTACAAAATTTTCATTTTGATTATTCAATATATATATGCACTTTTATTGATAAATACATATTGTTTCATACGTCCTGACCAGAAGAAAATTTGGTTCAGGACTAAATAAATTCTCAAAAAATTGTAAAATTTAAATTCTAAAGCCAGTGTTAGTTGATTTGATCATAGAGCTTATTATTATTAGACTTAGTGTTTACATGTGTGTGTCTGTGTATTTAATTACCTACACATCACATTTCATTACCCTAGACATTAAACGTAGCTAACATACATAATAGCAGAATAAGTCTGTTTGAGGTCATAAGTGGTAGCAGAAAGGCATTCTGTAACTCACATAAACTGTTATCTTCAGGAGCCTTCACAGCTGACCTCATCCAGTACACTAGGTAACATAGCAACCACGCAATAACATCAAAAACCACTACAAATATTGGGTAGCTCTTGTCCGGGATTTAGGTTTATCAAAGATATTAGGGTCTCCTGGTCCGGGAATTAAACTATTGGGGGCATAAGTTGTATAAATTTAACAGTGTCCCTAAAATTAAAAGTGGAAAGTAAAAGTTGATGAATCTTCACAGCCAGTGGTAATTAATTAATTAGTATATTACCTTAGTAATTAGATTTTGTAATTTACCTTAGTCATTGTTAAATTGTGTGATATAGTATGGCAGATCTAGCCAAATTCAGATCGGCTGCTGTGCTGACGGCTAAGGAAATGAACATGGATGGTCAGGTTTTAATTCAATATGTGACGTCAGAATGTGACAAGTATATTGAAAGGGAAGATAGGAGGTTAGCTGAAGAGAAGAGGTTACAAATTGAGGCTGACAAAGAACTTAAGAGGCTGCAGATTGAGGCTGACAAAGAGGCTAGGGCATTGGAGGCAGATAGAGAGCCTGAAATAAAAAGGCTCCAATTAGAAGAAAAAAAAAGGCTGAAAGGCAAGAGAGAAAAGAAGATTGGCTACAGAAAGAGAGGAAAAGAGATTGACTGCCGAAAGGGAAGCAAAAGATAGGAGATTGCATAGGGAGCACGAGTTACGACTAAAGGAGTTGGAATTACAAGGCCATGCTCCTGAAAATGGTGCCAGCCCCTTTTCCTCCGATGCCACGCCTAGTCAGGGAGCCTCAACCTCAGCTATGGGGTTTCATTTAGACCATTTTGTTGAGAAAGACGATGACATAGAGGGGTACCTAAGTAGATTTGAACTATTGGCTACTACGTATGGGTTAGAGAGAGAGAGGTGGAGTCTTAAGTTATCCCAGGGGCTTAGAGGTACTTCTTATGAAGTTTTTGCTAAAATGAATAGAGACGACCAAGACAATTATGACATGCTAAAGCAGGCTCTGTTATTGAGATATGAAAAGAATGGTGAATTTTATCGTAAGAAGTTTAGAAATGCCAAACTTTTGTCTGGGGAGACATACCACCAATTCTCTGCCAGACTGGAAACCTATTTGGAGAAATGGACGGCTCTGGGGAAGACCCAAGATCTCAAAGAAATGATCATGATAGAGCAATTAAGAGAGTCCATGGCTCCAGACCTGAGAAAATTTCTCATGGAACAATTTGCAGAGAGGTTGAGGGAGGTTTTGAATGTCACTGAGAGGTATCAGGCAGCCCAGGCAGAGGTAGTTGGCTCTAAAAAGAAAATTTTAAAGCCCCACAGCACTTTAATAAATTTGATACCAGAGAACAAGGTAATAAAGGTAGGACAAACTTTGATAGGCCACGAAATGATTATCGTGATAGAAACTCACAGTTCAATGACCAAAAATATAATGAAAGAAAACCTTTTAACCAAGGAAAGAGGTGGTGCAAATGGTGTAAGAAGGACAACCATAACACCGAATTTTGTAAAAGGAAACCTTCAAACATTGCTGCAATGAAATCGGGGAACCAGAGATTAAAGGTTAATCCTAATGGACAGCAGGAACCTTATCACCCCCCAGTTTGTGAGGATGTTATTTGTAATGGGGTCACCATAAGGTGCCTATATGATACAGGTTTGGATTATGATTCAGTTGTGAAGGCTAGCCTAGTGGACCCAAGTCAGTATACCACCGAAACAGTGGAAATACAAGGGGCGACTAAGGACATACCACTCATGACACTTCCCATCGCAAGGATAACGGTTAAAACTCGCTATGTGGAAGGAGCAGCGGTGATAGATGAACCAATCTACCCTCTGATATTGGGGTGTAGATACGTCTTCTTGGGGAATCCCGAGAGACCTGTGATCATGGCGACAGTGCAGACCAGGTCACAGTCAAAGGAGGAAGAAGGTGAACCTATAAATGCTCGTCCAGAAGAGATGAGGAAGGCGCAGGCTGAGGATAGGATACTCAAGCCATGTTTTAAACAATTGCCCAAATGCCACACACCTCCAAGCAAGGGAGAGTATTTTATGAAGCACAAATCGCTATACAGGGAAGCCGGAACTAGATCCACTGGTCACGGACAGTTGGTTCTTCCCAAGGCATATAGGGCAAAATTAATCAGGAGCTTACATGTTGGAAAAGATGGTGACTATGAGAAAATATTTACCATCTGCCAAAAGGTGGCTCGAAAATACTATTGGCCCGACGTAAATGTCGACATTGAAAACTTTGTAGAAACATGTGGGGTATTTCATGAGGGAACACCCACAAAGGGGAAAATGTGAAGGACCTAGAAACGCCACGAGGCAAACTTAGGCCTGGAAGGAAAAATAATAATAATAAAGTGGAATGGGAGCCCCCTTCTCACACACAGTCGTCACTTGAATGTATTAACATGGCCACTATGCGACGAGTACAAAGAGTAAATTTACCCCAGAATAAGCTGACAATCCCTCGGTCAGAATTATATAAACTGGAGGAAACTAAAAGGGAGCGAAGATCTCTCATAAGTAATCTAAAGTGGGGAGACAAACCCAAGAAAAAAATTGGTAGTGGTCGATTTGTGAGTGATGATTCTAGGAAGAAAAGTCCTCACTACAGTGCTTCTAATGGAAAGGACCCGACGGGTGCCATGAAAAATAAGTATGAAAATTTAAAAGTCCATATGTAAAATTGTTAAGGACCTGGACAGATGAGAAAGCAGAAGAGACTGTTACCTCATCATATCAATATGTGAACGAGCTGACCACTCGTCTGAAAGCTGGATGGAAACTGGCAAATGATAATTTGAGACAAGCCAGGAAGAAACATGCAGCTTATTTTAATAGGAAAGCAAAGGACAGAGAATTAGCTGTGGGAGAGAAAGTGCTTCTTCTACTACCCGGCAGCCAGAATAAGTTGCAAATTGGATGGCAAGGTCCATATACGGTTCTAGAGAAGGTGTCTAGAACAAACTATAAAATTGACAAAAAGGGGAAGGAAAAAATATATCATGTGAACCTTTTAAAGAAGTATCTGGACAGACCAATCCAGGAAGGCACCCCCTTACTGACCTTGGCTATCGCAACTGAAATGAAAAAGGAACCACTCACCTCACATGAATACCCATTACACCCCTGTGAGACAGCCGCACAGGTAAAAGTCAGTAAGCACCTGACTAAAAATCAGAGGGAGAGAGTTCAACAGGTTCTGGAGGAACATACGGATGTGTTAACAGATAAACCGGGGCATACTAATTTGCTACAGTATGACATGAAGCTGGTAGACTCAACACCAATCTGTATGAGAGCCTATTCTGTTCCGTTCGCTAAGGAGAAGGCATTGAAAGAGGAGATAGATTATTTGTTGAAAGAAGGGATTATTTCTCACAGTGAATCTTCTTTTAGCTCCAGTGTAGTTTTGTTGAGGAAACCGTCTGGGGAACATAGACTGTGCATAGATTACAGGAAACTGAATGCTGTCACAGAAGGAAAGGTGGATCCATTACCGGACACAAAACAGTTATTTGCCAGATTGAACAAGGCAAAATACTTTTCGAAGGTGGATCTTAGCAAAGGCTATTACCAGATTCCAGTGAAGCCTGAAGTTAGACCTTATTTAGCTTTTAGCACCTCGGAAGGACATTATGAATTCAACATGCTACCATTCGGATTGAAAAATGCTCCGAGTGTATTTTCTAGGATGATGCGCAAATTGTTGGATCCCTTGAATAATCCATGTATCACAAATTTCATGGATGATATTCTCATCGCCACAGAAACATTTGAAGAACACATTAACTCTCTGAATATGTTATTTGATAGGCTCAGAGAAGCGAACTTAACTGCTAGACCAACAAAATGTTGTATTGGATGCAAAGAGTTGGAATTCTTGGGACATACTGTATATCAGGGTAACATGACCCCTGACCCCAAGAACTTGGAAAAACTGCAGAGAGCACCTAGACCGCAAACAAAAAAAGACGTGCGATCATTCGTGTCGTTATGTGGGTTTTACCAAAAATATATCAAAAATTTTAACTCTATATGTGCTCCTCTGACTGATCTGACTCGCAAGGGAAATCCAGATAAAATTGTTTGGTCAGCGCAATGTGAATTGGCATTTCAAGAGTTAAAGGAAAAAACTCACTAGCAAGCCTATTCTCAAATTGCCTGATTTGACTCAGGACTTTGTGGTGAGAACAGACGCAAGCAATGTAGGCCTGGGGGCTACTTTGTTGCAAAGGTCCTCTTCACCCAATGGGGAACTGAACCCAGTCGCTTATGCAAGCCGCAAGTTGAACAAAGCGGAACAAGGATATTCCACAAGCGAAAAAGAATGTTTAGCGTTAATCTGGGCAATAAAAAAGTTCCAAATCTATCTGTATGGTAGGACTTTTGTGGTCCAGACAGATCACCAGCCTCTCGTGTTCTTATCTCAGGCCAAGCATGAAAATGCAAGATTGTTAAGATGGTCTTTATTGTTGCAACCATATCAGTTTAATATTGAATATATCCCGGGATCACAGAATGTCGGTGCAGATTTCCTCAGTAGGCACCCCTGTGATCAAATTTAGAGTAGTTGGCAGGCGTGAGGAGTTAATTTTATCTATGTGTATCACTGGTTTTGGAACTTGCTTTAGTGCATGTTCTCAGGTGGGGAGATGTGTGGTGAAATTACAGTGATGCAACGTTAAAATTCCTCCATTTATAAAGATAACAGGTAAAATAACATGTAGGGATAAAAATATTGGTAAGATACGCTGATACATTCTCGCCAACGCCAGCGTTTTCTAGCGCCATTGAAAACTAACTAGTTATAACATGCAGACTAACTACCTATCCTTTTAGACGGGGTAGAAACGGAGATAAAAGAAAAAAAATGTGTCGGTCTGAACACGTGTTTAAATCTAAAGGCTAGAATACGCAATTTGTAGTTTTTAAAGAAAAAATTACGCCACTAGTTGACACAATGTAAGGAATTGGACAAAAAAAAAAACGACCTTAGCTCTTGTCAGAAACAGACGATTCTTGGACGTTCTACGGTAAATAGTCGTTTTAGTTTGAATATAGCGGCAAACGCCGTGAACGAAGGTACAAAAACAAATTTCAAGACTAACCTTGAGAAAAAGTATGTTTTTTCTTAATAATAAGTTTAGGAGAATAAGAAATAGCTAGTTTGATAGCCCATCTTTACCTGAGAAATAATATACTTTTAATTACACAGACGGACAGATAACACGGAAGATATTGACGAAATACTGTATTGTTCAATACAGACTAGCAGACAGTTATTTGTGCATACTTCTCACAAAAATCACTTTTGACGCGTCCTTTAGCCTATCGCAGAAAAACAAACTGCATGTGGACAAGGGGCAATCAAGGGAGGGTAGAAGCTAAAAATAACTTAGCATAGAAATCGTATAAGTAAGTGGGGAAAAAATTTGTGTAGTTTTTTTGTAGTTTCGTCTAAAACCAAGTGTAATTTTGGGAAAAATCAAGTTCGGACGGACAGACCGACATAAATATATTACACACTAGACAGAAACTGGACCTAAATTGGACATTGTAGTTTAAATATTTGAACGGTAGAGGGGAAGTCCGCTGATTGGACGAAAGCGTTCATATTATAGAAAAAAAAGTAGAGGCAGGTGCCATTTTGTTGAAGACTGTCCATATACACAGTTCGTTAATGTAGAAGTGTGACGTCCATGAAAATTATATATTACCAGTGGGACGCCATAGTCTAGCCGGCAGCTCAGCTGAGTTTTGCTAGTACAACGTAACTGTGTTTACAAATTTGAATTGTGGTAAGGGAAAAAGTATTAACTTTTTTTATTTTAATATTTTGAGTGATTGATACTGCCATGTCATGAAAAATGATTACGACAAGTGAGTGCTTATTCTAGGTCCCCAGCGACAGTCCAGGGCCTAGAGGCAAACAAATAATATAGGAAAACATATCCAAGACTATAGAAGACAGATCTATATTTGAGATCAGTGGGAACATATCACCCACCTTATTGGATGGAAAAGGAGACTAATGAACATATTTCGGATGCAATGCAGTCATGGGAAACTAGTGCTATTTGATACCGCCTGGGTGAGATGTGCTGAGTCGGTCAGAGAGATCTGACCCGGTCTTTGTAATTTTTTTTTGCTTTGTTGTGTGTAAAAATGGTGAAGTAGGCAGTGTGTTGACACATGGCAAAAATTTTGGTTTCAGAGTTTCTGGTCTGGCACTGCGCTAGTGCCAGATGCTTTGAAGAGGTCCAAGAGTGGATGACTAAGAAGCCTACCATTTTACTCCAGCACCTGTGAGGAGTGGGCCACTTGAATTCTTTACTGCATCGTCACAGGCCAGATAAGTTGAAAACCTGGCCTGCTGTGGATTCATCAAATTTTTCCACAATAAAATAAATAAACAAAATCCTGGTGTATAAAAACTATACCTCAGTTCCATATTTCAAAGACAATGACTATTGTAAACAGAGATCGGGTATGATGACACCACCCCGACTAGACATCCAGTGCTAGTTTTCCAAAGACACTGTAGTTAGTGTTAATATTAACCAATGTAACAATATATCTATGTACAACATTTTCATTTTGATTATTCAATATATATATATACACTTTTATTGATAAATACATATTGTTTCATACGTCCTGACCAGAAGAAAATTTGGTTCAGGGCTAAATAAATTCTCAAAAAATTGTAAAATTTAAATTCTAAAGCCAGTGTTAGTTGATTTGATCATAGAGCTTATTATTATTAGAATTAGTGTTTACATGTGTGTGTCTGTGTATTTAATTACCTACACATCACATTTCATTACCCTAGACATTAAACGTAGCTAACATACATAATAGCTGAATAAGTCTGTTTGAGGTCATAAGTGGTTGCAGAAAGGCATTCTGTAACTCACATAAACTGTTATCTTCAGGAGCCTTCACAGCTGACCTCATCCAGTACACTAGGTAACCTAGCAACCACGCAATAACATCAAAAACCACTACAGTTTTTTTGTATTTTTTCCATTTCAATTTGCGTGAGGAGTTATTTTGTTTTTGACTGTTGAAAAACTGTAAAGCTAGCTACAATGACTACTTGTATTTGGAAGATCACAGCCTTGTTGGAAAATTAAAAGCAGATTTGTCCATGCTAAAGTGTGTCCAGATCTGGTCGACGGTGCCTTAATGACCAAGGTGTTGTGGGACAAGTTACTTGTATAATGAATCATATCAGTCACGTAGTCCGTTTATTGTGGAGGATTCAAAAGAGTTTCTCCATACAACTAATAATGTTTATTTTTGTAGTGGTATTTGTCACGGGTTGCCTTCGCTTTGCTCTGCAGTAGTTGTCCACCAGTGGCCAAAACTCAAGAGTAGCCAATCTGGGTCTTCAAAAGTGTCTATCTTGGCACAGGATTACACTTGGCAGAGTTGAAGGTAGATGGATAATGATGCTTCTACCTCAAGGTAGTGTCCACAAGATATTTCAGATGTCAAGAACAAGGTTGCATGAGGATGAGCACGTTATCTTTGGTATCTGACCCGCCGCCTTTTGCGGAGATGAGTTATGCAATGGGTTAGCTCGTTCAAGCCCACAGCTGAGTTAATTCAGCAACATTCCTTATTATGTATTGGCTCTAAAGATGTAAATATAAATTTAAAACTCTGATACAAACTTTCGCTCTCATAACAATAATAATTAAATCCACTTTGAATTTGTAAAATAACACGTAACAAATTTAAAAATCAATCATTCTTTAAAAGTTTTAAATTAAAATGAATGATGGTTGAAATTTGGATAACAAGTATCTTCATAGAGACTTGATAGGGGAATTTTTAAAAATCCGTTGCGTTCGCTATGTAATAAGCACTTAACTCTTCAAATGATTGAGTACTACCGCAGGTGTTTCGTCAAGTCTTTTGTGATTAAGGCACTTTACTACACAATTCTTACTACCAACTGGTCTCGTACCACGAACTTTAGAGAACATAAAAGAACAAATGCCTCTGCTAAGTACATTGTGGTCGGAACATTTAACAAGCGCCTTTTCACGCTCTCTTCCCACCAGTTTTGTCTCTCTTAGAGTTTATTCTCCCTGAGCATATACAAAATAACTCAAGGAATATGATTAGAGATCACCGTTATTCTTTTGATTAATTTCATGGGGATAATGTGTCTGGACAGCGCGAGTGGCTTGTGCCTGACGCTTACATATAACTCAACAATGAAAATGTAAACACTATGCACAAGTAAATTTACAATCCCTCTTACGTTTGGTGCTTTGATTCCTTGGTATACAACCTTGGTATTTAGAAATGTGGGTTTTCTTTTCAGTTTTAAAGATGCCCATATACTTCGATCCTATCCTATTAAATTGGGAAATATGTCTGATTCTTCTCTGGCTCCTGGAGTTGCGCTTTTGACGTTGTAATGTCTTAGTCTCCGAATTTGCTAGGTTATATTCTCATTTCTTCCTCCAAGCTTCCACATGGTGTTTCCGACAAACTTGACAATCAGAGCTATTGTTTATTTCCTGCTCTCGATTGAACCAATCCTGCTCTTAGAACTAAGGGGTCGGGGTGTTAATTATAATTCTTCCCCCGCGTGTTTAAAATGATCACTTTACAATTAAAACCATGACCTTTCTTTCAAATATGGCATGATTATTTCCGTTGCTGTTACACAAACTTGCACACACATATGTGATCTCGTCCCTAATGATTACCTTGCTCAAAGTGTCTCTTCAGACATGTTTTATCTGTAATAAAGACGCCGATAATATCTGGACAAAAATGACAAAGTGATTTATCACGTGTACTTTAATCTTCTGTCAGACAGATAATCCCTGACGTACGTGGACCACAGCCGGCTCCCTCAGGCAGACAATATGGCTTTCTTTGTCCCATTCCGCCGAGGTGTTGGTAGGTGCTGTGACCAACTGCGAAACACAGGTGGTCACTCGACTTCTCTGTCTGTTGGGTCGGAAATGAGTTATGTCAATGTCAACATTTACTTTCACGTTTAGTGCCTACATTCACGCTGGTGCAACCACTTAAGCAATTACAATTAATCCTCAAGATAGTCAATTACCCGTGAACTAACACTATTAAAGTGTGAGAAAGGGTATAGCAATTTAGTGAGTGTCAATGATACGAATTCGTGTGCGAAAAATGAAGAAATAAATAGATAATGTAGAAGAGAAAGAAAAAATGTAAAAGGACACCCACAATATCGTCACAGTATTCTCATATTTTTGTTTTTGTGTTTGTTATAACCACAGTTATTAGGTCTGAACTAATGTTGCTTTATTTGTTCTTTTCTTCTCGTTTGTAGACAAAACAGTGTCACTTTTGTTAATCACTATACTGTGTTTAATAATGGACGACATCTTCGGCTTCTTCTTTGATCCTTAGCCGCCGATGGTCAAAGCAATCAGTGGCCATCGCGCCTGGCGGCGTCTTGTAGGGCAACAACAAATTTATTCCATTTTGCTCAGTCGGTGGCCATCCTTCGTACAGTCCCACAATTCTGGTTCATTCTTTGCATCTCAGCCTCCACATTCCTCCGCCAAGTTGCTTTTGGTCGGCCTCTCTTTTGTTTTCCTTTAGGGGTCCATTGCATAGCTGTTCTTGTGATGGCATCGGGGTCTCTTCTGAGGACATGGCCAACCCAGCTCCAGCGTCTGCCAGCTATGATGGCGTGCATGTCCTCTTGCTTGCTCCGAGTAAGCAGATCTTGGTTGGTGATGGTATTCGGCCAAAAGATTCGGTGAATTTTTCTTAGGCATGTTGTGTGAAAAGAGGACAATGTCAACATTTCCTTCTCTGTAACTCTCCAGCATTCCGCACCATAGAGAAGCACAGAAAGCACACAGCTCTGATATAAACTTTATTTTGAGCTTGTGCTGTACTGAGTGGACTTCCAGTTGTTGTTTGGACTAAAAAACGCTGTTACTGCTTTTTTCATTCTGTTGTTGATGTCTTTGATTCCTCCGCCATCTGGTGATACTATGTATCCTAGGTATGTGAAAATGTCTGTCTGTTCCAGTTGCTGATTCCTTACTGATCTGCGCTCAGGGTTGCTCACATTGAGCGTCATGACCTCTGTCTTCTTTAGATTGATGTTCAAGCCCACCTGCTGGTTATACGTATTAAGTCTATCCAATTTTTCATGGATGTGTTGATGTGAATGTGCTAGTAGTGCAATGTTATCTGCATATTCCAAATCTTCCCATGTAGAAAATGTAGTCCATCTTATTCCTCTTGCACTGCCCTCTGTTGTCTGGCGCATCACCCAGTCTATGACTGTTAAAAATAGAGTGGTTGATAATGGGCATCCCTGTCGTACTCCGGTCTTTACCTCAAAGGTTGGGTTGCTCTGCCCAACGCTTCGCGTAAAGTTGGCATAGAGGCTTTTTATGATTGACACTATGCAGCTCGGAATTCCATAAGCCCTCAGTATTTTCCATAAACTGTCCCTATGTATACTTTCAAAAGCCTTTTCAAAATCAACGAAATTAATGTACAGCTGTCTTTTCCATTCTGAGCGCTGCTCTATAATGTTCCTGAGAGTGAATATATGATTTACACATCTTCTGTTCTTTCTAAATCATGCTTGTTCTTTCCTCAGTTTGTAGTCCACTGCTTTTTAAATTATCTGTATAATTATCCTGCATAGTATGTTGCTGGGAACTGAGAGAAGAGTGATTCCTCTCCAATTATTGCAGTCTGCAAGATCTCCATTCTTGGGCAATTTGATAATTATTCCTTTGTTCCACTCGTTGGTGTTATCCCTGTTTTCCAGACATGCGCAAATAGTGGTTCTAATAGTTCTGCTGCTAGCTCAGGGTCTGTCTTAAATAGCTCTGCATTTAAGTTATCATGGCCAGGAGCTTTTCCATTCTCTAATCCTTTGATTGCTGTGATGATTTCTTCTTTTCGTGGAATGTCTGTATTAACATCTAGTTCATTTTTAGCCTCAGGAACATTCAATTGTGTCTCTGTTGGTTCCTTGTTCAGAGTTTCTCTGAAATGCTCTGCCCATCTTGTTTCCTGTCCCTCTGCTGTCGTGATGACATGTCCTTGCTTATCGCTTACTAATGAAATATTGTTTGCACCTCGTTTTCCGCTGACGACATGTGGGTAATAATTCCCCTTAGATAGTTATAGTTTCATCGTGACCTACTTCTCGTATTATAAAAATACTCTCACGTTATGCACATGCGGACGTCGTGAACTGTTATGTATTCATAGCTTAATAAATAAAAAAGCTTTATCAAATTGAAATAGAACAAAGAATCCAATATTGCTCAGCTCTAAAACGGCAGAAAAGTGCAGTAAGATAAGGAAGGAAATTAGGCACAAATCTCAACAGAAAGCCAGATAGGAAGCACCAGAGGAAGCTGGCTATTCTGCCAGTATGTTCTAAATGACAAGTAAGCAATTTTTCAGGGGCAATATTACATACTTATTTAATTGTAGTCTGCTGTATTTATGGAGAAAAATGCGATTTTCTCAAAATCTATTTTTCTCATCTTAATTTTCTTATAGCTTCCACACTTGACATGAGAATTGGCACATATGTTGCCCACAATCTTTTAAAACTTTTTATATGATGGATTTTTAGTAGCTGAGCAAACTTTTGATTTATTGCAAAAAGTAATGTAAAATTTAGCAAAATTTGTTACTATTTTTAGACAATATATTCAAAGTCTAACAACTTTTTTTCTTTTAAAATTATCGAAAATTTATCTCAAAAAAAGTTTTAAAATGTAATGATAAACGTTGTGTTCAAATTTGGCATTCATAGCTTAATAAATAAAAAAGCCTGAGCCAATTGAAATAGAACAATATAATGCAATATGGCCGCCGTTTCTATGACAACTATGGGTGCTGTGCCATCAAACTCTTCATTTTGCGTATCTAGTATTGATATAGGTTAAGTCTGTGCATTTTCATTGAAATCCAGCAATTAATAACGAAAAAAGCATTTCAGTGTAGCTCCTCCCCTTAAATAATATGGAGTTTTATGCACATCTTGAAGTAGTGAACACATATATGCTCTGCCACTTTCAGTGACAGTTTACGTGTGTAGACAATTGCAACATTCGCAGATCAGCACACCAAAATGTTTCATCGGCGCCCGGCAGCGCACTTTCTTCCTTAGTCGTTCCACCTCTACCGTGGAGCCGGAGTGGCTATTAGATATGGCGTTCACCTCTATGTCTAAAGGTACCGACTGGTTACCAGTGCAGGTAATAGTTTTGATGGAATTTCTACATAACCACTGGGAACTAATAATGTCAAACTCCCGCCTGATCCCCTTCGTAGTGAGATCAGATGCCTGGCCTTCTCGAATAAGGATGACAAAAAGGAGGTCTCGTCTGCAAGTTACGCACATAAAACATTCTTCGGCAGTTGAAAATCGTCAAGAGTAGGCCATACGGCCATTGCCCTGGCAGAATTTACATTGGGATCCTCGCTGGTGCTTTAGAGTTCGTGCGCTGTGCTGAGATCCTCCTTGAGATCTAAGGTAGGAGGTATGAGCACTGATGGAGTTGACCGTGTGCAATGAAGATGGTCCTTAACACAATTGTCGGCGTTTTTAGAGGTAAGCGCCAGTCGAGTTGTCTTTCTTGCTCCTACCAGTCAACAAAACTGTTTTCTAATGTTCAACCTACAGCTTGCTTGAAAAGTACCGGTATAGCAGGTCCTTCATTACATTCTGCTAATCCCTTAGAAGGTAGGAGTCTATAAGCTTTCTTGAATGATAAATATACTTTCTCAGGACCTTCATTAAATTCTTCTAATCACTTAGAAGGCAGGGTTACACAAGCTTTCTTGAATTAAAGATTTGCTTTCGCTCTTTACACCAAATTGCTGAATGAAGACTCTCATTTGAGTTTTGGGCAACCATTTTTTTCACAGGGACTCAACAGTTTCAGATTTGTATACCTGTCATATTCTGGTATCAAGTGTTGTGTTCAACAGTTTAAAGACTAGGGGTGTGTGGATACAATTTTTATTCCCAGTAGCATTTCCATTTCTTAAGAAGGATACTTCACAAACACATCTTGGCCAGCAGTACAATACAGATGCTGGGGATAAATGTCATCAACCGCAACCACGTCTTCCAAACGTCAATTTTTGCTTCCAGCAATCAGAACAAGTAATTTTATTCTGTAGCACAGCATACATTTTTTAACATGATCTTTGCACTGACATTTCTTTGATAATGTTAACCTCAAGGCCATACGGTTTAATTTCAATGACCTGCTTGAATGCTTGCTGTTACCATCACTTAGCATGGTGAAGTGGTAAATTTCTATCGTGCACGAGACCAGCTTCACAAAACATTACCAGCCTCGGCCACCATCACATCTAAACTTCCTAGAACGAGGCAAATGTTTAAATTAGTAAAATTTCAAATAAAAATGTAAACAAGCATTTAAAAACTTCTACCTTAAAGTACGATTGAAGCAAAACAATACATGTAAGTAAAGAAATATGTTTCTAAATTTGATATTTATGGAGACCAAAAAAGTTACATTAATACTCGTTTAAATGTTTAGGCAAGGGGACACATAAAGTAAGTTTCAAAAGTAAATACCTTCACAATTTATATCACAGCCGTGCTTCACTTTCCACTTGATGACGTTTCCAGTCTTTGTTCTCGTACCAAGAACCAGCTGGTGCACATGTCTGGAATGCACTTTTTAAAATAACACATGGGCTTCTGTGACAAGACATGTCAATACAATACATAAGAAATAAACATTAAATTGAGAAAACAAATGTGCACTAAGCTTACAGGAATCATGATAATGTATTGAATTATGAGCAGTCATCCGTTATTCTTGTAACTCAGAAAAATGTGATGATTTCGAATTGTGTGTCTACTAATAGATAGTTCATGTAACTTCGTGGTGGTTGATATAAAGCAGTGGGCCGCCTTCTTTTTTATCATTCCAGTAGGTAGGCAGAGTCGTAAGGATTAGGGTTTAGGGTTAGGTTTAGGATACTTAAACCTTGTTGAAATGAAGCTCAGTGGGCCGTCTTCTTTGATGTCATCCCAGTAAGTCGCCAACGTTGTTAGGTTTAGGTTTAGGATACCTAAACATAAACATTACTCCTATTTAATGCGTCTCTGAATTATATTTTAAGGCCCTATAGAACTTACGGCCCTGTGTTCTTCATTTCAACCCCTAAACCTAACCCTTACCCCTGTTTACTGCGTCTCTGAAGTCTTTTATTTTAAGGGGAGGAGCTGCAGGCATTTTTCGGTCGAAAAAAAAATTAAGAATTTGGGATTAGTCCATTTTCTGATACTTTAGCATCTCCTGAATCTAAATATAACAGAATTAAATGTCAAAATGCACTCTAACAATATGTATTTTGACTTTGAAAAAGGTATGGTACAGAGAGATTTTCTCAAACTCGAGAAAAAAATTCTAATTGGACCTTATTTCTTCCTTAGCAACCAAGTCTGCACCACTACGTATTATACATCATTGGATTCGCCTAGATCTGGGCAATCCTGTGATGTAGATCATTTATTTCGGTAACAAAATTATACCTGCAAGATCGAGAATTTCTAGGTCGCGTTTTTTACCGATTACTTCCATATATGGAAATCGTCGGACATTCGCTGACATCGGCTTTTTCCGCTCACTATTCTAAACTGTTCGTTGGCTGCGTGAATTCACGTGACTTGTAACCGCCGTGTTGACATTATGGCGTCGCATTGATAAATTATGTATACATATTTAGTTAGACTCATTTTCGGAACGTTTTGTGTGAAAATGCCTCGAAAAAAGAATAGCTTTCGTCATCTAAACCTTGAAACGGCCAGGGAGAAAAGATGGAACCAAGATAGTGCAGGTAAATGTAGCTTATTTTGTTATGGTAATGGTACAAAATGAATCACTGTAGAAAGTCAGGCAGATCACATGTGGTGGGGCCACGCACAACAACATTTAGGCTACACAAATTTAGTTTTGATTTACTCTGTTAGGATTGAGTGGAGGGGGAAGAAGGTACTATATTTGGCTATTGGAAATCTGACTTAATTTTCTTGAATTAATACACAATATGTCCTAATTATAACCCATAAAGGGTTCAACGATATACTTTAAAAAAAAAATGTCACATGTGAATATGCTATCATTTTTTTAAATTTATGTATTTGCAAGCTTTTAGTAAACGCGTTGGCAGTAAACAGTGATCACATTTTTCTGGTTTAACAAAATGACATGATTCCACATTATACGATAAATTATTATGGTATTTATAAGCATGTGACATATGTTTCTTGAGCTGTGATTATTTCTTATGTACTTTTTTCAGAACTAAATGGTCTCCCTAATGAGCCTAGTCTGCCTGAGGTTATACTGTCAGCTTCAGCTGTAAATGAAGAAGCCAGCACAAGTTCCTCTACAACTTCTACCTCTTCACGCCAGAGCACACCACGGTTCTGTAAAAAGCTGGAACTAAGTGCCTCATCGGTGCAAGAAGCTTCAACGCATAACAATACGGTCTCCAGAACTATAGTTGATATGTCTGAGATATGCAACCTTGTTAGTCAGCTTGTATGTCCAGAATGCTATGGGAAGCTGTCTGAAGAAATTAATAATCAGGCCAAGAGAGGTCTTGTTCAACACATCAAAGTGAATTGTTGTGTTTGCAACAAAACCGTTGCATCAACGTACACATCATCGGTTGATGAACATAATTCATTCAGTGTGAACAAAGTTGCAGTTCTATCATCATTGTTATCAGGAATGGGACCCTATAAATTTAACTACTTTGCACAGAACATGGATATGCCTGGCTTGCATCAAAAAACTTTCAACACAATTGCAAAAAAAAAAAATTATTTGCAAACACCAGAACTCGCAAAATTAATATTTGATCATGCTGCTAAGCTAGCGCGCAGCGTAAACTGTGCTCAGAGCAATCAACCATATCATGAATATATTATGGATATTGGAGTCAGTTTTGATGGCAGCTGGCTCACAAGGGGCCACAGTTCAAAAATTGGTATTGGTTGTGTTGTGGAGATCTTGACAGGTCTTGTTATAGATGCCCATGTGCTTTCAAAATACTGTCAGACATGTGCTGCAACTGGTTCTTGGTACCAGAAGGAAGCCCCGGGAAACTTCAGCAAATGGAAAAAGGAGCGTGTGAAGCAAGGATGTGATATAAATTTTGAAGGTATTTACTTCTGAATCTTATTTTTGATTTCTCCTTCTCCTTGTCTAAAAATTTAAACTGATCTAATTTTAATTTCTCCATAAGTATCAGTTTTAGTAACATAATTTATTACTTACATGTGTTTGCTTTGCTTCCATTGTACTACATTTGCTTCTAAATTGTACAGGAAAGTGTTCAATGTCTGCTTACATCATTATTTTAAGTGTTACTAATTCATACCTTTTCTTCTTTCTAGGAAGTTCAGGTGTGATGGAGGCTGAGGCAGCTAGTGTTTTATGGAGCCGGTCTGTGACACGACACAAATTTCGCTACACCACCATGTTAAGTGATGGTGATAGCAAAGCCTTCAATAGGGTCATGGAAATTAAACCATATGGCCCTAATGTTGAAATCATCAAAGAAGAGTGTATTAACCATGTAGGAAAAAGAATGATTACAGCTCTTCGTAATTTAGTTGCTGATTGCCGCAAGCAAAAAGTTACGCTTGGAGGACGTGGCCGTGGCCGTCTGACAGATACAGCCATCCGAAAGCTTGGCATTTATTATTCCAGCGCTATCAGGCAACATGCTACTGCAGCTGATATGAAGAACGCTATTATGGCTAGCCTACATCATTGCTATTCAACTGATGATTATCCCCAGCATCAGTTTTGTCCTACTGGCCAAGACTCTTGGTGTTTCTATTAAGCAGCCTTATCTAGGAATGAGTATGCTTTTGGGCATCAAAAACGTATACATACGCGCCTGGACTTTAAGCTGTCGAACAGATATTTGACACCAGTGTATGACAGGCGAGAGGTTCAGATATTATTAAAATATATGATATCCCAGACACAAAGATGTATCAAAGGATACCAGTATAGTGCCATATAAGAGACTGGTCTTATAAGAAATACCCCTTCTCTGAAAAGAGTAAGGGTGTATCGACAATCAAGGTAGGGTCAAGCTTTATAAACCTTCAAGTATGATGATAGTGAATATTACTTATGGTCTAAGTGCTACCTCTCCAGATCCCACCCTGAATAATGGTTATTATATTTATTGTTATTGTATTATGGCTAATTGTCTAAGGGATTAATTCATTTAATAAATATGTAATATACATACAAACAGAATCTAACTCAACTTGAATGATTAAGTAAGACAGTGTAAATATTTACAATTTATTGATCCTATACCTTTTCTCTTTTTTGTTAGGAAAATGATAATAAAGTTCAAATGCTTTTTACAAAATGGAAATAAATAAGTAAGGAAGTTTCATTTCCACTTTAGTTAAATATAAAAGTTATATTTGAAATGTCAATTATTGTATTCACATAAATTTATTGTTGTTATTTTCACTGAACTGTAAAGTTGGTATAGGTGCATTAAAAATGTCATGGGTCATCATTCGATTGTTTGTTTGATGTGTGCTTTATTTATTATCAAATTGAATCTGGATGTGCCGACCAGTGGAGTTATGTGGCCACCTATCTTTTACACGGTGAATCATCTACTAGAGTCAGGATCATACAGTCTCTTGTGTGACCGGTTGAAGGAAGGAGTGGACGTGAAACGCCACCAAAAGTAGTCAAGACTAATGTGACCGGGGAAATTTATGGAAAGGGATGTAAATCTGTATCTCACTTGAGATAAGGGAAATAATCCCAAGACTTTCTTTGTAGTGGTTCTTCTGGGAAAGACTGGTTATTCACCAAAGGTGTTACTTTGAGAAGAGGGGAACAACCCAGGGAACGAGGAGAACTCGTAAGTGCCTTTACGGTTTTTATATTGATCTTGAAGGGTTATATATATTCAGTAACTTGAACAGTCAAAGGAAACTTCAATAGTGCAGATTACTTGAAAAGTACAGTAGATGTAAAAAGATATCCTTTTTTTTCGTTTCGTTTCAACATGAGGAAAAATGTGGCAGTTCGATAAGAATTTCTGGTGGGGGATAGCAAAACTGCCAGCTTTAGCCTCCAAGGCGAAAGGCTTACGGCTCCTCAATACTCTAGTCGTTTTGTGACATCTGTGGAAATCCTAGCGAAATAAAACACGATTCGAGACTTCAATTAAAACTAGATCGAACTTACTTCATGTGGAATGAACCACACACATAACCGTTGCAGGGGTTAGTGCTGGGTCACTTAACTGTCCTGGGTGGTAGAGGATATCTAGATGGATATTATCATCCAAACCGTAGGAGTCAAGGGCTTTTTCGTTCAATAGTAGATGTAGCGCCAGGTTGCTCCAAACCTAAACTAAAGAACGCCTTATGTTGGTTTGACTCTAGCATTGAGTTACTGTCTCAAGCTCTGCCTGGTTTCTAAGATGTATCAGTTTTTATACTTGTCTGGTGCTATGGCTTGCCAGAGGAAGTATTTCTCATTGGAGTTAGGACCGGAAACCTTCTAATGATTGGTCTTGGGGGCTAGTGGACTGTTGAAATAATCTTTAACCTAACTAACTACGAATCCTCTAGTCTAAAATTATTGTTTCTATGTGATGATGACCAACCATTGTTTACAGTTCTCTCTAATCTAAATGTTTTCCGGTCTGACTTGTATGGAGGCCACATAAGGTTTGATGACATCATGGGTTCATGTGTGTCATGACTGATGATGTCATTGATTCTTGACTAGTGGTTTATTTATCTAACTAGTCGTTCATAAAATACTTTACTATAAGGCTAACAGTTGTAGCTACTTAATAGTCTACCCTGTTACATACGCCCGGGGGCCACCAAAGTGTATCCCGTAGGGAGACACTTTAGTCCCTAAAAAAATGGTTAATCCCTAAAAATATCGGGGTTCATGTATCCCACCAGAAATCGTGTCGGATG
Organism: Oreohelix idahoensis; assembly: GCA_024509875.1. Classification (NCBI taxonomy): domain Eukaryota; kingdom Metazoa; phylum Mollusca; class Gastropoda; order Stylommatophora; family Oreohelicidae; genus Oreohelix; species Oreohelix idahoensis. Next base: position 912,137 of record JAMPIV010015471.1, read on the forward strand.
GAATACAACAATCAATATAAGGGAATTGATGGATGAATCAATTCTATAAACATTTCAAGAAGTAATTGTAAGTGGTGGGGACTGATGGACATAGTCAAGGTACTTAAATAGGGACTGATGGACATAATCAAGGGACATAAGTAGGGACTGATGGACATAGTTAAGGGACATATGTAATGACAGGGGATGACATGGTAGGAACCATTAGCAATAATAATGGGCAAAAATAGAACTGAACAATCATCAACCAACTAGCAAACCGCTTTTTCGGGTTGATAGTTATCAAATATCTCTCAAATACATTATAAAACATATTACAACATGACAAACGAGTTAACGTCGCAAAGGAAAACTGGGAACAAAAATGGCGGGTGCCCATAAAATATGGCGGACGCCCAAAATGGCGGATGTACAAAATGGCTGTCACCCTACACTTCAACTGAAGTGGGTGATGAGATAAAATAATTGAAACATATGGAAATGGAACCACAAAACTTGGTGGCAAAGTATGGGCAAAATGGGTAAGTCTTATAATAAAAATAATAGCTACACCGGTATAACAATAACCGGAAATAATGCAAGGATTAAAAACATGGTAATCAACGGATTAAGGTACTCAATGGAGAAATGGCAAATAGTTAAATCACATGTGTTAGTGGAACAATAACTGGAACTTCAAACAATCATGACGCAAAATGGAGTCATTATTATAATAAGTCATGGATGATGCCAACATTAGTGGCGGGTGAAAATGTACTTTAGTTAAACACTTTTATTAGGTACAACAGGACGAACAGCACACTCAAATCTGAGCAAAATCTTATAGCAAAAAAACAAAGGGACATAAAAGATAGGGTAAAAAACAAAGGGAGATAAAAGATGGTCAAATATTAAATCAGTCAAAACTAACGTGACTTAATAACAATACGCGTGTGAAAGGAAATGCATCAGCAATATATGAGGTTTACACAGTTCTTTTGAGTCGGGATATCTCCATTATCAATGTGTAAAAGGAGGCCGCAAGGGTAACTGTTCATGTACTGGGAGATTCATCAATGTTTTCCTTGCGGACTAAAATGTAATAGTTCTCCATAAATAGCGATTTTTGGACTTCATGGCAGAACTGGAAAAGTGCGTAAAGTCTTTGACCGATATGTCCGGGGTTGCGCAACGGTTGGTCTTTACTGTAGTATCAGGATCAATCAATTCAGCAGTGGGAGTATTGTGTTAGAGACTTGCTTCGTAATACACGAGAAACAGGGTTTGACACCATGCTTGTAAATGGCATCAGGGCAGAAAATATCATCATGACGGGAGTCGGCATCTGGAGGTAAGTACAGTTCAATACGTAAGCATCTTTGCAAAAATGTTCATTGCTTCCAAACTTTCAATGGCTTGCAATGACAGGCGAGGATCGTACTGTGTAGGTTGGGATGTAGGAACAATGGCATGGACAACAGGAGTGGACGGGACATGACGGGAAGGTCGGGGTGAAGGCTGTGGAATGGCAGGATGACAACTGCGGGGAATACTTAATCTACGGGACGGAGGTGTGACAGGTGGGGGCGGAGGCGGGGATGAATGACTACGGTGAGGAGAATGAACAGAACTTCGGGAGTGACGAATACGGGGACGCACATGGGCGGCCTGCTGGAGAAGGTATTTAGGAAGGGAAGCAGAATCGCCAGATGATGTCGAATGACGACGTTTAGAAGGAAAACGACCTGGGGGAGGAGGAAGATCAGGTTCAGTATCAGAAGAAGCAGAGTCGGGGGAACTGTCAAGGTCTGATGGAGGGGGAGGAAAATAATCAGAGGATGGAAGAGCAGGTTCAACATCCAAAGAGTCGGAATCAGAGGCGGTATCAATGTCGAAGGGAAGTGGAGGAAAATAATCAGAGGGAGGAAGAGCGGGGTCAGAGGGGAGGTGTACAGAGGGAGGAGGGGAAGTAACGACAGGAGTTGCTGTAATTAGAGGTATAATAACATCATGCTGACGCGAAGCATGAGAGGGGCCCGGAGTAATGGAGGGTAACTCAGCCAAACGCGCGTCACGGAAGTGGATACAGGAGTACAGTTCAGGAGGAGGAATAGGACCTTCAGATGGGGAACAAGAACGATAACGTCTGGTTCGATCAACTATATGGGAGGGAGAAGAAGGAGAAGGTAGCTTGGAGGTGGAGGGAACAGCAACTCGACGGACTACTCTAGACCGGAGTCTGTGTAAAACATCATCACTGGGAGGACTATCAGAGTCTGATGAGGAGGCATCATAATCATGGGGCTGAACAGGTGTAAGCGGAGCAGAGGGAGTGTTAAGTGAGACGGGGGCAGATCTGATGGTAAAGGTAGGAGAGGAAAGTGAACGGCACTGAGGAGGGTAGTTACTAAACGATACACGCGGATTAGTAACAGCACCAATGGTGGTGGGGTTTGAGTAGGGAGGGTAAGTAAATAAACGGGAAGGAGTAGCGGAGGGGCGTGTATAACACACTGTGGAGGAAGGAACAGAGGCACGATGAGGCAGGGAATGTGATGCTAAGTGAGCTATCACTGTACCGCGTTTGATATTCACAGGCTTTCCAGAAGTATTTAATATCCTGACGGGAAAATCGCGCTTAGTGGAAATCTGTACAATGCTATCAACAACATTGATGCAGGGGTCACCAATGATGTTAGTATCATGCAATGGTTCCACCATGACAGAATGGCCAGAAGAGACATAGTCAGATCGTTGGACCCGACCAGTACCTATAGTCAAAGAGTGAGGCTTTAAGGTCACAGGAGCAATGAGGCGGACAAGGGATGCAATGTGGATATCATCCTGAAGAGGGATGAATTCACCATTGACGCGAATCTGTCGCAAGTCAAAATAGATTCGGGCGTGATGACGAAGAAGAAAATCACGACCAATAATAAAGTTACGGGACATGCCTCTTGTGATGATAAATGGATGGACAACAGATTGTGAACCAATCTTGAGACTTATCATCGCAGTTCCAATGGAACGCAAAGGTTGGCCAGTAATGGAGGCTAAATGAGTAGATGAAGGAATAAAGTGTATATGCCTACGGATCTGACGAAACAACTGTTCACGGATGAGGCTAACAGTTGCTCCAGTATCAACAAGCGCACGGTAGCTTTTCATGTTGATGGAGATAAGACACGATGAAGGATCCGGAGTGACAGAAGGAGGAGAGACATAAGAAAGAGAGGCGGAAGACACCGTAGGTGGGGAGGACAAAAAACATTTATTACGGAAGGACCGATTTGAGGATGGTTTCAGGCTACCCTGTATGGTCCTAGCTACTGGGCAACCCAAGAGTTTCCCTGATTTATTAAAGGTGGAGGACGGAACTGTCTACGTGAAAAAGGAACGCGGATGACCTTGGGGGGAGGGCACAGGAGCGGTAGGGAGCCATGAAGGTTGGTGAGGTCGTTGCTGCCTATTCTGGTAATGTTGTCGCTGTGGTACGGGATTACTTTGAGTCTGTGGAGTGTATTGCGGCCGCTGAAAACAGATGCGCGAGACGTGTCCCCTTTGCCCACAAGTGTAACATATTACTGAAGTTACTTGATGGACCTGTGGCGCTGGTGGATGATGAAGGCGTCGAGGTTGGCTCTGATGGTGACAATCATTAGAGGGGTGCTGTGGTAATCTCGAAGGTTGCTGCCAAGGTTGGCGGCAATGGCTAACGTCCATCGGTTCTTCGTCAAGTCTGTGATCAAGGCGAGGCTCACGACCGAGACGGTTGGTAAAGCGTTTCTTTACATTGTCCTCTATGATGGCCCGTTGAATCGCATCCGTGACAGTCTGAGGATCCTTGCGGATCAAATGCAATTTTAATGTGTCGGATGATAACCCATCAATAAAAATACCTACAAGCTGCCGATCAATATCTGCAGATGTGGAAGAGGAATCAATGAAGGCATCCTCAGCCAAGTTCAATAGTCTGTCCGCATAGAATTGTGCAGGTTCCTGTCTATCCTGGCGTATTCTACGAAGAAGATTCCACGCGTGCTGACAGTCAGTTATGGAAGAATAACGGCTGACCAGTGCCTTCTTTAGTGAAGCAAAAGTTTCATTAGGAAAGAGTTGTGCACGACGGCGCAGAAAATCAGTTACTAATGACTGTGAAGAGAGGAATGCAACACGCTTTCGGTCCTCATCGGTTGCCGAAGGGATCAAAGATAAAAACTTGTCAATGTCAATAAGCCATTAGCGAAATTGAGTAGCATCACCATGGAACGGCTTGACAATGTTATTAATATTTTGAAAGTTGGCGCTCTGTGTTATGGAGCTAAGAGTACCAGCAATCGACTGCAACGTGTTTGAAGAATTTTCAAAAGAATCAGGCAAATTTTGACTCGCTGCTTGTTGTAGTGACAGTTGTTGTTGAAGCAGTTGATTTTGCTGTTGTAACAAAAGTACCTGATGCTCAAGCTGTTGAGTAGCTGAATCCATCGTAAAAAAACTGTTACGAGCTGGTTAACGGCACCAAAAGTCAATAGTATGTGACCGGTTAAAGGAAGAAGTGGACGTGAAACGGCACCAAAAGTAGTCAAGACTAATGTGACAGGGGAATTTTATGGAAAGGGATGTAAATCTGTATCTCACTTGAGATAAGGGAAATAATCCCAAGACTTTCTTTGTAGTGGTTCTTCTGAGGAAGACTGGTTATTCACCAAAGGTGTTACTTCCTGAATAAAGGAACAACCCAGGTAATTAAGAGAACTCGTAAGTGCCTTTACGGTTTTAATATTGATCTTTAAGGGTTATATATATTCAGTAACTCGAACAGTCAAAGGAAACTTCAATAGTGCAGATTACTTGAAAAGTCAAGTAGATGTAAAAAGATATCTTTTATTTCGTTTCGTTTCAACATGAGGAAAAATGTGGCAGTTCGATACGAATTTCTGGTGGGGGATAGCTAAACTGCCAGCTTTAGCCTCCAAGGCGAAAGGCTTACGGCTCCTCAATACTCTAGTCGTTTTGTGACATCTGTGGAAATCCTAGCGAAATAAAACACGATTCGAGACTTCAATTAAAACTAGATCGAACTTACTTTATGTGGAATGAACCACACACATAATCGTTGCAGGGGTTAGTGCTGTTTCACTTAACTGTCCTGGGTGGTAGAGTATATCTAGATGGATATTATCATCCAAACCGTAGGAGTCAATGGCTTTTTCGTTCAATAGTAGATGTAGCGCCAGGTTGCTCCAAACCTAAACGAAAGAACTTTTTTTTTTTTAAACACCTTTATTCGGTCATGAGATCAGCATCAAAGTTATTTACATGAGTTACATTTGTACAAATTCCAAATAATACAAAATACATGATGTAAGTTACCCCTCCTCCCCCCTAATCCCCAAGTAAGTAATAACAACAAGCAAACAATATTTTAACAAATCAAAAACAAAAGGACGCAGGAAATATTACACAACAAAACCAATCAAATTATGAAAGCCCCAACAATTATCCCATACAATATCACAGTACGAATCGGTAACATACAAAAATTATTTGGATGATAAAACAGAATGCAAATGAGGCCTTGAAGGTTCTAAGTACATCGACACCCTACTATGAGATGATTAATGAAGACATATATGATAAATGGTATTCACATTGCATGGTATTTACAGAAGAAGTATTTACAATCAAAGCTACTTGCTTTGTATAAAAGACCAAAGGGTCAAAGGTTTAATTTTTCAAATCTGTTCTGTTATGTTTTGTGTTATACGTTCGTATATTTGTTCAAATATGTTATGGTCGTAGTGTATACCGTCATGTACTGCTCTATTCCTGCACGTCCATACTAAGTATCTATATTCTGCTAATAGAGTCAATAATTTAAGCTCTGTCTGTCTCGGTAATGTAGGTAAAGTATTCAACATGACCGCTCGGTACATGTTAAGTGATTTCTGTGTCTTGGAAGTTATTAGTGTTCTAAGTTTGTTTAAAGTAGGGGCCACTGTCTTACATGTGTAAAACAAGTGGTCCTCTGTTTCTATTGTGTTGTTACTGCACAGTTTACACTTTGGTGGCGTTTTGCCTGCCTTTTTTGCTGACAGTTTGCTCATAATAGGAGTTAAACTGTACAGTAACCTGTATGTAACTTCTTTGGCTTGTGGCTTAACGTCTAATGCGTGAATGTTTGTGAAGCTCTGCATGTGATCTGTTATGAAGAGGTTGTACCCTCGTTTTATTCGTGTGCCTAAGTAAGGTTCCTGTGCTCCTACTAAAAGTTTGTATATGAGTTTTGTGTCTTGTTTTACTAGTTGTTCGTTTCCTTTTAAATTTTGTAGGCATATCTTATAAAAGGGTGGTGGGGTACCAAAGAAATGTGGTTGATTGTTTTCTAGTTTATGTAACTTAATTAATCTAAGTCCAATGTAATAGTGTGCTAATGGATACAAACTTGGATTTTTAATAACCTCCCCTATATACTTAATCCTTAAAGCTTTAATCTTATTGTTAATGTCTTGTAAGGCTATCCCCCCTTTGTTCTTAGGTTGTATTAAAGTTGAATGTTTTATACTTCTCCAAGTGCCTCTAAAAATAAAGTTCCTAATCAGCACATTTATTTTAACTACAATCGATTTTGGCATGATTTGGATATTTGTTGTATATATTATTTTGGGCATAAATTTTGATTCTGTTAACTTGTGTTAACTGAAAGGGGAAATCTGCTTTATTAGCCCATCTGCCTAATCCCATTATACTAGATTTTTGGACATTTAGTTTGGATTCGTTAGCGTATCCAAACTCTGTAAAGATTTCTAATATGTTTTTTATAGAATCCACTGTTGCTGGAAGGAATATTGTGTCATCAGCATACGCTAATAACTTCCTGTTCCCCGTTCCGGGGACAAAGATTCCCGTGATGTTTATATCCTGCCTTATTCTTTCTTTAACTGGTTCTAGTGTTAATACATATAACAGGGGTGATAAAGGACACCCCTGTCTTACAGATCTCGACAGCCTAACAGGGTCACTTAAACTGTGATTAATCAATATTCTACTGTGGGGTTTTTTGTATAAGATTTCTACCCATGTTCTAAAATATTCCCCTATGTTGTTTGCTTGTAAAGTTTTATGTAAGAAAGAATGCGATAGTCTGTCAAAGGCTTTCTCCTGATCTAATGATAATATTCCACTTTGACACTGTCTATCGTGCGTGTATGTAATCAAGTCTCTTATAAAATGTGTATGTCTACAAATGTTCCTACCGTGTACACTGCATTTTTGATCTTCATGTATCATATTCTGCATGAATTCTTTAAGTTTCAAGGTGAGAGCCTTGGCCAGGATTTTATAATCAGTATTTAAAAGTGAAATGGGCCTATAATTTTTGATTGATTTTTTGTCAGTATCATCTTTGGGTATTAAAGTGATAAAAGATTCATTTAAACTGTTCGGAAGCTCTCCTTTCTGGAAGGCTTCCTCAAATACTTTAATTAAAAGGGGGCCTAACATTGGGAAAAAGAAGAAGTAAAATTCTGCTGTTAACCCATCTGGGCCGGGTGATTTTATTTTTTTGGAAAGTACTGATAGCTTCCCTTAAGTTTTCTAAAGTTAAAGTATGGTCTAATTTCATGCTCTCCTCTCCACTTAAACGCTTTGTATAGTGTAGGAATTTATCCTGTGTGCTTCCGTTAGTTTCTTCCTTAGTGTATAATTTTGTGTAGTATTCTAAAAAGGCGTGTCTAATACTAGTATCTTCTGTCTGCTGTTGTCCATTTACATCTACTATTTCGAGTATCTGTCTACTGCGTTAAACGTTTTGCTCAATCTCTAAATATTGTCTACTGGGTATTTCTTGTGTAATAGTATTTAATTTAGTCCTAAGTAAAGCCCCTTGGTATGTGTACTGTTTGTAAATGTCTAATTAGTCCTCTAAAGTATGGATATGTAGGTTAGATTTATCTATCTGTTTAGTTACACTAATCGCATCTTCTAATATGTTCTGTTCTTTCTTAAAAGCCTTGTGTATGGTTGTAGCTAGAATCTGTGTCCTATCTCTTATTGTGTTTTTTAACAGGTCCCAATATTCTGCAATGTTGTTATTGGGAATGTCCTGTGTGTAACCCTGAATGAGTTGTGTTATTTTGTTCGTAAAGAAAGTATGTTTTAGCAAGTTATTGTTGAATTTCCAATGCGGGGATCTCTTTAATTTTGTATGTGTGTGTCCCGTATTTAAAACTGTGTATACTGCTTGGTGGTCTGTGAATTTAAGCGTATCTTTAATGTGGTAAGTTTTGTGTATATTGTAACTATTTGCTGCGTAAAACCTGTCCAGTCTTGAGGCCTTTCTAAAATATGGATTTGTCTTGTCATAAAATGTGAAAGCTTGTGTGTGCGGTTGTAATTTTCTGTAAACGTCTACTAGGTCATGTTTGTCAAGTATAGGTTATAAGTGTCGTATTGATAAGGGTATTTGAATTTTCCTTCTCCATGATTCAGGGCCAAAGGAACTACTGTCTAAATTGGTCAAAACGCAATTAAAATCTCCTAACACTATTTTGGTTCCTTTGTAATACGTATACAGGTCGTCATAAAAATTAGGTTGGTCAGTGTATACTGCAGGTGCGTATATATTAATGAGTGTGTGTGTGTGTCTTGTTTGTTGTGTTTGTTTTGTATTTGTATTATGACAGTTCTGCCCCAACTGTCTGTCCTATAGTGTATTGCCTCCCAATCTTCATTAATTTGTAGAATGGCTACGCCACTACCATGGCTGGTGCCTAGGGCTACCCAGCCATGTTTAAGTCCTAACCTAGTTACTATCTGACTGGCAGAAAAGTCAGAAGTAATCCCTGTCTGTTGCAAAAACAAAAAATCGGGTTTTTCTTTTTTAATCAGTTTAATTACATGGTCTAGCTTATTTCTAAAACCATTGATATTGAGAGATATTATCACTAGACTGCATGACGGAGTGATAAGCAGAGGTTGGCCACCGGTTGTAAACTGTCTACCTGGCAAAGTGGCAGAGTGGTCACTTGCCATATCTAAACTATCTGACGGAACCGGGACTGTGTGCAGACCGCTCGCCTTATCTAAGTTACAAGGCAAAGTAGTGATCTGGGGCTGGCTACCTGCCATAAGTGAATTCCTCAACAAAGTGCTAGCTGGTGGCTTATCATGCGTTATAATTGTTGTACATGGCAAACAGGTAGGTTGGTCACTTGTAATTAGTCTACTTGGCAGAGCGGTGTCTGAGTGCTGACCGTTTTCTGCTATGACTACACAACTTGACACATCCGCGACTAGAATTCTTAACAAAGCGGTGCTTAAGGGCTGACCACTTTTTGTATTTAGGTTACTCGACACATTAGTGACTGATCGCTGGCTAAAAGTCGTTATGCCCTGATAATTTGGGCCCAGTGCAGGCGAAGCCGCGCTGTCAGACCGTCCCGCCACGGGGGGGGAGGGTTGGCTGCTTAATTAAAACTGTGCGCATGTTAAAGTGTGTGCATCGTAGACTAACAAACTATCAAAGAACTATTTACATTTAAAAAAAACACATGACTCTTAAATCATAAGTAACACTTTCTAACCTATAGGTGTTGTTATCTTTTACTTTAAAAAAATACAATTTCTTTATCTTTATTATTCTAAGCTGATAGACTTGAAGCCGCTGAAAGGGGCACATCTTCCCACACACTGGTAGTTTACTGTTCAAACTTCCGGCAGGCTCACACGGGAGGATAACATCGGGGTGCAACTTGGGCGTGCCTTCACATGCACCATTCGTCATCAGACCTCTGGAACACCCTTGTCTCACCTGCTTGAAGCCGGAACACAACTGCTTGCACTGGGCCCCAGTGCAGGAAAGAAAGGCTTGTAGGGATAAGCTCATGCGTAACCTACATCATCAAACAGTTGCCCGTCGATGAACAGGCTTGCTGGCGACAACACGGCTTCCATTTCGTCGTCTTCTGCTGTTGCTGCCGCCCAACTCACTTGTGTATTCATCGGCGTTGGCGCCTCTGGAACCTCGGAACTTGACCTTCTAGGGCTGTTTGGCGTGGACATCCCACGCTCGTCAACCACAGGTGTCGACGGGATCTCCCTAGGGGAGGGTTCTGACGTAGCCGCCCTAGGCGATGGCGGTAGGGCTTTCCTACTTGGAGAAGACTTGGTTGGCGACTTGCTGCGCCTCACCTCCTTCGACTTTACATGCCCTGTTGCCTGTAACAACAGCCTCTTTCTGTTTTTCTCCCCTCTTCTGGAGAGCACCTCTTGGAAATCTACTCCATTCATGCCGGAGTCGGGTTCAGAGCTCTCTGGAGCGGGGCTCTCTTGTGCGGTGTTTTCTGGCGCGGGGCTCTCTTCCCGGCGGTTCTGTTCCGCTGGTGTTTTGTTTTCCACCGCCTCCTCTTCCCTGGTTTGTTTGAAATGGGTGGTAGCCGCCCGCTTCTTTGGGAACTGGCTGACCCAGTGCGTGTCTAGCCCGCAGATAGCACATTGTATCCTTCGCCCTGGAAGGGCCACCCATACTCTTTGGGACTTCTCTTCTGATCCTTCCATCTTCAGGTGCACGAAGTGTGGGATTTGGTGTACCGAAGGCTTGTATGCGAAGTTCCACTTGTCATAAGCGGTTTTTATTCGAGATACTTCAGCATTTTTGTCCCCTGACACCGCTGCTGCAACACGTTGGACCGCCTCGGCCTTTATGGTCGGAGGCATCCAGTGTAGGACCCCCTTGGACCTCTCTTTATCAAGGTGTTCAACGTAAACAGACATGTGTGGATTTGTCCACTCGAATTTCTTCCCATGCAAGCCCTGATAATGTTTCATCTGGGCTGCCGATGTTAATGTTGCATACCACCTAAAAGGGCTTGCAAATCTATATAAAGTGGCCACGCCACTCGTTCCAACACCAGCTGGACCGGTTAGGATACTCGCAATTAAAGAGTACGAGGCACGATAGGTTTGTGGCCCTGCTACAGTAATCAACAACGTACCTTGTCTGTGTAGTACGCCTCCTTCTAGGTCTTCTTCCATCTTGATCTGGATCACTGGCACAACTGGCGCTGCCATTATATATTATTCCTCTTGGTTGGAAAAAACCAAATATGGAAACAAAAAAAGAAGCTGTTAGCTGAACAGCTACACCACAGCACACACAAACCTCAAGAAAGAGTGACGCCTTCGGTTGGACACTAGCATTGAGTTACTGTCTCAAGCTCAGCCTGGTTTCTAAGATGCATCGGTTTTTATACTTGTCTGGTGCTATGGCTTGCCAGAGGAAGTATTTCTCATTGGAGTTAGGACCGGAAACCTTCTAATGATTGGTCTTGGGGGCTAGTGGACTGTTGAAATAATCTTTAACCTAACTAACTACGAATCCTCTAGTCTAAAATTATTGTTTCTATGTGATGATGACCAACCATGGTTTAAAGTTCTCTCTAATCTGAATGTTTTCCGGTCTGACTTGTATGGAGGCCACACAAGGTTTGATGACATCATGGGTTCATGTGTGTCATGACTGATGATGTCATTGATTCTTGACTAGTGGTTTATTTATCTAACTAGTCATTCATAAAATACTTTACTATAAGGCTAACAGTTGTAGCTACTTAATAGTCTACCCTGTTACAGTAAGCACTACTGACGAAGGCTGCCTCAGACCTCTGCAATCCAAGAATCCATTTCAGTTAATTTGCTGAACAGCTGCAAGTGTTACTGCTTGTCTTACTTCTGCCTAGTAATCAATATTCACCATTTCTCTTCTCTGAGTCTGCTCAACGACATGTCCCGAGAATATTAGATATTCCTCAAATTGTACGTTATGAGGAGTTGATCTATATGGTGATATCTGAGTTGTGTAGGGGATCCAATAATTTCCTGATCAGCCTTAATAAACACTCGGACTATCCTCAATTCAAAAAGGCAACAATGGAGACACTCTGCTCCTCCGAAATGTTCACAGCCAACAATTTTTCTGATCTCAGGCTTGATTGAATGTGGAGACACCCTTCTAATAATATTCTTATAATATGCCACTCAAATGGAGGCCATATTCACCCTATATTTCCGCCTACCGACAATTTGGTGAATTAAGATAATATGTGGGGAAATGAGTTTCTGCATTAGAAATCAATTCGCCCTTAGCTCTGCTATAATATGTGTGGGTGATCTCCATCCAGGGTCCGATCAATACTTCCCCTTGGACGGTGTAGGGTCGGGTGACTACCAATGTCACCAGTGCCCTTTTCATGCTAAATTAATAGCCATATGGTGAAGCGCTGTGAGCATTTTCCGAATTGCTCACTCGTCCACTCCCCAATTTTCTTCTAACATTTGGTTTCGGGTTCAAATCTGGCGGATTATCTTCAATATTAATGTCAGCCAGTTCCCTAACTGCGGCTTCAAACTGTGCCTGGGTTGATTGGTCTGAGTTTCTATTTTCTCTGGATGCCCTTCTCAGAGTTGCGAATCTAAATATTTTTGGTGAAAACTGTTGGTGGGAAGGTGGATACCTATCCTCTATGTCAACCTTATTATTTTTATTTTCCTTGTTATTTTTAGGCCCATATGTTTCAGAATGCTGGGCTGGCATCTGATTATGATTTTCCCAACTTGGGGACTGTACCTTGCTACATTTTTCACAGGCCCCCACAAATTGTGCCATATCAGCAGTTACTTGGAGCCAGTAATATTTTTCAGATGTCCTTTTACGCGTGGTTCCATTCCTCTGGTATCCACCGTCAGGTACAACATGAACTTGTGCCATCACTTTTTCCCTGTAGGGAGTTGGCAATACCAACTGTCCCTGTTCTTTGGATCCTGCTCTAGCTTTCCTGAAGAGCAGTCCCTCCTTTAAATAGAATTGCCCTTTCTTAGGGTGTGTATGGCTATTTGGCAATTTGCCAAAGCAAGGTTTTAATGATTTGTCCTTTGCCTGGGCCTTTCTCATCTGTTTATGAGAATAATTTAGTGGTGGTGTTTCCTCCCTACTAGGGGTCGACCTGACCTGGAGCGTGGCATTTACCACAGGTTTTATAGGGCTCCCTAGAAACACATATTTACTTCCTAACACCAGCGGGTAATTAGGGTCGTCACACACGGCTGCTCTAATCACTCCTTCCACGTACCTAGTCTTGACATTTATCTCGGCTACGGGAAGTGTCGTGGTTGATATTCCCTTTACGGCCCCTTGTATCTCCACTTTCCCAGTGGTATACTGTTCAGGGTGCACTAGGGTTGCACTCACAACTGAGTCATATTCTAAACCTGAATCGTAAAGGCACCTAACCTTGGCACCATTACATGTCACTTCTTCACAGATGGGGGAATGTTGAAGATTTATATGATTCTCTGTCAGTTTCTTCTTCCCCTTGTCCACTGTTATCATGCATGCCGCGTGATATGGAGGAACCTTCCTACCACATTCACTAGTATTATGATTATGCATCCTGCATATTTGACAATATTTTCTTTCCTGTCTGAAGGGTTTCCTGTCATCATATTTCCTTTCATCGAATTGTGGGGTTTTATTGTTATTATCATAACGTGACCTATCAAACTGATGCTTACCTTTGTTCTGATCTCTATGATCAAACTCATTAAAGTTTTGTGGTGCCTTAAAATTGTGTACCTGTTTCTTTTTATTACCTGTTACCTCTGCTTGAGCTGCCTGATATCTTTCAGCAACATTTAGTAACTCACCCAGCCTCTCTGCACCTTGTTCCATGAGAAACTTTCTCAGGTCTGGAGCCATGGACTCTCTTAGCTGCTCTATAAAGATCATTTCCTTAAAGATCTTGGGTTTTCCCCAGAGCCGTCCATTTCTCCAAGTATGTCTCTAATCGTGCAGAGAACTGGTAATATGTCTCACCTGACAGTAGTTTAGCATTCCTGAACTTTTTTCTATAAAATTCTCCATTCCGTTCATATCTTAACAAAAGAGCTTGCTTTAACATGTCATAATTGTCTTGATCATCTCTGCTCATTTTGGCAAAAACATCATAAGCTGTACCACGAAGCCCTTGTGATAACTTTAAGCTCCACCGTTCTCTCTCTAACCCATACGTGGTAGCTAATAGTTCATATCTATTTAGATAGCTCTCAATATCATCGTCTTTTTCAACAAAATGATCTAAATGAAAACTTATAGCTGAGGTTGAGGCTCCCTGACTAGCAGTATCATCGGAGGTAAAGGGACTGGCACCATTTTCAGGAGCATGGCCTTAAAATTCCAACTCCCTTAGTCGTAATTCGTGCTCCCTCTGTAATCTTTTCTCCTCCTTTGCTGCTTCCCTTTCGGCAGTCTGTCTCCGTTCTTCTGCCTCCAATGCCCTAGCCTCCTTGTCAGCCACAATCTGCAACCTCTTAATTTCTTTATCTGCCTCTAACTTTTTTTCTTCAGCCTCAATCTGCAGCCTCTTAATTTATTTTTCTTCCTGTAACTTTCTTTCAGCCTCTTTTTCAAATCTTTTTTCTTCGCGTTCAATAAATTTGTCACATTCAGTTGTGACATAAGCAATCATATTTTACCCGTCCATTCCCAATTCTTTAGCAGCCTGCATAGCAGCAGATCGAAATTTTGCCAGGTCTGCCATTTTCTAACAGGCAAATTTATACAATGTTTAACTAAACACTTCAATCTATGACTCATTTAACTAAGGACAACCACAAGCACTGAGAGCTCAGCCTTATTTATTTTCCACCCAAGAATACATTTTAAATTTTTATTATTCCCTGAAGTGAATTACCCCCAATATATGTAATAGGAGAAGATTCAAAATCCCGGACAGGACACCAATATATGTGGTAAGTTGGGATTATATAAATAGTTATAGGGGACTTAGTGTACTGACTGAGATCAGCTGTGAAGGTATCTGTATCTAATAAGTGTGGTGTGTTACATTTAGACCTCAATCATACTTATTCTGGAATATTGTGATGACTACTTTCAATGTCTAGGGTTATGATAGTGATGAAGTGTAAGTTCACAACAACCAACAGACAGATAAACACTTTAATTAAGATCCACAACACTTTACAACACTATGACAAGCACATACATATAGCACTCTAGAAGACTAGCTTAAGTAAGTCAAGTGTTAACTTTTAAATTATGTATTAGTTTCTTTCAATAATAGATATCCTGATCCAACTACAGAGTGAATCAGGAATCACAATCAATTGTAAACACAATGTTTATGTACACAATTTATACAAATGATCTTTGTCCTGACATATAATATTATTACAATATGTGTGTAGGGTTGTGATGTAGTATTATGAGGTAATACTGGCTTTTGAAGCTAGGTTGTTGTTTGTCATCACGACTTCATGTGTTTGTTACTGGGGGAAATAATATTGAAGGGTTCACAGTTTCTTTTTATTTGTAAAACAATAACTGTCCCACTTGATTTAATATTACAGTCAATTTTAGGGTGGGTTATACAAGGGTGAGCTGCTCTGGCTGACGAATTCTTAGCTCATATGTCGGCGGCAGGAAAACTGTCTCCTCTGCTCGCTTGCTTCTCAGTTATCTTGAAATACACCACTGGTCGATATCTTGGACAAGGAGTCTGCTGCCAGCCCTCTGGATCCAGCAAAACTCAGACCAGGTGCTGCTCTAATACTTCAGTACCACGGTCCCTGAAATAAGAAGGTTGTACCTCCTTCTTCATAACAAATCTATATAATCCATTTCCACACTGAAGTACAGGACATTACAAACACAGAGTTCAGAGCTGTAGGCCAACTGCTAGCTTCTCATGTGACAATATACACCAGTATTCCTCTCCCTAATGGTTACAACGCCTCTGCAATTCCAGCGTTAATTCCTTCTATACAATAGGATAGGTGTCATGTTACTATTTGGCAATCCCATATATGCCTATGCAGTTATACTCCTCTCTGACAAGCTTTTACATGGTGGAGCAATATCTAGGCTTTGCCTTCTGTTTGTTACTGAACCACACACATACAGACACAATTTATCATTTCATATTCAATTTTCATATTATATATATATATATATATATATATATATATATATATATATATATATATATATATATATATATATATATATATATATATATAGGAAATATGTCTAGCTTACCACAATTCAAGGAAATATACACTAGTAACGTTGACATGCGATGATTTCTGGCACAATTTTGATCTGCCTTACCCCAGGCTTTTATTAGAAAAATATTAGCTTGATCTCAACGCACTTGCTTCTCACAAAATTTATTTTCAAAACTGGCCCTGAACTGACGCTTCTATTTGACTATATCGAACGTTCTAACCAATGAGACCATGTTTACAAGAGCCTTTGAAAAATTTTTACCCATCCTACACGTTGCCATTAACCACAATAATAGTATTTGCAGTTCGACTAATAAGGTTTCGCCTTACATATTACTACAGCCAATCAAATCGTATCTAACTTGATGGCCTCATTTCCCCTAAAGCAGTGTTTTTCAAACATGCCATTATGAGCAAATATGATCTTGTGCTGTCAGACAACCCCACTATAGTATTTTGGCTATAATTTGTTAATTACTAGACTATTTGCGTAACACATAACATATTCTTTGTCAGCAAGTCCTAAGGTACACGAATATATAAGTTTAATGGGGCTAAGTGGCTTCATTCAAAATATGTATTATTCTAGGATAGTCGTGTATTTGTTTTTTACCACCCGTTCACTTCTATACCATGGGATGTCTTCTGTACTGTCAGACTAAAGTCAGGAGCTTAGACATAAATCAGTAGAATGTCAAGTTTCCCAATAAGATTTTAAACCTGTTTTCAAAACCTAACCTCGTATCGTTAGTTTTTTTTATTTACTGTTTATTTGAAAAACTCAGGTCTCCATGCCTTTCGCGTGTGATTGGCGTTAACTTTTTAATCGCGAGGCGACGTGGTACATTTGCATGCGTTCCTCCGTGCATCTCTCTCTCTCTCTCTTCTAAGCCCGTCTGTCTTTTAGGTTAACGTAGTGTGTATAATGACATTAATGCTAGTATTTGTATCTAGGTCATTATGCAGTTTGCGTATCTCAAGGTTTTCTAAGAAACACAGTACCAGGTTTATTTTTAGACACGCGTGTAGTTTATGAATTTATATATGGGTATTATAATTTTTCACCACAGGATATTAAACGAACAAGGGAAAGTGGCACAAGTAGCAGCAGAAATGAGGGATATAAAATCAAGGTTCTGGAACTGGGTGAAACAAAGTGGAAGGGGATAGACAGGAAGAAACTCATCACAGGTGAATTGGTGCTGTCCTCAGGATATGAAGACGAAAGTTCACACCACAGTGAAGGGGTAGCTCTCATGTTATCTAAAGAAGTACAGAAAGCACTTATTGAATGGGAAGCTTTTGGACCCATAATAATAACAGGTACTTTTAAAACAGCTAAAAAGAAAATAAATGTAAATGTCATCCAATGTTATGCACCAACTAATGACAAAGAAGAGTCTGTGAAAGAAGCATTTTATACTAAACTACAGGAAATTATGGATAAAGTAAAAAGAAGAGACATCACAATTTTGATGGGTGACATGAATGCAAAGATAGGTACAGTCAACACCGGATTTGAAGAAGTCATGGGAAAACAGGGGCTAGGAATAATGAATGAAAATGGGGAACTATTCTCAAACTTCTGTGCTTCAAATCAACTGGCTATAGGAGGAAGCATGTTTCCACATAAGAGAATACACAAGGCAACATGGATATCACCAGACCATAGAACAGAAGTCGGATTGATCATATATGCATAAACAAGAAGTTTAGATCATCATTGCAGGATGTAAAGGTATATAGAGGAGCAGATGTGGCATCAGACCCCTACCTTTTGATAGCCAAAGTAATAATGAAACTCAAGAGATATACAACAATGCAAAATTATAGACAACAATTTAATGTAGGACATCTAAGAAATCAAGAAACAAGAGACAAATTTGCTGTCACATATCCAACAAATTCCAAGCGTTTGAACAGCAGGAAGATGTAGAGAATACAGAAGACTATTGGCAGCAAATCAAAACGGTATGGAGTGAGACATGTGAAGAAATACTGGGGAAAAGGGAATGACAACAAAAAGCATGGATAACAACAGAAACCATCAATAAGATAACAGACAGAAAAAACAAGAAAGCAGATTTAAACACAAGCAAAACCAGAAGTTCCAAAGCCAAGACTAAAGAAGTGTACACAGAAGCAAACAAAGAAGTTAAAAGAAGTATCAAAAGAGACAAGAGGAAGTATATTGAGGAGTTGGCAAGAGAGGCAGAAGAAGGTGCAGCCAAAGGAAATACGAGAAAACTATATAACAGCACAAAGAATCTGACAGGGAAATACAAGCAAACAAGTTGCCTCATAAAAGACAAGAATGGAAAACTGCTCCGCAATATACAAGAACAAATGAAGAGGTGGACATAATATTCTGAGGACCTTCTCAATAGACCAGCTCCACTAAACCCCCTGGACATCCATCCAGCAGAAGAAGAGCTACAAATTAACGGTGAGAGACCAACGAAGGAAGAAATAAAGAAAGTCATACAGCTTCTAAGAGATTGGAAAGCGTCTGGGCCAGATGGCATTCCCGCAGAGGCCATCAAAGCAGATATCGACACGGCTACAGAGATGTTACATAAAATACTTGGTAAAGTCTGGGAAAAGGAAGAGATACCAGCAGAATGGATGGACGGATACCTGGTTAAGTTGCCTAAGAAAGGAAATTTACAAGAGTGCACAAATTATAGAGGAATAATGTTCCTATCAGTGCCAGGAAAAGTATTAAATAGGATTATCCTTAAGAGATTAAAAGAGTCCATACACAAGAAACTGAGAGATGAACAAGCAGGTTTTCGACAAAACAGATCCTGTACAGACCAGACAGCCACTTTGAGAATAATAGTTGAACAAAGTCTGGAATGGAATTCATCATTATACATCGGATTTGTGGACTACGAAAAGGCATTTGACAGTGTAGACAGAGAATCACTTTGGAAATTGATGAGGCGTTATGGAGTTCTCCTGAAGATCATTAAAAACATGAAGACATGACATGCAGAGTTCTTCATGAAGGACAGCTTACAGAACCATTTGGGATAAGAACAGGAGTGCGACAGGGATGATTCTTTTCTCCATTTCTTTTCTTATTAGCAATAGACTGGGTTATGAGAACATAAACAACACTCAACAGAAATGGAATCCAGTTTACTCTGACTAAGTAGTTGGATGATCTGGATTTTGCTGATGATTTGGCTCTTCTGTCCCATAACCGTAATCAGATGCAGGACAAATTGAAAACACTCGATGAGAGGTCACAGCAATTGGGTCTGGAAATACACAGGGAAAGTACAAAGATAATGAAAATAAATGAAGGTAATGAAAACAGGGTTAAACTTAAAAAAAAGCACCAATACAAGATGTAGAATCGTACACATATCTTGGCAGCCATATAGACAAAGTTGGAGGGACAGACCGTGATATTAAAAAAGAATAAAAAAAAAGCAAGAGGAGCTTTCATTGCATTGGGAAATATACGGAGATCAAGAGAAATCGGATCAAATACGAAAATAAGAATCTTCGACTCAAATGTGAAATCAGTCCTATTGTATGGCTCTGAGACATGGAGAACAACAAAGACAACAACCAAAAAGCTACAGACTTTCATAATTGGGTGCTTGCGTATAATAGCGGGATTAAAATGGTATGACAAGGTTACCAACGTGGAACTGATGACAAGAACTAGACAAGTGTCAGTGGAACAAGGGATGAGAAGAAGTCGATGGCGGTGGATAGGAAACACGCTGAGGAAACATGTTGATAGCATAACAGGGCAGTCCTTGTTCTTCTGGAACCCCCAGGACAAGAGAGGCAGAGGTAGCCCAAGAAGCACATGGAGAATAGAGCTGAAAACAGAGGTGAAAATGATTAGGAGAACGTGGAAAGAACTTGAGATGATGGCACGTGACAGGAGGACTTGGCATGTGTTTGTTGAAGGCATATGCTCCTTTGGGAGTGGAGGGTTATGAATGAATGAATGAATATACAGTGTGGCCCAAAAGTCTGGATTCATATAGAATTCGGCAGCTACTTCTATTTGTGAGCATTCTTGTCTTGCGTACATGAGAACAATCTCTGTGAGTTCATCTACCGCTAATGTCGAATCCATATTGGCACTGAAAAAAACTTATTATGAAAGTTAGAAGAGATACAAAATGTATATATGTCGATTGCTTATATTTCCAGACGTTTGGCCCACCTCATAGTTATTTACCAAATACTCTGCGTAACCCTGCCAAATGTTTCTCTATCCATAGGGAAACAACAGAAGTGATTGCGTCATTAATAGGCCGTACTGCCCATGGTGGACTTCCGGTGTTATGTCTTTCGGTTTGCACTATTGACCTGTCATCTTAGCATCATTTTTTTGGTGATGCGTGGATGGCAGGGAGGATAGTGTGATTCGCTTGCAACGCTAGGCGGGGTTGTCGCACGGAAGGTCCAGTGTTCAAATCCTTGGTAAGCAACTCACGTCTGTTGTTTTTCTGTTGTCTAGTGTTCTACTTCTTTATTTCTTACGGGTGCCTGAAAATATACCTTTATGTTTGTTTCTTATTAATCTATCCCAGGAACACCTGCTCCACAGGTACTTAAAATCACATATGTCAGATACGTAAGTCTATGCTATCTATTCTGACGTCTATTTATTATATTAACTGTGACTTTCTGGCGTGGAGTTTGTTGAGCTAGGTAGAACATTCCCTCAGTTCTAGAGAAATAAATAATATGCTTGTATGCAGCATTGTCACCTTAATGAACAAGGGCTACTTTCTAAATCATGTAAGTAGAGAATCAACTTATCCAAGTTAGAACAACACAGTATCTTAAAAGACATGAATGTAGTAGCTGTCGGGTTAAACATCTCTTGGTGTTTGGAGGACCCACCTGTAAATTACGAAAGTCACTAAATTAAGTTGTCATATATCCAAAAACAAAAACTTCATAACGAATGTCTTTTCCTGCAACTGATGTTTCTCTTCATTGTCAAATTTATGTCTGTGCATATTTACAAAAGAGCTGGTCGTAGACCCGTTTTCCTTGATGTTTTGTAATACAGTTTGTTCAGACTCGAGTGGAACAGTCCCAGTTACAACGGTTTGGTCACGTCTGCAGATTTGGAGAAGAACGGCTATGTGACAAAACGTTTGTACATGTACTTTTGAGCCCCGCTTTCACTCCTTCATCCGCTTTTTATTTGGCGTACTTTATGCACCTTCATTCATATTTTTGCTACAAAGCCGCTCCCAGACCTATTTACGTTTCTCCAGGTGAATCGTAATAATACAAGCTTGACAACACAGGACAGCAGTATTACGTTTATCACTTGAGTCGCCTAGCCACCTTTGATTGGAATCGAACTATGGACACAAATGGTCTCGTGCGATAGATCAATAGAACGCCAAATGGTCTGCCAGAGACAGCCATCTGAGGGATGGGCAAAAACACAGGTGATAATTAGATAATCGCTTCTGCTGGACCGTCCCGGTATAATAATTACATGCGACAGAGGAGACAATCTGGGCGGAATGTATTAGTCAAGAATGAGAGCACCGACAGTTGTTTTTAGTTTAGCATAAAGTTGCAAGCGGAAGTATTACAGCATTATTAGAAAAGGTCACGCGATGGAATTTTTAAATGTAATATTTTAAAACACGCGGGGGTATTATGATTTAAACACCCTATCCATTTAGTGCAAAAGAGATTGGATTGGTGTAATGTAAGAGCCGGGATACACAATGGATCTCATTGACAAATTCGTCGGAATCAAAATCTGGAGTTTTGAACTGAGAATTGGAAACATAATCTAGCAAAATCGAAGTCACAGATCAGACTGCATCGCCCTATCAAGCTAGCAATTCACCAGAGCCAGAAAGAGAAGGAGCAGACAAAGGATTCCACAATTATAAGTGAGGGATCAGAGTATTTAGGCAACTATAAAACTTAAAAAGTAAACCCGCATTTATAAATACAAAGACAGTAAACTAGAGGACCATGATCGAAGTATTTGGGCAACTTAAAAACTTAAAAAAGTAGACCCGCATTTATAAATATTAAGACTGGAGACCTAAGGAATCAGATCACCAGTCATAAGAGGAATACAACGTTTCCTGACAAAGTCATTCGAAAGCATCTAACCTAAGTTGCTACTGTCCATTCTAATCTGTGCCATGAAATTGTGTTCCTAAAAGTTCCTTTTGGTTAGTGGAACTAAGCTATCAGACGGTTCGTAGAACTCTGCTATCAGACGGTTCGTAGATCAAAGCTATCAGACTGTGAAGTGTCATCATTACTGAAGAACTGTCAAACCCACGGATGCAGTGGTCATCGAAGTTAAGCTAAATGCTTAACAAAAGGCAACAGCAAAGAACATTATTATTCCTCTATCCAGTCTCTATGAAGATAAAACTTTCAACAAAAATTCACCATTATTTCAAAATGTGAAAACTAATTGATTATTAAATGGGTTACATGTTATTTTAAAACACACCAATCATAATTGATTCGGTTATTATATGTATGAAAGCAAATGTATGTGCAAGACTCTTTAATTTATATTTACACTTAGACATATATTTACATATATAGAGCTAATTCTTAAAAAAGAATTTTGCTAGATTTACACCAGCTGGTGGCTTGAACGTTCTAAAACCATTGCTTAATTCTTCATAAAAGGCGGCGAACCGATATAAGTTAACAATTGCCCTGCCAATACAGCATTGTTCTTGACTTCGGGAATGTCTTATGGATACTCCCTTGGGATAGAAGCGACATTACTCTATTATCTACACCACTGCCAAGAGTAATCTTGGGTGAAGGTAGACATCTTTGATGACCTATTTTATATACTCTTGAGTTTTGGCCACTGTTGGACAACTACTACAGAGCAAAGGGGAGACTATCCGTCACAGGCAACCATGTGCGTGTAGGAAACCAATAGCCAGGGATCAAGATCTCCAGGACGACCCAGAATTCGCTGGGAGAACAACATTAGACAATCCGTGATGGACCGAGGACTGGACTGAAACCAGGCCAAAAGATATACAGCTTAACATGGCGCTCTCTCTCTGGCTAACCTCTATACACCAAGGTAGAAGAGGTTTGTTTGTTTTGTTTGTTTTGTTTTAAGGATCATGTACATTGTACACCGAAAACTCCATCAGTGTCCGATCTCCTCCTTTAGCTCACAAGGAGAATCTCGGCACAGTGCACGAACTCCAAAGATCGGCGCGCATCCCAATGTGTGTATACATAAACCACACATTCTATAAATATGTTTGTATCGGGTAGGTTTTCTTAATTGTGTAAACTCTGGCACGGCAGCGGCCGTATGGCCTTCACTTTGTGATTTTCAACTGCCGAGTTATTTTTAACGTGCAAAAGGTGTACACGGGAGATACTATTTTTCGCTCTTATCCATGATGGCTAGGCATCCGATCTCACTACTCAGAGAATCAGGGGGAAGTAAGACGTTATTAGTACAAAGTGGTTCTGGAAAAAAATTTCATTAAGAATATTCTCTGTACTGGGAACCGAAACCAGTGTATTTAGAATTAGATGTGGACGCCATGTCTCTTAGCCATCCTTGTCCCCGGGATAGGAGAGAACCGACCAAGTCAGAAAATGTCTTTAAAGGTTTGTCCAGGTACATCTGTGACTGCACTATAAGAGGTATAATGTAATTATCATTGAAAGCAGCAGAGGAAATAAGTGTTCACATCTTTTACATGCGCATCAAACTCCACATTTTTAAAGTACTTTTATTCTAAACATGGTAAACAAAATTTCTTTAACAATTTAAGAAATGTACTATAAAACATAAAAGATTCTTCTGTGCCTTACATAAATTTGTATAATGAATTGATTAAAAATAAATACAAAATAAAAATCTGTTATTTAGTTTGATATTTTATTAATATTTGAATTGTTCCCCTTTGAATGTAAAATGTATCTGTACCAAAGCTTTCTAAGGCTTCTATAATTTCAATTTTTATGTTGTCCGTCATAATTCATTCATAACCCTCCACTCCCAAAGGAGCATAGGCCTTCAACAAACACATGCCAAGTCCTCCTGTCCCGTGCCATCATCTCAAGTTCTTTCCATGTTCTCCTCATCATTTTCACCTCTGTTTCCAACTCTCTTCTCCATGTACTTCTTGGTCTTCCTCTGCCTCTCTTGCCCTGGGGGTTCCAGAACAAGGACTGCCTTGTAATACTATCAACAGGTTTCCTCAGCGTGTGTCCTATCCATCGCCATCGTCTTCTTCTTATCTCTTGTTCCACTGGCACTTGTCTAGTTCTTGTCATCAGTTCCACGTTGGTAACCTTGTCATACCATTTTAATCCCTCTATTCTACGCAAGCACCCATTTATGAAAGTCTGTAGCTTTTTGGTTGTTGTCTTTGTTGTTCTCCATGTCTCCGAGCCATACAATAGGACTGACTTCACATTTGAATTGAAGATTCTTATTTTCGTGTTGGATCCGATTTCTCTTGATCTCCATATATTTCCCAATGCAATGAAAGCTCCTCTTGCCTTTTGTATTCTTATTTTGATATCACTGTCTGTCCCTCCAACTTTGTCTATATTACTGCCAAGATATGTGTATGATTCTACATCTTGAATTGGTGTTTCTTCAAGTTCAACCCTGTTATCATTACCTGCATTTATTCTCATTATTTTTGTCTTTTCCCTGTGTATTTTCAGACCCAATTGCTGTGACCTCTCATCGAGTGTTTTCAATTTGTCCTGCATCTGATTACGGTTATGGGACAGAAGAGCCAAGTCATCAGCAAAATACAGATCATCCAACTGCTTTGTCAGAGTCCACTGGATTCCATTTCTGTTGTGTGTTGTCGATGATCTCATAACCCAATCTATTGCCAGCAAGAAAAGAAATGGAGACAAGAGGCATCCCTGTCGCACTCCTGTTCTTATCCCAAACGGTTCTGTAAGCTGTCCTTCGTGAAGAACTCTGCATGTCATGTCTTCATATGTTTTCTTTATTAAATTAATGATCTTCAGGGGAACTCCATAATGCCTCATCAATTTCCAAAGTGATTCTCTGTCTACACTGTCAAATGCCTTTTCGTAGTCCACAAATCCGATGTATAGTGGTAATTCCATTCCAGACTTTGTTCAACTATTATTCTCAAAGTGGCTATCTGGTCTGTACATGATCTGTTTTGTCGAAAACCTGCTTGTTCATCTCTCAGTTTCTTGTCTATGGACTCTTTTAATCTCTCAAGGATAATCCTGTTTAATACTTTTCCTGGCACTGATAGTAACATTATTCCTCTATAATTTGTGCACTCTTGTAAATTTCCCTTCTTAGGCAACTTAACCAGATATCCTTCCTTCCATTCTGCTGGTATCTCTTCCTTTTCCCAGACTTTACCAAGTAATTTATATAACATCTCTGTAGCCGTGTCGATATCTGCTTTGATGGCCTCTGCTGGAATGCCATCAGGTCCAGACGCTTTTCCCTCTCTTAGAAGCTTTATGGCTTTCTTTATTTCTTCCTTCGTTGGTCTCTCACCGTTAATTTGTAGCTCTTCTTCTGCTGGCTGGATGTCCGGCGGGTTTTGTGGAGCTGGTCTATTGAGAAGGTCCCCAAAATATTCTGTCCACCTCTTCATTTGCTCTTGTATATTGCTGAGCAGTTTCCCATTCTTGTCTTTTATGAGGCAACTTGTTTGCTTGTATTTCCCTGTTAGCTTCTTTGTGCTGCTATACAGTTCTCTCATATTTCCTTTGGCTTTGGAGCTTCTAGTTTTGCTTGTGTTTAACTCTGCTTTCTTGTTTTTTCTGTCTTTTATCTTATTGATGGTTTCTGTTGTTATCCATGCTTTTTGTTGTCTTTCCCTTTTCCCCAGTATTTCTTCACATGTCTCCTTCCATACTGTTTTGACCTGCTGCCAATAGTCTTCTGTATTCTCTACATCTTCCAGCTGTTGGAGCACTTGGAATTTGTTGGATACTGTGACCGCAAATTTTTCTCTTGTTTCTTGATTTCTTAGCTGTCCTACATTAAACTGTTGTCCATAATTTTGCATTGTTGCATATCTCTTGAGTTTCATTTTTACTTTGGCTATCAGAAGATGGTGATCTGATGCCACATCTGCTCCTCTATATACCTTTACATCCTGCAATGATGATCTAAACTTCTTGTTTATGCATATATGATCAATCTGATTTTCTGTTCTATGGTCTGGTGATATCCATGTTGCCTTGTGTATTCTCTTATGTGGAAACATGCTTCCTCCTATAGCCAGTTGATATGAAGCACAGAAGTTTGCGAATAGCTCTCCATTTTCATTCATTACCTCTAGCCCATGTTTTCCCATGACTTCTTCAAATCCAGTGTTGACTGTACCTATCTTTGCATTCATGTCACCCATCAAAATTGTGATGTCTCTTCTTTTTACTTTATCCATAATTTCCTGTAGTTTAGTATAAACTGCTTCTTTCACAGACTCTTCTTTGTCATTAGTTGGTGCATAACATTGGATGACATTTACATGAATTTTCTTTTTAGCTGTTTTGAAAGAAGCTGTTATTATTCTGGGTCCAACAGCTTTCCATTCAATTAGTGCTTTCTGTGCTTCTTTAGATAACATAAGAGCTACCCCTTCACTGTGGTGTGAACTTTCGTCTTCATGTCCTGAGGACAGCACCAATTCACCTGTGATGAGTTTCTTCCTGTCTACCCCCTTCCACTTTGTTTCACACATTCCCAGAACCTCGATTTTGTATTCCCTCATTTCTGCTGCTACTTGCGCCACTTTCCCTTGTTCGTTTAATGTCCGAACATTCCAGGTGCCAAATCTGGAAGTTCTCCTAGAAGAAAGAAGGTTAGTCAGTAACACAGACTCCTTTCGGCTTTCTCTGTGTTGCATCATACGCCTCCCCGCGAGAAGACCTTCCCCTGTCTTGGATGGCTGTTTTTTATTTTCTTTATTTGACTTGTCCATATTTGTTGAAGTTTTTTGTGGTTTAAACTTTTTTACAGGATGGTGTAACCGGCCCCATGCCCAACCCTCCTTAGTCGCTTTTTACGAACTGCTTGTTAGGGGACAGTGTTACTATTCTTTGCTCCCCTTTCGGGCCCCGGTAACACACGAAGAGTAGTCGGAATGTTGTCCGTGCCTGCTGATTTTCCTTTTTCTATCATATGTATTGCCTTCTCTACTTCTGATCTGAGAATGTTTGGGCCTTCATTAGAATCTGGGGATAGTTTTTACCTCTGTTGTCCTCGAATAGTTATTTTACGTACTATGCCCATCTGTTTGATATGTCTTTCTCATCAAGTAAGATTATACCATTTTTGTTCTTGATACAGCCTCCTCCTTGTTCAAACCGCGACCGATTTGATAATTTCTTTATTTCTTCATGGATATCTCTTGTCATGTGCTTTGCTTCCAAGTCTTCTATTTCCTTGCATTTCGTTTCTATCCACCGTTCTTTTGCTTGACCACAAGTATGACGTATGTCATTGTCTATTGTTTTATAGCCTGGAATGTTTTTGCTTTCTTCATTTCTGCCATTTTATTCAAGATGTCATCTGTCATCCAAATTTGATTTTTCTTAGGCTCCTTTTTAGGTAAATTTGCATTTGATGATTCTAAGCTTGTTTTTAAGCATTCCCATTTTGTCGTTACTTTTTCTTCTGGGTTTTCTCTTCTATACTGCTCCATGCTTTCTGTCAATAACTGTTGATATTTATTTTTGACGTCGATTAAATATTTCTGTTTTATATCTGATTGTTTCAATGCTGATATTTCTATCTGGGGTTCCTCCGTCTTCTGTTTCCTGTTCTGTTCAGCTTTATATTTACTTTGATGACGACCGGATTGTGATCTGAATTTATGTCGGCGCCAGGATGTGTCTTTGCACTTGTGACACTGTTATTAAATCTATGTTTTATCATGATATAGTCAATTTTATTTCCTGTTACATCTCCTGGGCTTTTCCATGCGTAAAATTTCCTTGGGTGGTGTTCAAAAAAGGTGTTACATATGACCAGCTGGTTTTCTTCACAGAACTGGAAGCGTCTGTCTCCTCTATCATTTCTTGTCCCTAATCCATACTGTCCTACTATTTTCTTGTATTCTCTTTTTCCTACTTTTGCATTCATATCACCCATTACTGTCAACACATCTGTAGATGCTACTGGTTTAAGTGTGTGTTGTAGCTCTTCATAGTATTCTTCTATTTCTTCCTCGCTATGATCTTTAGTCGGTGCGTAAGTTTGTAAGATTGATATGTCGAATGGCTTTGCTCTCATCTTTAGTAACATTATTATGTCATTGTGTGTCCAGTATCCATATACTTTTTATTCTACGTCCTTCTTTATCAACATTCCTGCTCCTCTTTCGTGTTTTTCTCGTCCTGAGTGTATGAGCGTGTATTGGTCTCTTTTTATCCGGCCTGTATCTAATAGTATTGCCTCTGCGACTCCCAGTATAACGAGTTTCATGTCTGTTGCTTCTAATATTAGATTGTCAAGTTTTCCTTCTCCGTTTAGAGTTCTTAACGTTCCATGTTCCTATTTTTAGGCTCCTCCTACTAGGTTTTAGGTGGTCTTTCTCAGAATGCTGCCTTTCAACAGAATTTGAGGAACACTCGTCATTATGTACTTCCTTACTCGTTAGAGGGTGACCTCTTCCCTGTCAATTTGTACAGCAGATTCTTCCCCAGAGGACACAGAGTTCTCTACATATCGGTTCTTGTCTTTTGGTTGTGATCTCATTACATTCTGTTGGACGTAGGGGGTAAGGCCCCAATCTCTTCCATGGTGGCTAGCCGTTGTCTTTTTCTATGAGTAGTATATAGGCGCAAAACAGGTTCATTCAGGCGGAGGCACGTGACTTTTATATAGCAAAATACTCCGATCGATTTCAAGCGGAGGCGCGTCAAGCGGAGGCGCGTGACTTTTATATAGCGATATATTTTAGCCGGGGTGACTTCCTCTGACGATCAGCTTGCGTCCTATATTAATTGTGTTGTGTGTAGGTCGTTACCAAAGCTGCGGTATGTAATGTCTGCGTCACCAGCACACTCCTATATGGCAGGGAGACCTGGAAGACCTATGCTAAGCAAGAAAGAAGGCTAAATACCTTCAATTTGCGGTGTCTACGCCGCTACCTCGGCATCTCGTGGAAAGATAAAGTGACAAATGTCGAGGTGTTGTCACGTGCTGGCCTTCAAAGTATGTATACGTTGCTTAGACAGCGCAGACTTCGCTGGCTTGGCCATGTTCGCCGCATGGAAGATGGTCACATCCCAAACGATATCTTCTACGGACAATTAGCAGATGGCAAGAGAAAAATTGGGCGACCAGAGCTGAGGTTCAAAGATGTGTGCAAGAGAGATATGAGGGCAAGGACATTGATCTAGCAACATGGGAGGATGAAGCTGCCGATTGCACTACGTGGCAATGCTATTTACGGCGCCACCTCAGTTTGGGCGAAGAGACGCTCACACAAGAAGCAGAGGTGAGGAGAAAACGTCGAAAGGAGCATCAGGAAAATAAGCAGCTGAGGGCTGCCCCCTCAGGGGCGAATTCCCATAGTCAGTTATGACTGAAGGGGCTATTATTATTATTATTAGGTTGTTACAAAACAGGTAGACAACATTTAGTTATATATATATATATATATATATATATATATATATATATATATATATATATATATATATATATATATATATATATATATATATATATATATTAAGACATATATTTAGTTAGACATATATATATATTTAGACTGACTTTTATATAGTAATATATTAGTTCGATAATGGCGGGCGTGCTGGTAGTGTGATGTAGTTGACCCGTGGGGTATTGTGTTGTGTATTTATACATATTACAATATTTATTTTACAAAAACAGGTAGACAACAGTTATACCTATATTTAGTTACACATATATTTACATATATTACAACAGTTAGACGATATTTAGACATAGGTAACAAAGAATTTAGTTAATATATTTTACTTTTCAAATAACATTATCATATAGTGGCATTGTACAATTGTCAAGTAGCAGTGTTTTGTTACAGTAGTAACAAATTATAGGATCACACAGTGACATGTACAGAATTTATATGGTAACACATAGGAATATATATATATATATATATATATATATATATATATATATATATATATATATATATATATATATATATATATATATATATATATATATATATATATATATATATATATATATATATATATATATATATATATATATATACTGAAGCAAATTAAAAACGCACCACTATTATATATACTGATGCCGAGAAGCTGGCAAAAAAAAGTGTGGGAATGGATTTTCCCCGTGTTTGCCATGCGGTAGAGAGCGAATGGCTGCTGGAATGGAAAGTGCAAGATTCAACCCATGGGTGTGTGTTCAGACTACATGAAAACGATGAAAGTTACACGTGCAACACGATTCTCAACAGCTATGACCCTGAAAATGTGTACGCGTTGTGGCAGTATACTCGGTATAAAAAGGCCGTTGAGACAAAACACTCAGTACATGTGCTTGAAATGCCACGACTATCTGAAAACGACCGCCAACGAGCCATTGGTATGTTGGAGACCGGAATGAGCTCGCGGGCCATTGCCAGAAGGATGAATTGCCACCACAGCACTATTGTACGTCTCAATGAACGTTACGGAACCACTGGCAGTGCCCGGGATAGACTTCGGAGTGGCCAACCACGAGTTACTACCCCTGCGCAAGATCGTCATATTGTGCTGAGTCACCTAAGGAATTGACTCTCCCGGCAAGTCAAACAGCAAGAGCAATAGTGGGTAGACATGGGCAAGTCTCTCGAATGACAGTCATACGACGACTCAGAGATACAAGCCTTACTGCAAGACGACCTTATGTTGGGCCAAACTTGACTCACAGACATCGTTAGCAGCGCCTGCAATGGGCAGAGCAACATATCAGATGGACTAGACTGCAGTTGAATGCTGTCCTATTCACAGACGAGAACAGATTCAACATATCCTTTGCAGATGGACGTATGCGGATTTAGCGACGGTGTGAAGAGCGCTTTGCAGATTGCTGTGTCAACCGATTTCGAGGTGTCAGTATTCATATTTGGGGAGGATTCAGTTTTCACCATCGCTTGCCTCTTCACGTCTTCCGTGGAAATGTTAATGCTGTGACATATCGAGATGAGGTTCTGGATGCACTGGCTGCTCCTGCGTTCACAATTTATCCAGACTTGCAGCTTCTCCAGCAGGATAACGCACGTGCATTTTTTTGTATTTTTGGTTTTCTCCCTTGTCTGCACAGAATGCAATGAATTTCATAACAATCAAATGTACAAATTAATGACCAGCATGGATTAATAGGAAAATGAATAAAGATTCCAAATATGTAAACTTGTACACACTTATATTTACATTTCACACTCTGTTCCTGGATTATACAGGTGGTGCGTTTTTAATGTGCTTCAGTATATATATATATATATATATATAGGGCTAGCACCTAGAGGTGGGAGTGAAGTGTTAGAGAATTGACTATACCATTTTTTGTGTAGGTATTTTAATGTTTATGTGTTGTTGTATTGTGTGTTATTGTGTTTGTTTATACATATATACATACAATATGTATATATAAATATAAAAAAATCAATAATGGCGGAAAATATATAAAAAATCGATAATGGCTGTGTGAGTGTGCGAGTGTGCGGATGGAATTGCTTTTGATTTTGTTTTGTTCTGTGTGCGCGCGTCTGTGGTTGTGTGTGTGTGTGTTTGTGTGTGTGTGTCTGTGTGTGTGTGTGTACCCGCGAAGGTAATTGGTCACGAGCCAAAACTTTAACGAGCCCAGTTCGTTTAACAAATATATCCGACAGCAGGATGGTCCGTATCTCGTCTGTATTCATCGTCTACGTGGTGTAGTCTGTCAAAACGTGGCGCGATTTCGAGATCTCCGAGATCGAGTCTTGATCGGCATAGGCGAGGACCTGTAATGGTTCGGGTGTGATCTAGGAGAATTTAAGTTCTACTGAGAGAGGTCACGACTTGGCCATCTCAAAACTGGTCACCGTCCAGTAGAATAGAAATGTGCCTGTGAGATGATAGAAATGTGCCCATGAAGTGATAGAAATTGCCCGTGAGGTGATAGAAATGTGCCTGTGAGGTGATAGAAATGTGCCCGTGAGGTGATATAAATGTGCCCGTGAGGTGATAGAAATGTGTCTGTGAGGTGATAGAAATGTGCCCGTGAGGTGATATAAATGTGCCCGTGAGGTGATAGAAATGTGCTTGTGAGATGATAGAAATGTGCCCGTGAGGTGATAGAAATTGCTTTTGAGGTCATAGAAATGTGCCTGTGAAGTCATAGAAATTTGCACGTGAGGTGATAGAAATATGCCTGTGAGGTGATAGAAATGTACCCGTGAGGCGAGAGACAGGTGCCCGTGAGGTGATAGAAATGTGCCCGCCGGTTTTGGTAGGAAACTTTAGATATGACTCACCAAAGTATTTTCGCACGTGTAGTAAAGGCTGGGCTCGGTACATAGGCGACCTTCAACCCACTATCCAACGGTTTAAGCATATCATCACTTCTACGCATGTACAACCAATTGGTGGGAACAGTGGAAGGCATCTTCAACGAGGTATGATCGCTAGTGTATGTCGTTATCACGCCACCTCTTCAGTAAAGTATGAACGTGAGTGCCTGGACCTTGGTCTTCCAAGTGTCTATTTATATGAAGGAAAACTAGTTTTAATCTGGGTTTGAAATGCGGCCAGCCTTGTTGTACGCGAAAAGAGAGTTGATTAGTTGAAAAACTAATCGATCGTTGACGCGTTGTCGATGTGAAAAAATTTTTGTGCGCCGCGTCCAGACATGTCTGAATCATGTCCAGGTGATGGTCTATGGTATAGCAATATATTAGCTCGATAATGGCGGGTGTGTGTAGGTAGTGTGTGGGTTGTATTGTGGTGTGTTGTATTGTATTGTGTTATGTGTTGTTTATTTTTACAACAGTTATACGTACATATTGCAATATATATATATATATATATATATATATATATATATATATATATATATATATATATATATATATATATATATATATATATATATATATATATATATATAACAGTTATAACATCTAGAGGTGGGAGTGAAGTGTTAAAGACTTGCTTATACTAGGACCAGCATCTAGAGGTGGGAGTGAAGTGTTAGAGACATGACTATACCAGGTCCAGCAGCGAGAGGTGGGAGTAAGGTGTTGGGAGAGACGTATTAGAGACATGACCAGGTCCAGCATCGAAAGGTGGTAGTGAAGTGTTAGAGACTACACTAGAAACAGCCTCGAGAAGGGGGCGCGACGGGTTAGAGACTTTACTAGGACCAGCATCGAGAGGTGGGAGTGAAGTGTTAGAGACTTGACTACGTCTAGCATCGAGTAATAAATCTACTCACCCCAATGTCCAGCTAAGGCTATGTAAGTGACTCGCACACACCCGGGTTCTTCACATAAAAAATACCGTCAAAGGCCAGGCTAGACAACACCAAATAGACAGTTTTATTGAACACAAAAAGGCTCCGTAGAAATATATGGTATATGCAGACTAGATTATGGCGGCAAATAGATACGCATTAGTGTTGCGGGTTGCAATCGGAACAATATCGAGACCATTTTCAGCCATTTTACTAAAACTCAAAACGAACGTGCTTTTTTAACGCGCGTACTCAGACAAGAAAGCTCCTATATCGACTCTCGTGACGTCGATATTTTTGAAAATGAGCGGCATTTCTGACAGGCAAACGCGAGCTTACCTCACTAGTTATGAAACCAGATCGCTAGAGGGTGACATGAGGGCTAAATATAGCTATCTAGAAAAAAGTAATAAAAGGCTAACATGTAGAGTTTTGAGTTTTGGTAGACGAAAAAACCTATCTGCAACGGGATTTACCTGTGTAAGACAAACCCTGCTACTTATTTCTGTTCACGTCATTGCAGACAATCTCAGAACCCAAGAGATCAATAGTAGAAATTTATAAAAGAAGCATTCCCTCGTTGTATGTTCGAACCCCTGGGATTTAAGGTTTTACTTTTTTTTTAACACGCGCGGCATCTGGTGATAGGTTTTATATTGTCTCCCAATTGTAGCAAACATGAGGCGACCATCACTTGTCAAAATATTTCTTCCACTTGGAAAAAATTTCTTCCACTTATCAAAATATTTCTTATCGGTGTCAAAATATTTCTTCCACTTGGTAAACATTTCTTCCACTTGTCAAAATATTTATAAAAATATCTATGCTAGTCGCCAAACATCTCTGCAAAGGCGACCATCTTTCATGCGGCTAATATGACCAAGCCAGCGTAGGCTTTCCTGTCTCATCCGGGTATACAGACTTTGAAGGCCAGCACGTGAAAACACCTCGACATTTGGCACTTTATCTTTCGACGAAAGCCCGAGGAGGTGGCGCAGACACGGTAGATGGAAGGTATTGGGCCTTCTTTCTTGCTTAGCGTATATTGTTCAGGTCTCACTGCCATAAAGAAGTAAGCTGATGATACTGGCGTTATATATTGCAACTTTTGTCATCGTTGCGAGTTTGGAGTTTCCCCAAAAGCGTGATGTGAGGCAGGCAAAGGTAGCTGCAGTTTTGTTAATGAGACTAGCCATTTCTGTGGCCAGAGAGAGTTTGTCATTGATGATATACACAAGGTATGTGTGGTGCACCGCACATAACCCGGCAGAGCAGACCCAGTTTTAACTGGGCACCAGAGGAACTCTGGGATGGTTAAGGAGGCCACCACGATGCTGAATACAGCATCGCGGCGGCTGACTTAAACCTGTTTGCCTGCTTAATTTTTTATGTCTCAGTTTTGATGTCAACCAATCAACATCTTGTAGATGCTCCGGTAACAACAAATTACCATGAAAGTTAACTGTAGTGTTCAACTAATTCTGCCACACTAGAGTAACCTTCCTTCGGCGGTGTCCAGAGTAAAATAAAATATCATCTTCATAATTCGTGAACGTGAGACTTAACCGGTGGCGTTATTATATTTTCACTGCCTTTTACATACATTTACAGATGTAAGATTATAATTAGAACACGACATGTGACCATATAAACATCAGATATCATAAGAAACCAGTCATTTATTTCAAAAATATATTGTCTTAATTGTAATTAAAATTAAATAACATGGAATAAGTTTGATAGAGATTAATAATATCTGAATACGTACAACATTTGTTTTATTAGTTTTACTAAATATGTGTTGTCGTTTTTTATGTTATAATAAATCAGTAACTAAAATTCTCAGCTGAAGATATAATTTGTGAGTTAAAATTCCTTGTCGTCACCGGAAACTGTAATTTCTGAACGTAATACACGAACTGCTTTAACCCTGGCATCTTTTTGTGATTAAATACTAATTTGTTGACATGTTATTACAGTTCACAGTACAGATGTCAGAAATAATTCATCTTTAATTGTCACGACTACAGCTCTGGTACGCGTCTACAATCCATGTCTATCATTTGTATGTTATAAATTCTACAAATTGACCACTATTACGTCATCAACTTACGATAAATGCCTATCGTTCACAACCAAATAGCAACAGTACTAAAACTTTCTGGAGTCGCGGTAGCAGAGTGGTTACTGCAATGGCTTCCTAGCTCAGTAGTCTATGGTTCGATCCCCAGATGAGGTGGGACTTTTTTGGCCGCAAACGGCTCCTGGGTCGACCCAGCCCCAATTGGGTACCAGAGCAACTCTGGGAACGTTAAGGCGGCCGGCGTGATGCTGACCACATCACCCCGAGTGTGGCGATGGTCAAGAAAATATGGTCCTAACACCATATTCCCAATATGACTCAATGGGCGTGTAACGGGATCCTATACTGAAACTTTTACAGATGCCTCGTTTATTCTTTGGGGTGATCTTTGTCGCGTGTTTTACTCTCCCACGTGTTTACAGTTTCTCAAATAGGTTTACCTTTTGTGCTTGTAAGGTCTGTGAAGTAAATAATTGATTTCGGTGAAAAATTAGTAACGTCAGTGGTGTATTTTTCTGTTTTTGATTTTTTTATTGTTAATAGTATTCGTCACCTAGATCATTGCAATTCGGGCAAACTCATGGGTTCTAAGTTTTGATATTCATTCTATTGCGCCTGGTTGATCCTTTCAAATGACTTTTCCTGCTAGTTGTACGTTTGGTAACCAATTCCTGCAAACATCTCCATCAGCACCAGCATCTCCACAACGGAGGTCGGATGCAATAGATCTTCAACTTCCGTCTATTGTCTTGATGGTGCACTCTGGTAGATTCTTTCATGTCAATCTCTTGATGTTATCTTCCCACATAACGCTGTCTTCCGCTTACAGGCTGATCTTCAACTCTGCCTTCTACTATAGTCTTCTGCAAGGTGTTATGTCTTTTTAAACAGCCAAAATATTTTAGCAGCCTAATTTTGATCTCCTTCATTATTTTTCTTGTCATACCTAAGTGTCACCGCGAGGCTTGCCCTAGCATTATTTTTGTTATGATCAGTGTGAGATAAACAGTTAAGACAGCTCACAAAGAAAATAATGAATGACAATAATAATACAATGCTAACTGACAACAGTTCAGAATATCGGCTCACGTTAAATAAAAGTGAGTAATCATAGAGATGTAAATAGAATGTTTGTGAACAGATGAGCTCGACCAATAAAGATATACGTCTGTGGTTTTCAGACAGGGTTTTACATGAGTACATACCTATGTGCAGCCAGTGTTATTCGATTAGGAAGATAGTTATAGATTATGTCGTTCACAGAGAGTGTATTTCAAAAAGGAAATCAGCGATTATGCTGTAAGTATTGGATTATGATTATATTTTGCACGAGGTAGAATTTTGTTTACAGGAGAGTTTTGCAGAAGCACGATTTTGACAAGTCGCTATGAGCACTTTATGACTGTGTATGAAGAAGCAGATGGTTATGAATATATTACGAATATTTATGAAGAAGAAGATGGTTATGAATATATTACGACTATTTATGAAGAAACAGATGGTTATGAATAATTGGAGGAAACTATATATATCATTGAGGAGCCACGTTAAGTAAAGTTTGATCTATCAAGAAATAGATACGACTTTTAAGCAACAGTGAGTGTCGACTTCTATATGAGAACCGCAAATATGCTCTCTCATGTAAGTATCTGACTGGGAACATAGATATGTTATGCATAAGATGAATTTTGTTTCTAGGAATGGTTACAGAGATAAGTCTGACCAATTCAACAAGGTAAATATATAAGTATATATAAAAAGTATGGCATGCTATTGAGAAGCATTGGTACCACGAGTATATAATAGCAGATTAGGGAAGAATAAGAAAGTCTACTGGAGATGATAATATGTTAAGGAAGAATATGTAGATCCACGAGACATAGAGCTCATGTATGAAGTATCTCTGATGTATAAAGACCCAGTTAATGACTATATGCGAGCTCTATCATTTGGATGACTCATCATATCATCATACGTGTTGTGTTATTATGTCATTAACAGTTTTGAAGGACAAGAATGAATTTGATTTCATCTTTGAGAGTTGCTGAATGTAGGCCATGTTTATTTATACTACCACTATACGAGAAGTCACTACAACATCGAAGAAGGAACTGAACGAACCGGGAGTAGGAAAGGAAAATAATATCATCCAAGAATCAATATCTCTGGCAGAGTTGGCCAGTAAAGATATAGATAATCCATAACTAGGAAGATAAAAAGAGAACTTGTAAATTATATCACCAGGCCTGCCAACTGCCACTTAGTAACTCCAGCAATTAACCAGCCCTGTTACATAGGTTCGGGACCTAAGACGCATTAACAGTGAGGAATGCAGTTAGCGACCCATAGCTAGACTGCTTGTGTCAGGGTCAGCGAGCCAGAGCTGACCAAGACTCTACTCCATCTCCAAGTGGTTGTCCTGGAAACAGGCTGCATCACTGCAGTCTGGCAAAGTGAGTGGGGCTCAAAGAGGGAAGGCTAACACGGTCACAAACAGGTCATGCTGAAGTCGAATGTGTCGACCGAAAGGAACAAATATCGCAGGTTCGCTGTAAACGGGCACAACGCAACCAACGTCCTTTTCAAGATGAACAAAGAAGAAGAAATACCTAGGTTTTCTATGACCTCTTTGTTTGTTCTCTTCTCTTTCTATTCTTCTATATATCCACATCTAAAGAGTCTCAATTCTGTCGTCCAATTGTTTGTTCATTGTTCATGTTTCTACATCCGACAGTTATGAAGAATATATATATATATATATATATATATATATATATATATATATATATATATATATATATATATATATATATATATATATATATATATATATATATATATATATATATATATATATATATATATATATATATATATATATACGAGGGGCGTTCAGAAGGTAATGCACCACATAATTTTTCTCAGCTAATAATGAAGATAGAAGCATGAAATTTTACACACTTCAAATATGGCATGTGCCAATTGTGTGCACTTAATTGCACCGCAACAGGCCAAATAATACGGCTGCCCTAAACCGTTGAAATGGAGCGTGATAGCAACTTGCGTTACAAGCAGCGAATTGCGATAGAATTTCTCGTTGCAGAGAAGGAAACTGTTGTGAACATTCACAAGCGTCTATAAGATGTGTATGGAAGTTTTGCAGTCGACAGGAGTACAGTCAGTCGCTGGGTTCAGAAATCAGAGAATCAGGAAGTGGAGGTACGGCGCTGCTTGATCGACCGCGCTGTGGACGTCCTGCTACAGCCACCAACGCAGACATGTTGACATGCGCTGAGGGCATTATTCTTACTGATAGGCGAATCACTACTCAACCATTGGCCTTACAGCTGTCAGTCAGCATTGGTAGTGCAAATGCAGTTATAAAAACTCTCGGATTTTCTAAGGTTTGCGCAAGATGTGTTCCTCGAAGTCTCACAAATGACCTCCGATTGCAAAGGAAAGCAATTTCTTCTGAATTGTTGGGGCGTTTCAATGCTGATGGAGAGAACGTTTTATCTAAGATAGTTAAAGGTGACGAAACGTGGGCATATTATTTTGAACCTGAGACAAAAAGACAGTCAATGGAGTGGCATCATCCGCAATCACCACGAAGAAAGAAATTCAAGACAATTCCTTCAGTTGGAAAGGTCATGATCACTATCTTTTGGGACATTGAAGGTGTAATTCTTGTGGACGTTATGCCAATAGGAGAGACAATCAATTCGCAAGCTTACATTAAGACACTGAAAAACTCAATCAACGTTTTCGCAAAGTTCAGCCGCACAAGAATCCATCAGACCTGCTTCTCCTTCACGACAATGCCTGCCCTCACACAAGTCTGGCAACACGGGAAGCAATCACCAAATTGGGTTGGACTGTACTACTCCATCCACCCTATAGTCCCGATTTGGCACCCTCTGATTTTCATCTATTTGGTCCATTTAAAGATGCACTCCGTAGGACAAGGTTTGAAGATGATGAAGGAGTGATTTGTCACAGAGAGTTTTATAATCAATAAATTTTCTATATTCTCTTCTTTTTCTACCCGTGTCCTCTATTTTATTATCGCTCTCTTATCCTTTTTCCTGTATTTTTCGCATGCGTTCGTTTGCGAAAAATATTTTCTTTCCCATTCTAACTTTACCGTTTTTCTTTCTCATGCTGACCAGTAACCTTATTACATAACGTGTCAGTCCCTGTTCGAGCGTATAGTATTAGAATACGGTCTGGTCAGACACAGGAGGCAGACATGTGTCTATACTTCTCTCATGACACGGGGCTTTTGGGCTAGATTCTCGACATAAACGTGTGAGAATTCACTCTGTCAGACTTGATGAGGAGACATGCTGTCTGGTATTTCCATCTGACAAGTAGTTTTACGGTTAAGTTGCTCGGTGAAGTGTGGAAACTGCCACCTAATGAGACTTACCGTCTACATTTTCACCGGACACAGCGGTTTTCGGCTGAGTTCTTGAGGTGTGAACGGCGTGCTCATGCTTTGCTCAGGAATGAGAATAGTCGTGAAGGTGTCTAAGACGAGAAGTGGCAGTTATGGTAGTCGCCTGATTTAACGTAGGTGTTGAGACGAGCAGGGAAGACGATTTCGGTGTCTCGCAATAGCGTGCATTCTTTGTCTGGTTTAAGATATTAACCAGAGTTTGAAACTAGATTTCATTCGTACTCCTAAATCTGCAGTAGACAGATCGCCAGGCTAGAAGAAATATCTTCTGTATTGAAAAGTGTTTAGTTTCTGGGTAACATTTTGCCGAGTTCTAAACTACTATTAAATTGAATGATTCTAGTTCGTGGTATTAATCTGTAGTTCTGTGTGGAAGTAAATATTATATATGAGATATCTAGTAATTTTGTGAAGTGTTTAAAGTGTTAAATCGCTTATTTCACTAGTTATATTTTTGTGCAGAGGGCTTAAAAAAATATAGTCTGTATTATTTTCTAGTGACTTGTTTCAGTGGAAAGCAGAATAAACTATAATTTCTAGCTTAAAACCAGGCAGCTATAAGGAATAAAATTTAACTGCTAAATAATCAGACGAGAATATATTTTAAAATTAACTTATAACTGAAATGCTACATCAGTGAGTGGTAATGGGAAACGTATGTATTCCTAATTCATGATGATTGATTTTATATGTGATCTTCGCATGTGATCTTCCTTATCAGTCATTTCTGACCAAAGGAGCGTACCTCCCGAAATAACTTTCGGTGGCACGAGGTTGGGCAATTGTAGATCAAGCTGTTGCCCATGCAGCGAGACCCGGCCTGGACGTCAGAGGAACGGTCTAGCCGATACAGTCTGACACCAATAGCAACCGCCTGTCACTAGTAGGATACGGAACTTGCCCTCCAATTCATCTTCCCTATTAGTCATTTCTGACTGTATAAGGGATATAAACAGATTTTATATATATAACTTATTTTACGGGAAGTTTTAAATGATAAGTCAAGCTGTACGCTTGCAGTTTAAAAATGTAAGTTATAACGAGTACATAGTATGTATAATTATTTTATATGTGTTTTTCCTCTATTTAGTAAAGAAAACTGGGGTTAACCCAAACTTTGCCAGCGTTAAGTACAGAGATATCTAGGAAGAACAAAAACATTCTTTCCTTAAAGGACTTGGTGTTCAACCTTTACAAGGACTTTAACGATTTTAAAGAAGTAACTTGCCTGTGAGCCTGATTTAATTCTTTCAGAGAAAAAATCTCAAGTACTTTTAGCCCGTGTGGCAAGTAATAGATTACAAACAGTAACTTTTCCGACAAATGTTTACCCATTGTGGAGTGACCAAGAATTTTTACCTTTGATCGAAGTTACCAACCTGACATTGTTCCTAAGTAGTGGAAACCTCGTGATTCTGATCCTGTGAGCCCGCTTGAAAAATAATTCTTACCTGAACTGATAAAGTGACACTAACTTAAAATCTGAACAAAATTATCGCCTGAAGAGGACGCTCCCCGAACAAATTGGATGAAACCAAGATCTGCAGAGCTAGGTATCCACTTCATCAAACGATACAACAGATTGTGTCATAACTTGCGCCAGACGGCGAACAGCAGCACGATTTTAGGTAAGGTTGTGTGAGACAGGGCCCTGATGAATGAACCGAGAGAAAGCAGGAACGAGTGATTTTTTTATGGTATACCCAATTTCACCCACTTTGTAATTTATTTATGCAAGTTTTGTTATTGCACACAAGATACTTTTCCTTAGGATAGATCATACTAATATCTAAGTCTGTTCATACCTTTAAAAGGGGAAAATCATTAGATTACCGCTAAGGTATCCTTGATTCCTTGGGGGCTATCACTTTCTTCTAACAGGACTGTGGGCATACCTTGAGGGATAAGATCATACGGTGGGTCTATCATTCTGGTAGAAATTCATTGATTTTATGACTATGTGTATATGTTTTCTTGATGTAATTTTTGTGCGTTGTGATGAACATTTAGATGATAATTAAAATTTCTCTTGAACTTAATCAGCGCGTTGGTCAGCTCGTTCCAAATTATCTGTATAATCATTGTTATACTTTCCCACGTTTGTACGTCTAACTGTCGTCTTGTATGTGCGTGCACGTGAGTGGATAGAACTATGTATGTAATATATATATATATATATATATATATATATATATATATATATATATATATATATATATATATGTTTAGACTGTCTGACTCCTCTAAATCTGTCGTAGAAGATTGGTGAAAGAGAGAAGATTTTTCGATTTCAGAGACAGCCTCTATCACAGTCTACCATCTCACTCGTGGAAATCTATTGCTATTACTATCTCTCACTGTGACTATCACTTATTCTAATCAAATCAGAAGGGACCACCCCAAGTCTTAATTCTCTTATAAAAAATCACGACATGATTCATGCAGCGAAGAAATGGCTACATGATCAAGACAAAATCAGGTACGGGCTAGGATTACATGCACTTGTTTCGTGCTGGCATAAAGCCGTACAAGTTGATGTGGATTATGTTGAATAATACCGATGTTTACATGACATATCCATGTATAGTGTTTATAAGTTTCATGCTTTTTGAATAAACAGCTCCTGAGAAAAACGATGTAGTGCATTACTTTCTGAAAGCCCCTCATATATAGGATGTAGGATAAAGAGAGAGGGATAGTACCTCACAGTGAGAGACAGCCATGTCCTTTTTAGGATAGTCAGGATCCTATTTGGTTCTCCTCTCTTTGTCTAGCTCATGTATGGCTCCTAGAATACCGCTTGTGTACGGCGGTGGCCACATCCCGGGCAACAGTCTTGGCTGACTGGCTAAACTACATGGGTGGAGTAGGAGCAATCTTACTCAAGGGAATGTCCATCCCTAGTACACAAAGACTGAGACGGTGAGTGAGGCGGAGGAATCTGAGAAGATCAACGGCTCGCAAAGCGAAACAGCAAAGTGTGTGGCGCACTAGAGGCATGTCGGACATAGAAAAAGACAATGGCTAGCCACCGTGGAAGAGATTGGCGCCTTACCACGTACTTCCTACAGAAAGTAATGGAATCACAACAACAAGATAAGAACCGATATGTAGAGAACTCTCTGTCCCCTGGGGAAGAATCTACTGTACAAATTAACAGGGAAGAGGCAACTCCTCTAATAAGTAAGGAAGTACATAATGACGAGTGTTCCTTAAATTCTGTTGAAAGGGAGCATTCTGAGAAAGACCACCTAAAAACTAGTAGGAGAAGCCTAAAAATAGGAACATGGAATGTTAGAACTTTAAACGGAGAAGGAAAGCTGGACAATCTTATATTAGAGGCAACCGACATGAAACTCGATATACTGGGAGTTGCAGAGGCAAGACTTTTGGATACAGGCTACATAACAAGAGACCAGTACACGCTTATACACTCAGGAGGAGAAAAACACGAAAGAGGGGTAGGAATGTTGATAAAGAAGGAGTTAGAAAAATACGTATGTGGATACTGGACACACAATGACAGAATGATGTTACTAAAGATGAGAGCAAAGCCATTCGACATATCAATCTTACAAACTTATGCACCAACTAAAGATTACAGCGAGGAAGAAATAGAAGAATACTATGAAGAGCTACAACACACACTTAAACCAGTCAAATCTACAGATGTGTTGATAGTAATGGGTGATATGAATGCAAAAGTAGGAAAAGGAAAATACAAGAAAATAGTAGGACAGTATGGATTAGGGACAAGAAATGATAGAGGAGACAGACTTATCCAGTTCTGTGAAGAAAACCAGCTGGTCATATGTAACACCTTTTTTGAACATCACCCAAGGAAATTATACACATGGAAAAGCCCAGGAGATGTAACACGTAATCAAATCGACTATATCATGATAAAACATAGATTTAAGAACAGTGTCACAAGTGCAAAGACACATCCTGGCGCCGACATAAATTCAGATCACAATCCAGT
This sequence comes from Oreohelix idahoensis, assembly GCA_024509875.1. NCBI lineage: Eukaryota > Metazoa > Mollusca > Gastropoda > Stylommatophora > Oreohelicidae > Oreohelix > Oreohelix idahoensis. The sequence goes on from JAMPIV010015471.1 coordinate 956,208, forward strand.
TGTCATCAAAGTAAATATAAAGCTGAAAAGAGCAGGAAACAGAAGACAGGAGGAACCCCAGATAGAAATATCAGCGCTGAAACAACCAGATATAAAACAGAAATATTTAATCGAAGTCAAAAATAAATACCAACAGTTATTGACAGAAAGCTTGGAGCAGTATCGAAGAGAAAACCCAGAAGAAAAAGCAACCGCAAAATGGGAATGCTTAAAAACAAGCATACAATCAGCAAATGCAAATTTACCTAAAAAGGAGTCTAAGAAAAATCAAATTTGGATGACAGATGACATCTTGAATAAAATGGCAGAAAGAAAGAAAGCAAAAAAATACTCCAGAATATAAAACAATAGACAATGACATACGTACTATGTGTAGAGAAGCAAAAGAACGGTGGATAGAAACAAAATGTAAGGAAATAGAAGACTTGGAAGCGAAGCACATGACAAGAGATATGCATGAAGAAATAAAGAAATTATCAAATCGGTCGCGGTTTGCACAAGGAGGAAGCTGTATCAAGAACAAAAATGGTGTAATATTACTTGATGAGAAAGACATATCAAACAGATGGGCAGAATACGTAAAAGAACTATTCGAGGACAACAGAGGTAAAAAAACCATCACCAGATTCTAATGAAGGCCCACACATTCTCAGATCAGAAGTAGAGAATGCCATTCATATGATACAAAAAGGAAGATCAGCAGGCATGGATAACATAAACATTGAAATGATAGAAGCTCTGGAGAGCTTTGGTATAGATACAATCACAGAAATATGCAATGATATATACAATACAGGATATTTACCACACGACATGAAGACATCAGTTTTTATAACATTGCCCAAAAACCCAAATGCAACAGAATGTTCAGACTTCAGAACAATCAGCCTGATGAGTCATGCAATTAAGATACTGCTCAAAATCATACAGGAAAGAATAAAAAGTAAAGTAGACAGCGAAATCCAAGAAGAACAGTTTGGTTTTAGACGGAACAGTGGAACAAGAGAGGCAATATTTTGCCTAAGAAGATTAGCAGAAAAATATACAGAGGTCCAAAAAAGTATGTATATGTGCTTCATTGACTATAAGAAGGCTTTTGACAGAATCCATCATGAGAAAATAATTGAATGCCTCAAAGACATAGGTATTGATGGAAAAGATATAAGAATACTCAGTAACCTTTATTGGGAGCAAACTGCCACAGTAAGATCGGGAAGGAATTATTCACCATACATAGACATAAAAAGAGGTGTCAGACAAGGTTGTGTGCTGTCCCCCTGCCTATTTAATTTATACACCGACAAAATTTTCAAACAGATACAGGAAATACCTGGACTGAACATCAGTGGAAGATCAATAAACAACCTTAGATATGCAGATGATACCGTGTTGTTAGCTGAAAGCGAACAGGAGTTACAAGAACTAGTGAAGCAAGTGAACAGTATAAGTCATGAATATGGACTCGACATTAATATTGAGAAAACTAAAACTATGATAATTAGCAAAACAGACGATAAACCCACATTAAAGATAAGCGTAAATGGGAAAATCCTGGAACAAGTCAAGAGCTACGTATATCTTGGTCATATAATAACAGAAGATGGCAGATGTGAAACAGAAATCAAGAAGAGAATAGGAATGGCCAAAGCTACATTCAACAACATGAAACATATACTGACATCCAAACAGTTATCTCATAAATTAAAACTGAGATTCATAAAGTGTTATATATATTCTGCATTTCTGTATGGTGCAGAAACATGGACGATGAATAAGCATTTGGAAGAAAGAATTGAGGTTCTTGAAATGTGGATATATAGAAGAATGGGGCGTATCTCATGGAAAGAGATGAAAGCAAATAAAGAGGTCCTAGAAAATCTAGGTATGAAAAGAGAACTAATGAGAGAGGTCAAAGTTCGGCAGCTAAAATACTTTGGCCACATAAAAAGGCATAACACCTTGCAGAAGACCATAACAGAAGGGAGAGTTGAAGGTAAACGTGCAAGGGGAAGACAGCGCTATAAGTGGGAAGATAACATCAAGAGATGGACGGGAAAGAGTCTATCAGAGTGTACCACCAAGACAAGAGACAGAAGACGTTGGAGATCCATTACAGCCAACCTCCGTTGTGGAGATGGCAACTGATGATGATGATGATATATATATATATATATATATATATATATATATATATATATATATATATATATATATATATATATATATATATATATATATATATATATATATATATAAAGCACTTGATGATTCTTAGTTTTAATTTGCAGTATTTGTCTCATGTAATTGAATGTAGCTTTGGACATTCCTATTTGCTTATTGATTTATGTTCCACATCTGTTATGTTCTGTTATTAAATGACCAAGATATGAGTAACTTTCGACTTGTTCCAGAATTTTCCCATTTATGCTTATCCTTAATGTTGGCTTATCGTCTGATTTGCTAATTGTCATAGTTTTCTTTTTCTTAGTGTTAATGTCCAGTCCACATACGTGACCTATGCAGTTTACTTGATTCACTAATTAGTGTAAGTTCTGTTCACTTTCAGCTAATAAAACGGTATAATCTGCATATCTAATGTTGTTCATTGGCCTTCAACTGATGCTCTATCCCGGCATTTTCTGTCTCTGTTTGAAAACTATTTCACAGTATAGATCAAATAAGTAGTACGCATTCTTGTCGAAGTCATATATTTATTTATTGTAGTGTTCTTTCATAAGAGACGGTTGTTGATTGTTTTTAATATCTCCCCTTTATCCATGTCCAATAACCTCACTGTGAGTGCTCTCGAGGGTAGTCTGTCAGCTGTCACATAGCCGCGTACCCTTGCACGACCGGGACAGCAGATCCACACCAGTACTGAAGAAATAAACTGTCAGTGTAAGACTCGTAAATAAATATTAGACAAACATAAAGGTATGTGTTACGTGTCTTTTTAGATGTGAATGTTAATATGCAAAAACAGGATGGTTTATGTGGCCAAGATGACATCTAGGGTAGCAAATCTCTTAGACACCGCAACCAGCCAACACCACTCAGAATTGTTTGATTCACAACTGACGAAGTGGACAATATACAACTTATTTAAGACTGCACGCAGCTCCACATACAATAGTTCAGGCCAACATATAATGGCAGATAAGATGTAGTAGCCGAAATACCGTAGGCAGTCAGTTCATGTCAGGAACGCTGTCCTTTAGTCTCGATATGATTTTGTATCTGTTCACACTCGACACTGAACAATTATTGTTCTTGTCAATACAGATAACTAGATAACTGGATACATCTCACCGAAGATCTTGATGTATTAGTGATAACAGAAGTATATTTAAACACTTTAACAATAAGGAGCTCAAACACATACGTTCACTCGCCATGACACACAATCGTATAAGACCCTGCACTTCTGCTCCTCTATTTTCACGTGAGCGAGCCAAACATATCGGCTTAACGTCACTCACCCGTCTTTATCAGCGACCCGTATAAAATAAACAAATAATAACAGCTCTGACAACATCATTTTCAATGCCAGGGGAGGAAAGAAAATCCATCGGTAACAGTTGGCGGCCAGTATACGGGGAGAATTGTTTTCGAGTAATGATGCTACTGCAAATTCCTACAACGTTCATTTCAAGATACGTCGACTATTGCGACAAGAATTTACCGTTTACGACTCCGTTTTTTTCAAGATCGCCCTTTAACGGTCGACCTTACTGACCTCTGCGTTGTCAATTTGGACATCTTCCCAAGCCTATCGTGAGGGTCTACGATGGATCAAAGTACGGATAATCTTTTGCTCACCATACAGCGCCCGATACCTATCGACATTACGTTAGCGAGGACCAGAATTTTTTTTCAGATAAGTGGCTGATTATTTTTTGTGCACCTTGTCACTGCTGCATGTTTTAGTCGAGCCTTTCTTTTATTATGTCCACATTTAATCTACATGTTCTATGTTCTATGTACCTTGTGGGAAGGTTGGGCGGAGATCTACGTGGGATTCATCCCCGCTTCACACCTGGGCCCACGTTAGGCGTTCTTTTGGGACATTTGCAGATTTGTCGCAGTGGAAATTCCGGCTTATATTTGCCGAAGGATTTCGGTCTACTGTGCTTAGTTGTCTTTGACACCTTAGTGTTTAGACGTGACGTGTTGTTTTTATCGTTGTTATTGTGAAATTTTTTTTCTCTGTGCCTTAGTTTATTGATTGCATTTGTAACTGTCACTCTCTACCTTACTATTGTGATTTATATACCAATTTTCTATTTATACACTGTACTGTTGCTTGTCTCGTCTCTTTATTCGCAGTGTCATTGCATTTTTTGCAATACTGTTACTTTATTTCTACTTTATTCCTGCTTCGATTCTGGGAACGTTTACATTCGTACTTTGGTATCTCGTCTTCTTATCAGTTGTTCTCATTATCTTCATCACATATTGAATGTCTTATATGCTTTTAATTTTTTTTTGTTAATGCATGATTTATTGGTTGATTATTAGTTATATTGTAATGTTAGCATCCCTGAAATTAAGAGAAATTTAAACAATGGTTTGGTGGACTAGAACCTTTCACACATTACTTAGGTGATACTTTTAATTTATTAAACAAATATTTCACTAAGTGAATTAGCAACTCATAAACTTGGACACGATGTCTATATTGGACTATTTTATCAAGCAAGGTAAGGCGCTTGGTATGGACGTTGATGAGTTAAAGCGATTCGCAACCTCTGTATATGCGAAAGCCCAGGACGCAGAAGACAGGAAACTTCAGATTGAATCTGAAAAACAGAAACTTCAGATGGAATCTGAAAAACGTAAACTTCAGATGGAGGAAAGAAAACGTCAGATGGACGCTGAAACAGAAAATAAGGTTGGAAGCTACTGAAAACGAATATCGTAGACTTCACATAAAATAAATTATTATCTGTAGAACTTGAGAGGATCAAGTTAATGAATGGAAATAATGCACACAATGTGCCTGGAACTCACGCAACTACACACAAGACCCATTCTGGGTCTTACAAGTTCAGGTTGCCTCCATTTATGTCTAATTCCGACGATATCGTATTCTATCTAAACAGATTCGAGGGTATATGTGAGTCTCAAGAGAAAAACAAGGGGTTTGTCAATAACATACCGGTTACGGTACTTCAGGATTCTGGTTGCACGATGGTTGGGGTCAGGCAATTACTGGTTCACCCGTCTTATGCTACAGGTAGTGTCGTAAAATGCCTGACTTCCGGTGGGACAGTTGAGACTTTTCCAACTGCCATCGTTCACATTGCCACTCCATTTTACGGGGTATATAAACGTATGCATTCTCCCGAATCCGATCGCCGTCCTTGTCGTCGGACAGATAAACGGAGTGAAAATATGTACTCTGGTACAAATTGCTGCTTTTGAACAGCAACATCAACTTACTGGTGACACATTAACGACTATGGCACAATCTTATCCCCAGATACATTCTGCTAATTTGGTGGGAAATTGTGGTCCTAATAATACTGTTGTTCATCATACCAATGTTGATGCTTCGTTGAGCCCTGGACGACATACTTCAGTTCGTCGTTGCTTAAACTTTAGTACTTCTTTGAGTACTATTAAGGAGGAAGATCCCTCTGTATTGTCTGATGCACACGCTACCTTTATTACTCCGGCTGAATCTACATCCTGTCACGTTGGTTGCAACTGCACTTGTGTATTGACTGTTGGTTTATTTGCCAAATGAACGGACTTAGTTCTTCGTACATTTATATTTCTTGTGGGTATATTTACCTTTCTTTTTGGGCCAGTATTTTTTTTACAATAATACTTTCTTAGTCGTTCCCCTTTTACCGTGAGATGTAGAGGTTTGGAAGAGAGAGCGCTAGACTATCCTATCGGCTTTCTTCCTCCTGGGCTAGTTCTATTCTAGTCCACGGTCTTTCAAAGATTGTCTAATGTTGTCCTCCCAGCGGACTCTGGGTGGTCCTGGGGTCTGCATCCCTGGCTCTTTGTTTCCCATGCTTGTCGTGGTAGCCGATCTTCTCCCATTCTTGAGACATGGCCAAACCATTTTAGTTGGGACTGTTCTACCTGGGCCTGCAGGAGGTGGGATTTTAGGCCTTGACGTTTCGTCTGGTTGCGGACCATGATTATTCTTGTTACTTCAACCACCTTCCTCAGATACCTCATTTCTGAGGTTTGGATCTGGCTTTTGTGGGTTGTAGTCAATCCTCATGACTCGCATCCATATGTCAAGACTGGGAAAAAGGTGGAGCGGTTTACAGCCATCTTCGTTTTCTTACCAACCACTCTCTTGTTGAGGAATCCTCGTTTTATGGCCTGAAAAGTCTCCCAGCTGCTGCTTTTCGAGTGGCCAACTCTTCTGTGATGCCTCACTTTCGGTCTATAATAGCTCCGAGATATTTTAAGTGGTGGAACTGTTCCAGGACCTGTTCTCCCAGCTTACTCTGATGTCTTCTTTCTTCTCGTGATATCACCAGGGATTTTGTTTTAGAGCTACTTATGACCATCCCTCTCTTCTCCAGCTCTTCCTTCCAGACTTGCAAGTTGGATTGGAGATGTGCCTCTGATTTAGCAATCAGGGCAACATCATCAGCAAATGCCAGCTCCGAAATACATACCTGTCTCATCTTCCAGTAATCGACTGAATACTTTCTTGTTCTCTCCTTATATGACTTGATAACATCTTCCGTGAGGAGTATGAAAAGATAAGGTGACAGGATATCACCCAGTCTTATACCAGTGGTGGTCCTGACCTCTTCTGACTTATGGTTTGCTGCCCTCACATAACTTCTGCAAGACTTGTAGAAGCTCTGTATACCATGAATTAGAAGTGCTGGAATGTTCTTCCTTGCCAAACAGTTCCAAAGTTTGCTCCTGGAGACCTTATTGTTAAGGAACTTTTCCTTCTGGCTCTAGTATGTTGAATGATGTCTAGGGATATTGTATTACTGTTCTGAAATGTAGTCACCAAAATTCTGGCCACAGTTTTTTTTTTCGTAATCGATCTGTTCTTTGTGTTCTAAATCTTTTCATCTGACTAACTGTCATCAAATATTAACTGGTTATATCTCTACAAACTCATGCTTCCAACTGGAAATCATTTGTCGAAAACTTCTGTGTTTAAACGACTTTCACTTTATTCAACACAGGACCTTATATGAGCGACACATTGCTCTTAATATAATTTGACAGTTTCATTTAAATCATCGATTATGGCATTTCATAAATTATTTCTGCATAAGTCCAGGCTTCTTCAAAATTCGTTAGGCTATCAAGACTTATCTTTCTTTTAGTGCTTCAATAGCATAATTATTATTTCCTTCATATATTTTATTCTTAGGAATTCCACTGGACATATTTTGTCTTCCTTCCATATACATAGTATTTCACTTCGGTGCCTCCCTGCACATCTTCTTTTAATCGGCAATCATACATATTTTCTTTGGGCATCCATACCCTTCCATGACGGTTACGATACCCTTGATCTGTTCAAATATCTCTGGTGGCTATACTAGCCTAAATCTTACCCGAATCTCATAACTCCTGACGAGATGGGTTTATCCCCAATTGAATTAGAATCACACTAGATTTCTGCTTGAAATCTACATCTAATATAAACACTTTGAGAGTAGAATCAACTACACTGCTATAAGTGGACCTTGCCACACAAGCCGACGCTATTGAATCCTGTCACTATGTCTTGTACGTCATTTTATGCTATTTTGTAGTCATAGTTAATGATCGCATTTATTTTGTGTTTGGTAAGTGTACTACATGGTGCAAAGCGATCTCTCTCCAACTCTACTTTAACATAATCGCTATGCCCCATGATGTGCACTCAACAATACCCCCTCGTTCCGCGAGCGTTTACCTCGGGTGGACGCTGAATAGAATATTACGTAAACACTAATTAATCCCGTTTACAACCGATTAATTTCGATTAAGAACGATTAATTTTGATTAAAGACCGATTAACTGCGATCAAACCCAATCAATTTCTATTAAATAAATGAAAGTGCAAATAAAATGTCACTAAAAGTTATAAGTGATGAAAATAAATACATTAATTATTGTCTATAAAGTTTGTCTCACTTTCCTGAAATGGAATTCAATATGTCAATATGTATACTATCCCATAGTTTATATGCTATTGAGTCTGTATGTTTTCACTGTGAATGCAATAGAACCTCTGCACATGCTGTACAGTATGGTAAATGTCAACACTCGGAATAATGTCACTATTCCAGTTCATTTAGGTTATATTCATAGGAACCATGGTATATTAAGTCAACTATTTAAATGTCCACTGCTGTGTAGTAACTAGTCAGCGTGAATAGTCATAACACTTTTGTTATTTGTAATTAATATGACAATCTGTTCATCTTCTCCAATTTTTTTGAATGACTGTGCATGATCTGACATTCTATTAGGATACCTAGTTTTAGTTATTTTTATCACACCATCTGGAAGCAGATCCGCTAGCCAATTATTGGATCCACGAATTGGTTGGATGTCGAAATGAAATTCCTGCAGCAATAAGAACCATCGGTGTAATCTTGGGTTGTTGTATGTCTTGGTTTTCCGTGCTGTCAGCGGCATGTGATCTGTCTGTAGTAAAAACTTTCGGCCCATTAGATATTTTGAAAGCTTGGAGATCGACCAAACAATGGCAATTAACTCCCGCTCGCCAGCTGCGTAGCGTTGTTCTGCTGGTAGAAGATTTCTGCTGATATAGACACATGGATGAAGCCGGTCGTCCCAACGTTGCATCAAACAGACACCTATGCCTGTCCCCGAAGCGTCCGTTCTGAGAAAAAAGATTTTTCGAGCATCAGGAATCGATAGATTAGGATGCTTTGAAAATGCATATTCAACGAACGATTAGCATTATTTGACCACTGAATTTTTAATGGTGCACCTTTGCACGTCAAGGCAGACAATGGTGCAGATAGGGAAGCAAAGTTTGGTAACAATTTGTGATAGTAGTATTTAAACCTAATAAACTTATCACTTCTTTTTTGATGAGGGGAATTTGATATCCATGATGCGTTGAACTGTTTTTTCATCAAGACATAACTTATTTTGACTAATACGATGTCCCAAAAAGATATTTCCCTGAAACCGATTTGAACTTTTGATGGACGTACTGTCAAACCATGTGATCGTAAGAGATGTAATAACGAGGTTAAACCTTGAACATGTTCGTTCCATGGTGAGTGAAATAAACAAATATCATCGATGTAGGTAATGATGTCCTGTCTGTTGCCTAGTAAGAGGCGCATCATGCGTACGAATGTCGCAGGTGCGTTAACTAGACCAAAGCACATAAAATTCCACTGAAATAAACCAAGTGGTGTCGTAAAGGCTGTTAATGGCTCTGATTCTTCTGATAACGGGATTTGCCAGTATCCCTTAGATAAGTCCAATTTGCTAAAATATGTCTCATGATCAATATTGTTCCAAATGTCATGTAATTCATGAGGACGTTGAGTATATGCTTTTAACATATTTACATGATATGTTTTGCATTTTCCCCTGATGTTTACAGCATAATCGACATCAGTTATTTTTTTGTTTATTGTGTATGGCCCTTGCCAAGAAATTAGTAGTTTATTTTCTTTTGTAGGAAGCAGTAAAAGAACTTCATCACCTGGTGAAAATTTTCTTAGCTTTCGAAATTGGTTGTGAAGCAACCTCGATCTCTGGGTGGAGTTTTGAATTGATTGTACTGCGACCTTACAAGCATCAGACAGACGCTGTCTGAGATCAATAACAAACTCGTAACTACTGCGAGTTTCTTCGTTTTTGGTAGAGCCAAGTAGTAATCCTTTTAATATGTGTACAGGACCTCTCGGATTGGCCCCATAGACGAGTTTAAACGGAGAGAACCCTGTACTCTCGTGTGGTACTTCTCTAAAAGCAAAGGGAACTGCCGGTAACAGTTTGTCCCAATCACGAGGATTTGACTCTGTAACCTTCCCTAACATTATTTTTAAAGTCCCATTGTAGCTCTCACACACCCCATTTGAGCAAGGTCTGTATGGACTGGTAAAAGCATGTTTAATACCCAACATGTCTTTAATCTGCGTCATTAACTGTGACATAAGTTGAGTCCCCTTGTCAGATAAGATTATCTCAGGTAATCTTATTCTTGAAAATATCAAAAATAATGCCTCTGCCACTGAAATAGTAGTAATTTCTTTCAATGGTATGACCTCGGGCCATCTTGTACAAAGATCAATGCATGTCAAAATATACTGGTGTTTTCGTTCTGACATGACTATCGGACCGACGATGTCAATGGCAACTTTCTGAAAGCGCGTGTTGGTACATCTGTTATCTGTAATGGTGCCATATGATCCTTGCCCTTACAAGATACTTTCTGGCATGTCGGACATGAACGACAATATAGTCTGACGTGTTTATTTACGCCAGGCCAATAAAAACATGAAGTAACTCTGCTTAAGGTGCGCTTAACACCCATATGGCCTGCCATAGTGATATCATGACTGGTTTTTAAAACCAAAGGTCTAAAAATTCTAGGTAAGACAATTTGTGTATAAGTATTTGTACCTTTATTGAAACATCTAGTCAAAACATAGTTTTTCAATTTAAAACAAGATGTTGATTGTTTTGTAGGGATGACCTCTCCTAAATGAGCTAAATTAAATAAACGTCTCAAAGATTCGTCTTCTTTTTGTTTTGTTACGAACAACTCTGGAGTAATATCATGTGCATGTCGTAAAGATGCGTCTTCAGTTACTACTGATGGTGACTCAGCTTTTAAATCAGCTGCATGTTGAGCAATAGTGACTACAGCATTAGCAATGAGTGGGTGGAGTTTAACCCATTCTTTAATCTCACCCAGAGAACATTCTTTTACTCCAGGGATATTTTCAATTATTAAATCTGTAATTGGATTTTTTAAAACACATGTTGTCACCAGACCAGTATAAAAAGGTGTGTTTATTTCTACTTCTGCCAGTGGGAACCATTCAATAGTCCCACTGTCACGGAGTGTTTTGAGGGTATTTTGAATGTGTGAATGTTCCCATGCTCCAGCGGGAGTTTATTAGTCATGTGAGTTGTTGGGAGCTGGGAATGCGTGCATTGTAATAATTTAGCTGCATGGTTGTGAGCATTGCTTGAGACAAGCCGTTAGCCACAGTTATACGTGAATGAAGATCAGTGGAGCGTGGAAGGGTTTCACGGGTTTTAGTGAATACGCATGAAAGGTGCAGTCAGAGAGAGGAGTGTGTTGTTTGAGACGAGTGTTGAATCAGTAGAGAGATTGAGTCAGTAGAGAGCAGACAGTAGACAGGAGACAGCGTAGAGCGTAGAGAAGAGAAGGGTGGATGTCTATAGTAGTGCGTAAGTAGAGGGCCGGAGTTGTATTGTAGACGTTGCAGTAGTTATTCACGTAGTAGCCTATTTGTGGCTGTAGTTATTCAGAGAAGCAGAGTGTGTGCGGATACTCGGGATTTGTGATGTATCAAATATTTGTAATGGCCCTGCGTCCATAGCGACTTATTTTGAATATAATATATTGTTAAACAGTGTGCTAGGAATGCTGTCTTACAGGTCTGTTTACATTCATTGCTTGCTGCGGCTGTGAAACAGTGTGTTGTTACCAGGAGAATCGGTGGTGACCAGAAGAAGAGGAACTGTGAAGCATTCGTATTGCTGTGGTCTACTCGACAGTGCGAAGTGGAAAACACGAGCCCTGTTTTTCACTGTATGTAGCTTGAGATGCTACAGAATCTGAACTGAGTGTATTGTGCCGTGCTGTGTGTGGTCTTCATATTTCATCAACCTTGGGACTGGCTGAAGACATTATAAACAGATCTACACGCTTGGAATTTAAGTATATGTATTGGTTCTGTAAACATTTAGTGTTCGTTATAATTCCTTCAGATATAATTTAGTTATATATTATTCTGTTGGTGTTCATTTAAAGTAGTTACGTAACATTCTGTCGTGCTCTAGTATGCTAATGTTCTAATAGAGTGTTTATTAAGTTTCTAGTTAAAAAGTTAATTTATGTTTTATATAGGGCTAACAGTGTATTTCATAAGAAATCAGTAGTTCTTCTTGTATACTGAGTACTTCTGTTTTCACATTCTTCTCGTTACTTCTGCTACTTTCTTCTTTCAATACTATCACTTATTTTCTACCTCACTTTCAGTGTTGCGGTTCTACTGTAGTTAGTTTTCACTCTGTCTTTATATGTTTAAATTATATGTGATATAGGTTTAGATTAAAGTGCATTTTGAACTAATTGTATATCTACATTACCTATAACTGTGCTAATCCTATCTGTCATCCTTCTTCTAGTGCTTCTTTCCATTTTATCTTTGTATTCTAATAGCTTAAATGATATATTAAGTGTGTATTAACATATTCCTCACAGGAACTGTTGTAGTGTTTGTGCTTCTCAAAGTTACTGCTGCAGAGGTGACTTGGAGACAACAGATCAGATCAGTTTATTGCCATAGCCTGCCATTCCTGTACACCAGAAAAAGCTACGTAACCTTAGTTTGTTTTGATTCATCATTCTAAGGCCTTAATTCATTTATTTGTCCAGGTTGCTCTATAGGCCTCCCTTGGTATTCATTGTTTCAGTGTTATTGTTGGACTTGACGATTATGTTATTTATTTGTGTTTTGATTTTATCTATAGGATTTTGCGCTATTTATTCTTAGAAGGGGTCATATCCTGTGGGCAGGATCAGTTGTAGTTCCCTTCACGAATAAAGTGTGCATTTTGGCATTAGTTGTTTACGTGCAGTTTGTTATCAGTTGTGTGTTATATTCCCTCTTTGGCGTTCTCTGTCTATGGTGTATTCTTCAGTCATTTTCTTCTTACACTATCTTGTAAATACGTTAATTTTTTTTCAATCTCCTGTTTTCGTTCGTTATAGAGGTCAGGTACTGTATATTTCAATATTACTTCTGTCACACATCTTTTCTTGTTCTTGTTACCAACCTACCAAGTTGTTGTTTGTTAAGTTAGGGTGTACTGTTTATCATCATCATGTGTGTCATTGTTTTTGAAAGAGGCACAAGCTCAATTTAAAGAGGTGCAGGAGAGACAAGAACGACATGAGGAACGAGAGAGAAAGAAAGCGGAAGCAGAGGGAGAGACTAAGGGATTAGAGATACAAGCACAGAAAAAAATGAAAGAGAAAGAGATACAAGCACAGAAAGAAATGAAAGAGAAAGAGATAGAAGCACAGAAAGAAATGAAAGAAGTAGAAGCACAGAAATAAATTAAAAAGATAGAAGCGGACAAAGAGGTATCGTTGAGAAGACTCGAGTTAGAGAAATCGGGTATAGACTCATCATCAAAAAAAGAGTACGGGAGTATGTACAAGTTGAAACTCCCAATTTTCAACGAATCCATAGATTTTATGGACTGTTTCTTGGAGGAGTTTCAAACGAAGGCAACCGCCTTAAAGATTAATAAAGAACTGTGGGGATCACTGTTGACAGAATATTTAACAGGATCAGCTTTAAAACAGTTTTTCAATTAACTGTGGAAGATAGATTAAATTATGACATAGTGAAGGAAACTTTGTTACGCAAGTACAGGTTAAATGAGCAGGGTTATCGGTTAAAGTTCCACACTGCGATGCCAAGTAGTGAGCAAGATTTTGCAGAGTTTATCGCAGAGATTAAGATGTTATTGAGCATGTGGATTGACCTAACGGGCATTGCTAAAAATTTTGATGGCCTATGTGATTTGACCTACGTGATAAGGTGATGTCTTCATGTAGCTCCGATTTGTTAGCTTTTTTTCAGAAGAGAAAACCGGAGAATATTTCAGCATTGTCACAGTTAGGGCAACAGTACGCAACAGCACATCCGGGCAGACCGATTCATAAATCGGGGTTGCCAGAAACCTTTATGACATGTTCAGCCAAGCGGAGTTATGAAACACGGCCATATCGGAGACAAAATTCTCGTAGTGAGGAGATACCTTATAATAAGAAAGCAGTAGGTAAGAGGTGGACAGAGACAGATTTTCGTACATCGCACAGAAAACACCAGAATATGGCAGAGTCAGGTAGTAGAAGACCTTCTGGTTGTTTTAAATGTGGATCACCATGCCATGCAGCGAGGTTTTGTGACAAGCCTGATCCTCAGTCTGTAGCCGAGCCTCAGACTAGCACTCAGGGCAGTCCACAAAAGAGCCATCGTGAGGAGTACAGATGCTTTGTATGTAATGGGATTGGCCACTTTCAATTTGATTGTCCTAATAAGAAGTTTGAACGCGCAAGTTCGGTGGTAGTCTTAGATACATTCAACAACGAGAGTTGTGAAGGGTGCAGACCACTTTTTCATAAAGTTGAGACACCAATTTTGATTTGTGGCCACCCACTTCCATGTTTGTCAGCAGTTCATACAGACGGGAACATAGTCTTGCATCCAGGGTACGTAGGACAGAAAGTTGTATCCGTCTTAGGGATACAGGATGTACGACAGTTGGGGTGCGGAGATCGTGCATTGAGGGGTCTCGTTGGTTGGGTCAAACTGCTCGGTGTATCACTTTTAGTGGCAGGGTGAAGTTTTACCCTCTGGTGTTGATAGATATTGATACGGCATTCTTGCATGGTAGGGTAAAGCATGTGTTCTTGATGATAATGCGGTCACTGATCTGATACTTGGAAATGTCCGTGGTATCAAAGAGTGTACTGATAAGGATATCAATCTATGGGAGCACAAACATAGAGACGATACTTATGGAGAAACTACTATATTGCAAGGAAAACCTAGGGTAATTCCTGTAGATATAATGTCATCTGATAATGTCCGAGTTGCTGATACTTCAGTATTAAATTAAGTTTCACCCCAACAAGAAGATATATCGTTTCCAAAACAGTTTGGTCAACCAGAAACTAACATTGGGAGGCATACTAATTCAGCAAAGGAATTGGGTGAACGTAAAATGCATAGTCCAAAAATTGCAGTAAATGAAACGAAAGTGAACTTTACTTTGCCAGAAGAAGGCGAATCTGTCAAATATCCTGAGACAGACCAGATGAAAGAAGAACGCAGAAAGCTGATTGAGAAGTATCGCAGAATAGGTCGTGGTGCTCGTATGCCACAGGAGAAACACTACATAAGAGAAACCAGTGGCTTAAGAGATTCCAGACACTTTAGAGGAAGCCACATGAGTAGTAATGATTACTGTGGTAATTTTCAAAGTAAACGACGGATTGAATTTAGAAACAGGTACAGACGACAAGATATAAACAGAGGATTTTGTTCCATCAGACCAAGCTATAGTGAACGAAGAGCTGAAAATGTATACAGATGTAATTTCAGAGGAGATCACTACCGGACAGACAGAAGAGAGAGTAACACTCTTTATAGTAGAGCACATCATAGATGGAGTGATGGTGGTGAGAGCTATTGTTGTAGCTGCGGTAAGAATCGGGGGTATTGTCAGCCTAAATGGAGCAGCTACCCTGGAGAGTATGACCAAGGCTGAGATTAATATGATGCCGGATAGGGCTTCTGATAGTATAATATTGAAATTACAGAGCCCAAAAACTAACATCACTAACTCAGAAGGGAAGGCCTAATAGAGTGATCTGTACAAGTAAGTGTCAAGGTAACTTACATAAAATTTTAGAACCTGTTTGCAAGTAGTCAACTTTTGTTGCTTTCTGATTTGGACAAAATTGTCTTTCTCACAGCAGATGCTTTAGCATTGGTCATATGTGGTTGTCACTAGTTTTGTGCACTCTGCCAAGTCACCAAGCAGCTGAACATTAACCTTAGAACAGTTTGATGTTACTAGTAGGACAAGATACCAGACGACAGGATTTTGATTAAGATAAAGCATGTTTACTTGTGGTTATATTTATATAAGTTTGATGACATTACATGAAGTTTGTAGATTATGCAGGCATTTATCTGATATGAAAATGAATTTTGTTTAACTTTAGAAATATTGAATGTGATTATCGCTAAAATAATTTGTATGCTATTAGTGTGGGTTGATGTATTTTGTATGGAAGCATTGTTTACTTTGATGATGTATTTTAGATTTGATGATATATATGACTCCCATCTCTGTCTTCACGGTGAAAAACCCCGGTTTTTCACGTGGGGAAAGGGGTGGATGTCACGGAGTGTTTTGAGGATATTTTGAATGTGTGAATGTTCCCATGCTCCAGCGGGAGTTTATTAGTCATGTGAGTTGTTGTGAGATGGGAATGCGTGCATTGTAATAATGTAGCTACAGGGTTGTGAGCATTGCTTGAGACAAGCCGTTAGCCACAGTTATTCGTAAATGAAGATCAGTGGAGCGTGGAAGGGTTTCACGGGTTTGAATGAATACGCATGAAAGGTGCAGTCAGAGAGAGGAGTGTGTTGTTTGAGACGTGTGTTGAGTCAGTAGAGAGATTAAGTCAGTAGAGAGCAGACAGTAGACAGGAGACAGCGTAGAGCGTAGAGAAGAGAAGGGTGGATGTCTATAGTAGTGCGTGAGTAGAGGGCCGAAGTTGTGTGTAGATGTTGCAGTAGTTATTCCCGAAGTAGCCTATTATTGGCTGTAGTTATTCAGAGAAGCAGAGTGTGTGCGGAAACTCGGGATTTGTGATGTATCAAATATTTGTAATGGCCCTGCGTCCATTGTGACTTATTGTGAATATAATATATTGTTGGAGATTGACTTAGCTGTTGGAGTTATTCCTTGGACAGTGAGCTATACGAGCGGGGTATAAGTGTTGTCTAATCTTCTACATCCACCCATATACACCCTACTCGTCACACCCACCAAATGTGACACATTTTACTGACTCACCAGTAAAAGCTGTTTTATAAATAAGTGATTCTCTAATACCTACAATAGTTGATCCCGTGTCCCTCAATACAGTTATGGGCCTATTATATACGAAACCCTTCTGTATCGTGAGACGTCCTATGTTCTCACATGATGCAATGGTAGGCAATGTATGACCGCATAGTAATCTCGTTTGAGATCCTGGTACGTACAGAGTTTTACATTCTGTACACTCCTCAGTATTGTTTGACCTTATGACACAGGCATTCGCATGGTTGGTATCAGAAGTAGCATTACTTTGCTCCACACAACCATTGGTATGTTGTTGTTTTCTGCTGGCATGTCGTGAATTATTTTGGTTACCACCTTTCTTGTAATTCTGTCTATCATCAATGTTTTGATTATTTTGATAATTCTTAAACCTACCATCCCATTTTGGTCTTTCATTATTCCATCTACCATTGTGATATCCACGACCCCTGTTGGAGAAATTACGAAACCTATTTCTCTCATATGGCGCAGGTGAATACCTTCTTGAAAAGTTGTATCTTCCTCTATTGGAGGAGCTAAAATTAAACCTGTTTCTACCATCCGAACTTTCAGAACGTTGACGGTAGTCTCCATAGTCATGATAGGCAGCACCCACCGGTAATGAATCATCTGGTGCAGATCTCTTGATATCTCTGTCTGGATGGGCGACGACATATTGTCGACCTAGTTTCTCACACTCATCAATGGTCTTGGGATGTCTTTCCTGCAAAAAAGCGGTTAGGTCGGCACTACATGCCGAAAGAACCTTATCTCTTAACATTAAATCAATTATCCCTTCATAAGTCTTAGGGACTTCAGCTAACTCAATCCAACGATTCAGGTAAAGTTTTATGGAAGAAATAAATTCTCTGAAGTCAACCTTCTTATCAGGTAAAATTGTATGAAATTTTCCCCTAAAACCTTCTTCCGCGTACCTGAATTTTCTTAACAGGGCTTGCTTTACAATATCAAAGTCTAGTTCGCTTTGTTGATTTAATTGCGTGAAACATTTCTGGACATTTCCTGTCAAATGATCTGATAATAAATTGCTCCAGCGATATTTAGGTATTTTCATATCGTTGGCTTTCATCTCAAATTTTTCTAAAAAACTATCGATACTATCTCGAGTATCGACAAAATTAGGCAATTTGAATTTTGGCATCCACGACAAATGATCATTATTTTATCCAAAGTTATCACCGGAAGCCTGAGACTGGATTTTTGCCAGTTCAATTTCTTTTTCTTTCTCTTCCATTTACATTTTATGCTCTTTTCCCCTTGCATCTCGTACCAGAGCATCACATTCCATTTTCATTTTATGCTCTTTTTCCATTGCATCTCGTACTAGAGCATCAGATTCCATTTTCATTTTATGCTCTTTTTCCATTGCCAGAGCAGCTGCCTCCATTTTTAATCTCTCTAAGGCCAATTCATGTTCACGATCTTTTTCCTTCTAAGCCAACTACTTAGCTCTCAATTCATTTTCTTGTGCCCTTAGTTCACGTTCTGATATTTTGTCTAAGTGGGCTATTTTTTTATCATATTTGGTTTCTGCATAATCATCTAATTTCGCACCTGATAAACCTTTTCTTATACCTTGCTGTCTGAAATCTTCTAAAGATGACATGATTATAGGTAACCTTATCTGTTTTATGCAATATTATTTAATTATCAATATCGATAACAATATATTTTTTAAAAGTAATGTCAATTCAATTCATGTAAGAGCAATGTTACATACAATGGTAATGAATGGTACAAGTTAGACAAAGATGATGATAATGATTGTTTACATATCACAGAACATTCCACAACAGATAAAAAGAAACTAAGTCCAACAAGTAGATAAATAAAGAAAATGTGTATCAAAATATTAATTAATCAAACAAGACAAAAATTGACATACAATTACAGAAAGTCGTATTCGAATATAACAAGAAGACAAAATGAAGATAGTGAACACACGAATAAACAATGACTTATTACGTAAATAAGAATATTAACCAAAGTAGACGCGATACCTCGACGATACAACTAAACAATTATTAAATATATTCAATGGATTATCAAAGACAAATACTCCACAGTGTAATCACTCGACTTCTTTGACAATTCATTAAATAAAACCCTACAGAATCGTTAACATTTCTGGATCTCCGAAGAACTTACAGAAATGTTAAGCCCTACCAACCAATCCTGCAATACATATAAGGATGATAAACGTATAATATAATGATAGAAGATTATGATCAGCAAGAAAAGGTGACGTATGGGTGTTCAGATGATCAGATAATACGTCTCGACATTGAAAATGAACTTATCTGCAGTGGTAAAATATCTTCCTCAGTCCTGGCTTTTGACTGTTTGATTTTACGAAGGAACGATCTCACCCAGATCCTGGAAAGTACCCTTCTCTAGCGAAGCTGGTATTGTAATCTTCGATGCTTCGTAGATCTATTCGACGTGGTGTTGATCGAAGGATGCTGATCTTGAATTATTTTGAGTGAAATCCTGAGTTTCCTTGTAGAGGCTTGTTTGACTTTTGGCAGTTGGGAACATTTGCATATGACGTCACTGCTTCGTGTTGCCAATTAAAAATTTACAGGTCAACAAAATATAGTTCAAAATGTTCAGTTCACGACCCTTTTCCCGCTGATGATATTTGTTTCTGGCGATATTCCCGTCTTAATTAGGTTGCTCCAAACCTTGATCCTTTCTTGCCATTATAAGGTTGCGCCTTGACCTTGACCTTCTTAAAACGATAAATGTTCTTGATAAAGTATTTTCAATACCTTGTATATTGGAGCTGTTTCCTTATTGAAAAGCTTGACTAATGTGGCATATATTTGTAGTGGTGACTACCGGACAAGAAACCCCATGAATTTTCTCGGGTTGTATCTGTTAAGGAACTTTTCCTTCTGGCTTCAGTATGTTGAATGATGTTTAGGGATATTGTATTACTGTTCAGAAATGTAGTCACCAAAATTCTGGCCACAGTTTTTTTTTCGTAATCGAACTGTTCTTTGTGTTCTAAGTCTTTTCATCTGACTAACTGTCATCAAATATTAACTGGTTATATCTCTACAAACTCATGCTTCCAACTGAAAATCACTTCTCGAAAACGTCTGTGTTTAAACGACTTTCACTTTATTCAACACGGAAACTTATATGAGCGACACATTGCTCTTAATACAATTTGACAGTTTCATTTAAATCATCGATTATGGCATTTCATAAATTATCTCTGCATAAGTCCAGGCTTCTTCAAAATTCTTTAGGCTATCAAGACTTATCTTTCTTTCAGTGCTTCAATAGCATAATTATTATTTCTTTCATATATTTTATTCTTAGGAATTCCCCTGGACATATTTTGTCTTCCTTCCATATACATAGTATTTCACTTCGGTGCCTTCCTGCACATCTTCTTTTAGTCGGCAATCATACATATTTTCTTTGGGCATCCATACCCTTCCATGACAGTTACGATACTCTTGATCTGTTCAAATATCTCTGGTGGCTATAGTAGCCTAAATCTTACACGAATCTCATAACTCCTGACGAGATGGGTTTATCCCCAATTGAATTAGAATCACACTAGATTTCTGCTTGAAATCTACATCTAATATAAACACTTTGAGAATAGAATCAACTACACTGCTATAAGTGGACCTTGCCACACAAGCCGACGCTATGGAATCCTGTCACTATGTCGTGTACGTCATTTTTCCTACTTCGTAGTCATAGTTAATGATCGCATTTATTTTGTGTTTGGTAAGTGTACAACATGGTGCAAAGCGATCTCTCTCCAACTCCACTTTAACATAATCGCTATGCCCCATGATGTGCACTCAACACCTGTTCAAATGCCTTTTCCAGATCTATGAAACAAAGATGAATCTCACTCTTATACTCAAGGGCCTTTCACTCAGCTGTCTGAGTGTGAAGATTAGGTCTTGAGTACTTCGGTTTGCTCGGAATCCGGACTGTACCTCATCCAATTGTGGCTCAGTTAGGCGTCGGAGTCTCTGCTCTAGGACTCTAGAGTAGATTTTACCAAGGACACTGAGAAAGGATATGCCTCTATGGTTTCCACATTGTCGATTGTCACTCTTATTGAAAATTGATGTTATGATGGCAATTTCCCAGTCCTTTGGTATGGTCTTGTTGCACCACGCTGCCTGTAGGACCCTTAAGAGTAATAGTTCGCCTGATGCTCCCATGTACTTAACCATTTCTGGTGTTAAACCATAATGCCCTGCTGCTTTGACCATCTTGATTTTCTCCAGTGCTGCCTTCAGTTCTTCCATCTTTATGTCATCTTCATCACCATTTGTTTCCTCTTCTGTGCTAGTGGTTATCATTTCTGATGCTTGACCTTGCTAACCATCAATAGTTCGGAGAAATATTCTTTCCATCTTTCCATTACTTCCATCGGGGCAATAAGCAATTTGCTTTGCTTGTCCTTTATAAATTTGAGAAAGTATTTTTTTCCTTTCTCGTGTTCTTTAGGGTCTTATAGAACAATTTCTGGTTTTCTTGCGCATCTTTTCCTAGCTTTTCTCCAAATTATTCCCAGGACTTCTGTTTTGCTGCTAGCACCTTGTTCTTTGCTTATGTTCTGAGTATCGCATATTCTCTATATTTCTCTATTTGTCCTGCTGTGTTTTTAGCTCCTAAGTATTGTTTCCATGCCATTTTCTTCTCTCTTATTTTCTCTTTGACTTCCTCTGTCCACCAAAGTGTCCCCTTTCTCTTGTTCCCAAGTCGGACTTCACCACATGCTTCTGCAGCAGCTGTCTGTATGGTGTTCTTGAATTTAAGCCACAGGGTTTCCAAGTCATCAGGTTGTTCTTCTGCATTTCTCACCGCTGTAGCAATAAGCCCCTGGTATCTGGTCTTAATTTATGGCTCTCTCAGCTTGTAGGTCTTAATGCTCATTTCTACCGTTCGTTTACTTGGTTTCTTGCGTGATGATGGGCAGTTCCTAGTCTGAGCAACTCTTTCAGTTGTTCTTTTGATTGTAAGCCGGTAGTGATCACTCTCAATCTCTGGCCTCCTCCAGACTCTAGCATCCCTGACATATTTGAATGAGTTCCTCCTAACAATGGCATAGTCAATCACTGACTTCTCATTCTTGGTTGGCTCACACCTAGTGTATGCCTGTATGCGCTTATGGGGGAACTTTGTGTTGGTAATGATCAGATTCTGCTCACTGCAAAATCTAAGGAGTCGCTTTCCATTGTCATTGAGAGTATCTTCTCCATATCTTCCGATAACTCCACCCCATCTAGCATATCATTTCCAACTCTGACATTGAAATCTCCGAGTATGATAATTTCATCTAAGTAGTCATCCACTGTCCTTTGAAGCAGCTCAAAGAATTCCTCCTTGAACTCTGCTCTATCATCCTTTTTTGGCCTATACTCTATGACCAGGTTGATTATGGTTTCTCTTTCTTTTAGTTTTACAACCATAATGCGCTCCGAGACAAAGTTCCATTCCTTGATACTATCTTTCTAGTTTTTGGCCACAATGCAACCCACACCCTCTTTATCTCTTTCAGATGTGGGTACACCACTGCATAGCAACTTGTTGCCATCGAGATCCATGACTCCTTGTCCCGTTTTCTTTGTTTCCGTAATAGCCATGATTTCTAGTTTTGCTTTCCTCATCTCTCCCACCAGCTCCTCTTCTTTCCCATTTATACTTCTTGTGTTCCAAGTTCCATAAGTCGTAGTCCGTAGTCCGTTCCAGTTCGTTGCCTTTAGAATCAGTCCGGTTTTCTCTCCTATATTACTCGTAATCATAATTTAAAGCAAACAGGTGATTGGCCTGTTGTGCCTTTGCATAGTGGAGGGGCTGCCTCCTTACGGCCTCCATGCAGGCCGCCCTCCTCCTTTTTCAGCCGTTGACATGTTTTATCATCTTGGTTGCTTTCTTTTCATTTTTTTCACCATTTAAAATCGCTCTCCATTTCATGTCATTTCGTTAGTTCTTTTCACTTATCATTTCATAAATAGTACATAGTTGATCTATGTCTCTTTACTTTTCAACTTTTGCTTGTTGTGGTCTTTTATTTTCCTTCAAAATTTATGTTCTTCTATTATTACTTTCTTTAGAATTACACTTAAGATATTAATAATAGTTATCTATTGCTTGGCTTGACTGTTCATACTGTTTTTATACAAAAAAAAGTCTTTGATTTTTTTTTCGCGCGGGTCGATATGAACTAAAGTTATTTTATATTCATAGAAGGGGAGTTAAATGTTTGAGATCCACACATGTGCGTCTAGTATTTTGTAGACGCACATTAAAGCGCATCTAGGTTAATTGTATGTTTAATTATTTGAGTACGACCGTGCACCATCCTTAAACGGGTATGGCGCGGTTTGTCGCGGTGATTTTGTTGCTTTCCGGGCAACGTACTTACGGCTGATCGATAGATCCTTCGTCATGAACAGACGTTATTTGGCCCGTGATCTTATCCAAAATCTAGGGAGGACACGGTCATGAAATAATTATAATCATCTGCGAGATGATGTTACTATTATTGTGCCCGACATGCCAAGAATAATATATTGTAATATTCAGCCAGAATCGCTTATTATAGTATTCATCCTCTGAAACATATTCATCTAGTACCATTTATTGCAGAGCTTCAACCTGACCAGTGGAGTCGGTTTCTAGTGCGTTCAATACAATGCTAGGACATGTTATTGGATCGTCATTAAATATATTTATGCTCAACGGTTTTAACATGATTATTTTTTGTAAACCCATGCATCCTACAACTTCGTTGCCATAGAGCTTCCGTTAACCTTCGTGTGGTAACGGCTATTGCAGTCGGTCAACGTCCATGTTGATTATTATTGACAATGTACTTTGTCTGCCGTGAAAGTAATATTGATGATGGTCTACCTTACTGATGTCAACGTTATGTCTTCAATAAACTGTGTGTCGTCACCAAATGTCAACTATGAGTCCAGCATCTATTTATCGCCAGTTTGGTCATACTGTCTTGACCCATTAAACAGTATTGCCGAGCTTAATTATTACCACCATACGCCAAAGTTAATAGGCCCACATCATACTCCCGCTACAGAGAAATACGTCGGCCACATGTTGTAAGCCCGGCAGCCCTGACAACATCATTGTCAATGCCAGGCCAATAAAGAAAATCCATCGGTAACATGTATATATATATATATATATATATATATATATATATATATATATATATATATATATATATATATATATATATATATATATATATATATATATATATATATATATATATATATATATATATGATATAACAGAAAACATCTACAAGAATGTCCACAACTATCTCTATGATGATGACCTGGCCATGTTGACTTCAGAAGAATGCATCACCATAGCAAGAATGCGCATGCATGTTTCATGCTAGCCCTTGAAAGGTGGTCCAGAAAGTGGTGCTCAAAATCAATGAACAAAACACAACACACACTATTTATACCTTGGCAAACAAACCACAGCAAGCAAAGCTACAACTTAATGGGAAGGCAGTACGAGAAGATGAAGCACCAACATACTTAGGAATCACACTAGACCGCCGAATGACGTGGAAATCACAGATAAACAAAATACAGCTAAGGGCAAAACTTCGCATGGCCATCATGAAAATGTTAGCTGGTACCACAATGGGTGCTGATAATAATATCCTCAAAAAGCTGTACACAGGCAGAGTCAGACCTGCTATGGAATACTGCATCACAGCTTGGTCGACGGCAGCAAAGTCAAATTTTGATAGAGTAACAGACTCTAAAACCAAGCAGCAAGTATTATAAAGGGGGCCCTAAAGTCAACAAAAATCAACCATATGGAAAACATTATAGGGCTACAGTCAATGGAGGACAGACGTGACAGCAGAGTCCACAAAAAGCTGAAAAAATTAAGAGACTCGAAGGACACCCCATATTCCAAAGAATGAATAGGCTAGGAAGAGGTACGCTCAAACGAACTAACTGTGTGGCCCAAGCAAAAAAACAATTAGCAAAAATACCATGCTAGCAAGCTCAGTTGCAAAGAAAATACCAACAAGAACAACTATCCCACTTTGGAAAATAAAATTCTTTCCTGAGCTAAAATCTGATATTCCAGGCATTGAAATTAAGGGAACACATAGAGAAACACAAAGAAAGTGTATAGCAAACAAGTATATCGACAAAAAATTCCCAGCAAAGCTTTGGACACACACATATACTGATGGTTCAGCAAAAAATGCAGTTGAAAATGGGGGTGCTGGCATCTTCATAAAATTAAAGAATAGAATCCACTCTATGGCAATTGCCAATGGCAAATACTGCAATAACTTCAGTGCTGAAGCAGAAGCCCTGAAACAGGCAGCGGAAACTCTTATTGAATGTCAAGCACATGCAGAAAAACAAATAGTAATCTTTACAGATGCCTTTTCAGTAATAATAGCGCTGAAGAGCCACTATGCTAAATGATTGAAAGATATGACAATCTCCTTTGAAAGACTGGCCAAATGCTTCAACAAGTGCACAGACAGTCTAGTGGATACCAGCCCATTGCAACATACCAGGAAATAATTAGGCAGACAAACGTGCTAAGGAAGGAGGTGCCTTACAACAAGATGATATAGAGATAACTTACGCAATGGCAAAGGCTACTATAAAGGCTACATTCAAGTCCAAATGGGAAAGAGAGCACCCGGGCCATTTGAAAAATGATGCATATCATCAACTATCCAGGAAAGAACTGGTCATCATTTTTCGGCTACGTACTGGACACAACATATTGAGATACCATCTATACCACAAATACAAAATTGGTGCAACAGATCTCTGCCCCTGCGGTACCAGCCCGATGACAGTCGAACACCTGCTACAGTACTGCCCAACCTACAGTAATGAACGAAGTAGCATATGGCAACAACCCACTTCTGTCAACGAAAAACTGTTTGGAGATGTCGGGAACCTTGAGTTGACTACTGCCTTTATTAGAGTCATAAATGTGGAGGTCTGACGGCGAACGAGGAAGAAGAAGCAGAAGAAACATTTTTTAATTTCTAGACAAGTAAAACTAATGGACAAGTAAACTCATGATGATCACTAGAGCTAGAATTTTGATGATCATTTTTTTGGCTTAACCAAAACGTTGTTGAGTTGAATACAAATGTGTTTCATACAAAACTAAGCTGATTTAAGAGTCTTTGTTATGGCATACTTTATCATTTTTTAGCCACTGACGGCATGTTAGGGCATTGTTGATATTCTTTGCTCATGGTACAGCACTTTTGTTTTAGTCACTATCTGGCATATTTTGGTATTTTCAATTTTTAAAAAGGCATTTTTAGTGTTTTATTACTTAATGTATTGTTTTTTTTTACAAATTACATCACTGTTTTCTTTTTGCTGTTTAATCATTTTCCCTAAATCCACGAAAACAAATGTTGCAGGTAGACTTTCCTACATAATGTCACATTCTGAATTTATGCCTAATGCCATCACTTCCTTACAGAAGTCAGCAGTGGTATTAGTGAATCAGATAGATTTGTTGAAGAAATAGTCAGTGACTTAGACAGTGTGAAAGGAGACGTGGGCAAGGTTGTGCAAGAGATAATTGAGCACGGATTGAAAAAAAAAAATGTGGATTTGAAAAGCTGTGCATAATTTCACACTCTTGTCTTGGTGACTTTATAGCGGACATAGAAACAACTGTCTTATTTCAAATATGCTCCTGTGACGTCAGTAGTAGTGGAAAGGAGCTTGTCGGTGTTTAAAGCTTTGTTTGCAGACAATAGAAAGTGTGTTCTTTTTCGAGAATCAATTAACCAGACCACAAAGTCTTTTTTATTTGGACATGCGCCCTGATATAACCGAGAGATACTGTGTCTAGGTTAAACGGTGCTAGCCTAGCCACAGTGAAGCAAAATTGTAATTGTTAATTTTTTTTTTCTAAATTGTGAAAATCTGCACATGGCTTCCATTGTGCAATGTAATACTTAATTCACTAAATAAAAAATTTCAGTTTGCCACAGAAACTGCAAAAATATTCCGTTGTTATTTCATGTCTTGTGTGTGTGTTTTTAATAAGGAATTATTTTGTTTAAACAAAATAAAAATTTAAGTTTGGCACAGACACTGAAAATTATAAATTGCATTTTTTGGGTGTGATATGTGTGATGTGTGTGTGAGTGTGTGTGTGGGGTGTGGGTGAGTGTGGGTGTGTGTGTGTTTGTGTGTGTGGGTGTGCGTGTATGTGTGCGTGTGTGAGTGTGTGTGTGAGTGTGTGTGCGTGTATTTGTGTGCGTGTGTGTGTGTGTGTGTGTGTTAGACTGGATGTTTTTGGTTAATAAAATAGACTTTCAGTTGACACAGAAAATGTAAAAACATAAAGCTGTATTTGTTTGTCTTCTCCCAGTTTGTTTTATTGGACTTTTAGGTTAGAAACATAAAGAATGTCAGTATGACACAGTAAGAGCAAGAAACTAAATTATATTTGTTAGGTTCGTTTTGTTTTGTTTTATGCCTTTTATTTTCTTCTTTTACAAAATAATTTTAGTTTAGCTCGGAAATTAAAACAAGAAAGTTGCGCTTGTTAGGTCAGTTTTCTATTTTATAGGTCAATTTTGTGGGTATTCTGGGTCGTAATTACATTTGTTTTGTAGGTCATTTTCAAGCAATTTTTAGATCATTCAAATCCTAGCCCTAATGATCACATACATTGAGAGTGTTTATTCAGATTGAAACATGTAAAAAACAATTGTTTTTTAATTGTCTGACAATATATATATATATATATATATATATATATATATATATATATATATATATATATATATATATATATATATATATATATATATATATATATATATATATATATATATATATATATATATATATATGGCTGCTCGTAAACGAATAAGATAATCTGCTTGTATAAGACCAAGTCACCATAATGAAAGTGTCCCAGGTTTTATAAGGTTGGCCACATTCTAGATCGTGTAAGTTGAGAATCAGTTTACCAATGTCAATACACCACAGCATATTTGAAACAAATATTTTAGTTGCTGCAGTTTAAAAATTTCGTGATATTATGAGGACCCTCCTATAAACTTAAGAAGGACATAGAAATAAAAAAAAAATATTTAACAGCCAAACTGAAGCAGGGATAAGTGGTGTTGTAACTGTAACGGCTAAAATGTCTTTTATATATAAGTGCGCTGGCCGTTGACACGTTTGTCTGGGACATTCTGTGAAACAGTTTGTTTCATAAATTGAGTTACACCACTGATTAGCGCTAGCGACACAAATTTGTGTGATGATGATGTATTGATTAAAAATATTTTAACATTACCATTGAGAGATTGTAGAACAGATAAGATTTGGCCGCTCCAAAATATCCTTCATTGGAAGACTGTTTTATTGTTTAATAAAGCACAAAGTTAATCCAAGTATTATATCTAAATATGTAGTTCAATTGTTAGAGATGTGTGTAAATACTTGACCTTGTGTGTGTGAGTATTGATCATCAGTGACTTAGTGGTTCATAGACCTATCACTGTAGTTAGAGATGATTGTAAATACTTGACCTTGTGTGGGTGAGTATTGATCATCATTGACTTAGTGGTTCACGTAACCATGACTACAGCTAGTCACGTGATAGGACCCCTGCACAAAGAATCCACATGCTCTTTTAGTAGTGGTTTCTGTGTCAATGTGTTTGACTTGATGAGGTTGATAACCCCATTCACAAACTCATATCAGACGTTTTGTACAACTGTTGATGGTACAGTAGTCATGTTATATCTTCATCTCTCCAGAGACCCCCGTAGCTCATTAGCAGACATACTTGTCCAGGTTGGCTGAGTCAGACTGAGTACCTAGGGGTTCAGTGGTGTCGATTTTGAGCAACAATAACCGTAACATCCAGAAATAATCTCGTGTTTATCTATAACGACTGTTCCTCCCCCTTTGTAATATTTATGTCCGTGAGTATAAATAAGAGCGCATGTGGTAAACATATTTGTCTTGGATGGCTTTTGTTGTGTGTATACATTGTGTTCATGATAATGATGAAGAGCACATAACAGCTCTGACAACACATTTTGGTGTGTAATTCTACGAAATCTTTGGGATTTATTAAAGACCATTGGCTTTGAGAGTGATAGACTATATAAGTATTCACTACTTATAACTTGTATCGGATAGAAATATTTTAAAAAATGTAAAAAAAAAAAAAATAGAAACATTTTAAAACCCCAGAAAAGTCTTAATAAAAATTACTTGTTTAATATTATTTAGTCAGGTACCTAAAATAACTAATGCATAAAAGTTTAAATCTTATTTAATTAGGATTTGCTTTGTAATTAGGTTGTTACCCTTGGAAAAAACATAAATGCTACCTCCCCTTACAGAACGGTGGCAAGGCGTAAAAAAAATTATATTTCGTATGTGACCAATGTTTGTGATTGTCTTCGGTTGTTTCGTCCCTCTCTGTTGTGTAGTTCATCATCAAGCTTTTGTAGTTCTTCAGTCAAAATGGTTTGTAATTCTGGCTTGTCTATCTGCTAATAGACTCAGTGGCTGCTTGCAGTATCGTTTTGTTTAGGCTTTCAACCACTTTGTAACTGATATGTGCGTTATTGTGTACGTGTGTTAATACTTTTACAGAACCTGTATGTCAGCATTTGTGTTGATACCACAGTGAACCAATTTTATTTGTGTCAGACAAGAACAAAATATTCGCAAAAGGCATAACAAAAGAAATAATAAACATGGACAAAACGAAAACGACAGATGGAAATTGAAAATTCGAAAAAAAAATTATAATATACTTTGTTGAGACAATGTCTCATATCTTTTGAAATAATGGACCATGTGACTGATGTGACTAATATTACATGTGACCTAATTTGACATGTCCCATTACGCTTGATCACCACAGACGATGATAGCGTGCTTGTAGTCGCTACTTTTATATTTTGAGTGCTAGTGGGTTTAATTCCGTCTCACGTAGACGTGTCCATTGTCAGTTTATTTATGTTTCATTTTGTCCTGTTTTCTATTACTTAGTACTATGCTGTGAAGAAACAATTGGTAGCCTATATGATTCTGATATGTGGCCATTTTACATGTCAGCTTCGTCTCTTTACTGTTGTGAGGATGTCTTCACGTGGTCTTATATCACTTCTCTGTATTGTTGTAAGATATTGTTAATAACTTGTTGTAGTTGCTGACTTTTTGTTGCCAATAGTATTCTCTACATTCATTTCTAAATTGCTATTTTTGTGCAGGCGTGACCAACTATAAAATACCTTGTCTAGCTAGTTATAATGCTAGTAGTAAAACAAGAGAGAGGTAAGTCTGATGTCATGAACGATCGAATAAACAGTAATACCAGAGAAGATGACCGTGCAAGCTAGACCTGGACAGGCATAAGCCTTTATCCTTCTAGTGATACGATGTTTGAACTTCCAGAGGTTCTCTCGCACTAAGAAGGTATGTACTGAAAAGGGATTACCGTAGACCCATATTTTGTCAGCCACATTTGAAATATAGAAAATTCCAGAGATTAATACAAGCACTTTTCGGATCTGACGTGACGGAACATTTTCTTGTGAAAGTATGATTATTGGCAAGATATTAGGATTAAGTTACTGTACAGCAATTATGTGTTTACTACTGTAAAACTAAATAAAATATCTTATTTAAAAATTAATTTAGAATATACAGAAAAGGTAAAAAGAGAAAGGATCCCGTTACACGCCCATTGAGGCACATTGGGAATATGTGTTAGGCCCATATTTTCTTCACCATCGGCACACTAGGGGTGATGTGGTCAGCATCACGCCGACCGCCTTTACTTTCCCTTAGTTGCTCTGGAACCCAATTCATGAGGCAACGTCGACCCTGGAGCTGTTTGCGGTCTACAAACATCCCTTCTCAACTGGGGATTGAATTATGGACCACTGAGTTAGGAAGCCATTGCACTAACCACTACGCTGCCGTGGCTCCATATCATTCATAATTCATAACCCTAACTAACAAAGGAGCATAGGCCTTCAACAAACACATGCCAAGTCCTCCTGTCACGTGACATCATCTCAAGTTCTTTCCACGTTCTCTTCATCATTTTCCCCTCTGTTTCCAGTTCTCTTCTCCATATGCTTCTTGGTCTACCTCTGCCTCTCTTGTCCTGGGCGTTCCAGAACAAGGACCGCCTTGTAATGCTATCAACAGGTTTCCTCAGTGTGTGTCCTATCCATCGCCATCGTCTTCTTCTCATCTCTTGCTCCACTGGCACTTGTTTGGTTCTTGTCATCAGTTCCACGTTGGTAACCCCGTCACACCATCTCAATCCCTCTATTCTACGCAAGAACCCATTTATTAAAGTCTGTAGCTTTTCTGTTGTTGTCTTTGTTGTTCTCCATGTCTCAGAGCCAAACAATAGGACTGACTTCACATATAAGTTGAGGATTCTTATTTTCGTGTTGGATCCGATTTCTATTGATCACCATATATGTCCCAATGCAATGAAAGCTCCTCTTGCTTTTTGTATTCTTATTTTGATATCACTGTCTGTCCCTCCAACTTTGTTTTTATTGCTGCCAAGATATGTGTACGATTCTACATCTTGTATTGGTGTTTCTTCAAGTTCAACCCTGTTATCATTACCTCCATTTATTCGCATTATTTTTGTCTTTTCCCTGTGTATTTTCAGACCCAAGTGATGTGACTTGTCATCGAGTGTTTTCAATTTGTCCTGCATCTGATTACGGTTATGGGACAGAAGAGCCAAATCATCAGCAAAATCCAGATCATCAAACTGCTTAGTCAGAGTCCACTGGATTCCATTTCTGTTGTGTGTTGTCGATGTTCTCATAACGCAGTCTATTGCTAGTAAGAAAAGAAATGGAAACAAGAGGCATCCCTGTCGCACTCCCGTACTGTCAAATGCCTTTTCGTAGTCCGCAAATCTGAAGTATAGTGGTGAATTCCATTCCAGACTTTGTTCAGCTCAGTTTCTTGTCTATGGAATCTTTTAATCTCTCAGCATAATCCTGTTTAATACTTTTCCTGGCACTGATAGTAACATTATTCCTCTATAAATTGTGCACTAATGTACATTTTCCATCTTAGGCAACTTAACCAGATATCCCTCCTTCCATTCTGCTGGTATCTCTTCCTTTTCCCAGAATCTACCAAGTAATTTATATAACATCTCTGTAGCCGTGTCGATATCTGCTTTAATGGCCTCTGGCTGGATGTTCGGGGGGTTCTGTGGAGCTGGTCTATTGAGAATGTCCTCAAAATATTCTGTCCACCTCTCCATTTGCTCTTGTATATTGCTGAACAGTTTTCCATTCTTGTCTTTTATGGGGCAACTTGTTTGCTTGTATTTCGCTGATAGCTTCTTTGTGCTGTTATACAGTTCTCTCATGTTTCATTTGGCTGCAGCATCTTCTGCTTCTCTTGCCAACTCCTCAATTTACTTCCTCTTGTCTCTTTTGATACTTCTGTTTACTTCTTTGTTTGCTTCTATGTACATTTCTTGAGCCTTTGCTTTGGAACGTCTGGTTTTGCTTGTGTTTAAATCTGATTTCTTGTTTTATCTTTCTTTTATCTTATTGATGGTTTCTGTTGTTATCCATGCTTATTGTTGTCGTTCCCTTTTCCCCAGTATTTCTTCACAGGTCTCATTCCATACAGTTTTGATTTGCTGCCAATAGTCTTCCGTATTCTCTACATCTTCCAGCTGTTGGAGCACATGGAATTTGTTGGATATTGTAACCACAAATTTGTCTATTGTTTCTTGATTTCTTAGATGTCCTACGTTAAATTGTTGGCTCCATATACACAAAGACAAAATCTAAATACATAACAAATACCATAATTAATGAAATAAGTAAGACCATGGTTTATATTTTATAGAACAGCACTGTCTATTTGAACATTGTAATATAATTTGTTGACTCTTTGTTCAATATATTTTATGTTTATTATCCATATAATTTCCTGTGGCTATAAAAACCTGCTGCTTCTCTGTCATGGAGAATCTTTATTTACTAGAGTATGTAACCCGTCAAAAACCTGCAGCTTCTCTGTCATGGAGAATCTTTATTTACTAGAGTATGTAACCCGTCAAAATTGACATTTTTTAAATTATAGTGTACTCTTTCTTTTACATGTATTACAGACGGCACAGTTTTTACTTTGGTCATTTTATTACAGGTCACCATCATTTGATCTTTGTAGTAAAAATTATATGGATGCAGTAAATATGAAGCCACGGAGTAACCTTCCTGAATGACATGGGGAGAAGGGATACTGATCTAATTGAACGGAAATTTACTAATTAATAGTTCTTTTATGACAAACTTTCTCGTAAATGTTGGTGTATCTTTAAAAAAATCCTGCCCTTTGTTAACGTTTATCCGGCCACTTTCTTCTAAACCTAAGGAATAAGCTTCCTTTGCACATTGGCGTCTGTCATGAAAACCACATTACTCATTTCAACTGTCCATGCTATGTTTAACGTTCTTCTGTAAAACCACATTACTCATTTCAACTGTCCATGCTATGTCTAACGTTCTTCTGTAAAACCACATTACTCATTTTAACTGTCCATGCTATGTTTAACGTTCTTCTGTAAAACCACATTACTCATGTTAACTGTCCAAGCTATGTTTAACGTTCTTCTGTAAAACCACATTACTCATTTTAACTGTCCATGCTATGTTTAACGTTCTTCTGTAAAACCACATAACTCATTTTAACTGTCTATACTATGTTTAACGTTCTTCTGTAAAACCACATTACTCATTTTAACTGTCCATGCTATGTTTAACGTTCTTCTGTAAAACCACATAACCCATTTTAACTGTCCATGCCATGTTTAACGTTCTTCTGTAAAACCACATAACTCATTTTAACTGTCCATGCTATGTTTAACGTTCTTCTGTAAAACCACATAACTCATTTTAACTGTCCATGCCATGTTTAACGTTCTTCTGTAAAACCACATAACCCATTTTAACTATCCATGCCATGTTTAACGTTCTTCTGTAAAACCACATAACCCATTTTAACTGTCCATGCCATGTTTAACGTTCTTCTGTAAAACCACATAACCCATTTTAACTGTCCATGCCATGTTTAACGTTCTTCTGTAAAACCACATAACCCATTTTAACTGTCCATGCCATGTTTAACGTTCTTCTGTAAAACCACATAACCCATTTTAACTGTCCATGCTATGTTTAACGTTCTTCTGTAAAACCACATTACTCATGTTAACTGTCCATGCTATGTTTAACGTTCTTCTGTAAAACCACATTACTCATGTTAACTGTCCATGCTATGTTTAACGTTCTTCTGTAAAACCACGCCTCGATGGTCTCCAGTGCTTTTCCTACTTGTTTACTACTTGTCCATGACTCACTTTCATGTGTTAGGACTGAAGAGCTCTCTTTCATACTTTCACTGACAATTTTTATGGAATGTTGCTTTCATTTTATGAAATGCTGTTTTCGCCTCTTATAATACATATGGCTTGTAAGAAATGAAGGTCATTGAAAACAAAATATATACTAATTATAGCCCATTAGAGGTTAAACGGGATATTGCTCATCATCAAATCAAAAAAAAAAAAAATCTATGCAAATGAGATGCATCATCTGTGCAATGTTATTAACACGCCCAGATATTTGAATCTATTGACCTATGCGCACTACTTTTACGTAATTTTCACACTGCAACTTTGATGAAAAAAAGTTAATGCTTTCTTTTTTCAAGGAGGTATCAAAGAAGAGTTGGCTACCCGAAGAGCAGCAGATGGGAGACTGTTTCAGGCCATAAAGCGAGGATTCCTCAGCAGAAGAGAAGCTGGCAAGAAGACGAAGATGGCTATATACCTCTCCATCTATGTCCCAGTCGTGACGTATGGATGCGAGACATGGGCAATGACTACAACCCACAAAAGACAGATCCAAACCTCAGAAATGAGGTATCTGAGGAAGGTGATTGAAGTAACAAGAAGAGACATGGCCTGCAACCATACAATACGTCAAGGCCTTGAAACCCAACCCCTGTTGACTCAAGTAGAACAGTCCCAACTAAGATGGTTTGGCTATGTCCCGAATGAGAGAAGATCGGCTACCACAACAAGCATTGGAAACTAAGAGCCAGGGATCCAGACCTCCAGGACTACCCAGAGTCCTCTAGGAGGACTACATTAGAGAATTTTTGAAGGACCGAAGACTAGAATGGAAACAAGCCAGGAGGAAGACAGCCGATAGGATAGTATGGCGCTCTCTCTTCCAACACTTTACACCACACGGTAGAAGAGGAACGTCTAAGTAAGAACGTTTTATTCAGGGGTGTAATTTATTTTCTATCAAAGGGAGCAATAAAGCGACAAATTAGAAATAATAACAATGAAATGTAATGATAATTTTAACACTTTACCATGTGTTCTATTCACTATTTAAAATATAACTGTAACTTTGCAAATTTAATAATCAACTATAGTTAACAAAGTTAAAATATAGTGTTGTGTGAAAAATGAAGCACCGGTGTTGCCATCAATGACTTTAAAGTGGCTATCGTAACACTTAACTATCCAAGTGTAACGATTATTGATTGTTAGTTTTGGGTTCCGTCATTGTTGGTTCCAGGGGTGATATTGACTGTCCCATGTGTTCTCCAGGATGATGAGGAAGTTATTAGATCCCTTACAAAACTCAGCAATAACCAACTTTATGGATGATATCCTCATACCGACAGAGACATTTGAGGAACACATATCATCTCTAGGGAGGTTGTTTGACAGACTCATGGAGGCAGGATTGACCGCTCGTCCCAGCAAATGTTGTTTTGGTTGCCAGGAACTGGAATTCTCGGGTCACACAATGTTTCAGTGAAACATGACCCCTGAGCCCAAGAATCTGGAAAAGTTGAGAAACGCACCTTGCCCTCAAACAAAGAAGAAAGTGAGATCCTTAGTCTCTTTGTGCGGTTTCTACCACTAGTCCATCCGCGATTTTAACACAGTGTGTGCACCATTGAAAGATTTAACGAATCGTCTGTGTAAAACAAGACCCAGATGAAAGAAATGTTCTTTTCCTTTCTCTTTGTAAGACGTATTACTATTTATGTGTTTTTGTAATTTTGTTTCATTCTACATCAATAACATATCAGTATGGACAATGTCGAGATAGCTTCATCTACCTGTCAATAGAAAAAAAAGGTGTCAACCAGCCACCAACTGTCATGGAAAGACAGGAACACTGTCAGGAGTTAATTAAATAATTTATTAATGATGAATTTTACTGTTATTCATCATTGTGTGATGGAACGCACTATCATTGTAGAACATAGTTCTTGGGAAAAGAGATTTGCTAAATCAGTTAACTTCTGCTGTCGTATTATAGTCTATTTCTCTCGCCATCTTTGTCTCCCATCCCGTCCCTTCTCGCTTTCTTCTTTTGTCCTCAGTATTTTTCATGTTTCAATACGGTCTTTTTGGCGCTTTTTGTTAGCATTTCCATGCTTCAGACATCGTGGCATTTACTAATGGTCACTGAGTAAATATCATAAATGCTTAAACCCTAGTGGTTCTGACCTCACGGTCAAGCGATCGGCCTTTGTTAAGAGTATCGAGGCGCCTAAAGTCTGGAAGTCTCCATAGCTTCCTTATATCCGACTTGGTAGAGCTGACACAGAATACACCCGAATCACCAGTATTTGGGGTGATCGCAGGGGCCAACACAGCTAGAGTGCAATGGGAGGGCCTCAACCTAGCAGTACCGCCTTATTGATCACGGTATCTCCTGTGCCAGGTAAGTTTAAGACGCAGAACGTCAGTGTCAATCTACGTCTGCGTCAGATTTCATTGTACAGACCAGTATATGTGTCCAGGTAAACAGTAATTATCGTGCGGTGAAACCCTGCACCACGATACGCTGGTCACGATTGCGTAACTAATAGCTCAGATGCCCTGAGAGAATTTACATGCGAGTACATCAGAGCTCCCACTAACCACCACTCATAATAAAGTAACGCGAACGTTGCGATAACCCACGAACGATCTTGAACATGTGAGAAGACATCCAAAAATGCCAGAGACTTAGACGTCTCTTTCGCCCAATCACTGTGGAACGAGTGCATCTAAATGGCGAGTGAGTTGGCGTCCGCCTCGAATCGTGGAGTTACAGGTTCGATTCCCAGTAGAGGAAATACAATTTATGGAATTGTTTTATTCAGAACAAGTGGTCCTGATCATGTCATAGTCACTCCTGGTCTCATGGGTAGTGGGATAGGATGCCTAGCCTTCTCGGATAAGGGCAAAAAAATATGAGGTCCCGAGTGCAAGTTTCCCTCGTTAAAAATCTAACGGCAATAGGAAATCGTAAAGAGTAGGCCACAAGGCCGCTGCCCTGGAAACATTTAAAAAAAATTAGAAACCTACCCACCAAATATGTTTATAGAATGTGTGATTCCTACATACACACATTGAGATTCTCGCCGGTGCTACGGAGTTTGTGCACTGTGCTGAGATCTTCCTTGTGTGATCTAAGGGAGGAGATCGGAGCACTGATGGAGTCGTCTGTGTACAATGAAGATAGTAGTTAAAATCAAACAAAAACCAAACCAAATTCTTGATATGATCTACACGTCTGCTATCTTTTACAAAGATAAAACCTGTCCCATGTCAGAGATGGCCTTGAGGAAATGAAGTGTTAGAAGCTTCACCATGAAAGGTTCAGCTCTTATTAAGTTAGGTGACCCGTTCCCTTCCTCCATACCTTTTCCCTCCCTAGCTCAGGAGCACAGTCGATTGTCCATTTACAGGTGGGAAAACAGGAATATGCCACCGTCAGGATTTAGCCCCAAATCCAGGTAGTCGTGTCACAGAGGAAAGCGCACTGACTGCATGGCCAGTCGAACACTCACTTTATCGATTTGTGTAATATAAATGTAACATATTTTAGTGCTATTTATCATTGTGATCAGGAAAACACTACCATTGTGGTTCTTGGGAAAAGAGATTTGCTAAACCAATTAACTCCTGAAGTTACATAGGCCTAAGTTTACCTATAATCTATAAACTACGTGACATAATAACCATCTCGAGAACTGAAGTCAGACGACAATAACGGTGATATATGGATAAAATGGAACGAATAAATAGGACTAACATCGCAAACAGATTAATTAATGTGTCATAAAGAAATCAATCTTTTGTACATAACAACATTTTTAGTAAAGAAATTAAAAAACAAAATTGTCAGAATACATTCAAACGAATTAGTCAACAAACAGTTTTATTCTTGGTACAGTTTCTATAAGAGACACCTCTCATATCATTTTAGACTGCAGTTTGTTTGTTTGTTTTCTTGCTCGGGATTAGATTAAGAACTCATCGCTCTCTCTTCATTCCACAGCTTTGTTTTTCACTTATACTACTACTACTTTTGGAATATTTCAGTTGGATTATATACAGTGTGGCCCAAAAGTATGGATTCATAGAAAATTCGGCAGCTACTTCTATTTGGGAGCAATCCTGTCTTGCGTACATGAGAACAATCTCTGTGCGTTCATCTACCGCTAATGTCCAATCCATATTGTCACTGAAAAAATTTATTATGAAGTTAGAAGAGAGAAAAAAATGTATATAAGAAAATTGTATATATTTCCAGACGTTTGGCCCACCTCATAGTTATTTACCAAATACTCTGCGTAACCCTGAGAAATGTTTCTTTATCCCCATGTGGTAGTCATATCCCAGGCTCTATCCCAGGAACACCTGCTCTACAGGTACCTAAAATCCCATATGTCCGATACGTAAGTCTATGCTCTCTATTCTGACGTCTATTTATTATATTAAATGTGACTTTCTGGCGTGGAGTTTGTAGAGCTAGGTAGAACATTCCACCAGTTCTAGAGAAACAAATAATATGCTTGTATGCAGCATTGTCACCTTAATGAAAATGGGCTACTTTCTAAATCATGTAAGTAGAGAATCAACTTATCTAAGTTAGAACTACACAGTATCTTAGAAGACAAGAATGTAGTAGCTGTCGGGTTTAACATCTCTTGGTATATGGAGGATCCACCTGTAAATTACGAAAGTCACTAAATAAAGTTGTCATACATCCAAAAACAAAAACTTCATTACCAATGTGTTTTCCTCTAACTGATGTTTCTCTTCATTGTGAAATTTATGCGCATTTACAATAGAGGTGAACGTAGATCCGCTTTCTGTGATTTTTGTAATACAGTTTGTTCAGACCCGAGAAGAACAGTCCCAGTTACAACGGTTTGGTCACGTCTGCAGATTTGGAGAAGAACGACTATAGTGACAACACGTTTGTACATGTACTTTTGAGCCCCTCTCTCACTCCTTCATCCGCGTTTTATTTGGCACATTTTATGCACCTTTATTCATATTTTTGCTCTAAAGCCGTTTTAAGACTTGTTTACGTTTCGCCAGATGCACCGTTATAATACCAGGTTGATTACACAGGTCAGCGGTAATACGTTTATCACTTGAGTCGCCTAGCCACCGTTGATAGGAGTCGATCTCTGTGGACACAATATGGTCTCGTACGATAGATGTACAGAACGCCATATTGTCTGCCAGAGAAAGCCGTCTGATGAATGGGCGAAAACACATGAGATAATTAGATAATCGCTTCCGCGAGGCAATCCCTGTGTACTTATTGCAGATGAAATGGCAGAGGGGACAATCTGGGAAGAAAGTATTAGTCAAGAATGAATGCACAGCTGATGGTTATGGGTTTAGCATAAAAAAGCAAGCGGCAGTATTATAAAGCTATTAGAAAGAGGTCTCGCGATGGAATTTTATAATGTAATATTTTAAAACAGGCGGGGGTATTATGATTTAAACACCCCTGCCCATATAGTGCAAAAGAGATTGGATTGGTGTAAAGCCCGAATACAAAATGGTTCTGATTGACAAATTCGTCGGAATTACAATCTGGGATTTGGAATTGAGAATTGGAAATATAATCAAGCTAGCAATTCACCATAACCAGATATAGTAGCTGACAAAGGATTTTAAAATTATAAATGTGAGATCAGAGTTTTTGGGCAACTTTAATACATAAAAAGTAAACCCGTATTTATAAATACAAAGACTGGAAACTTAAAGGACCAGGATCAAAGTATCCGGGCAACTTTAAAACTTAAAAAAGGAAACCCGCATTTATAAATACCTAGACTGGTGAACTAAGGAATTAGATCACCCGTAATAAGAGGAATATAACATTTCGGGACCAAAAAGTTCGAAAGCATATAATTATCTAAGTTGCTAGTGTCCATTCTAAACTGTGCCAGAAGATTGTGTTCGCAAAAGGTACTTTGGGTTAGTGGAACGAAGCTATCAGACGGTTCGTAGAACGAAGCTATCAGACTGTTCGTAGAACAAAGCTATCAGACTGTGAAGTGTCATTATTACAGAAGAACTGACGAAACCACGGCTGCAGCAGTCATCGATGATAAGCTTAACAAAAGGCAACAGCAAAGAACATTAACATTCCTCTATCCAGTCTCTATGAAGATAAAACATTCATCTAAAATTCACCATCATTTCATCTCATTTTAACCAGTGAAAACTAATGAATTATTAAATTTGTTACATGCTATTTTAAAACATGACAATCATAGTTGATTTGATTATTATATGTATGAACAAACGTATGTGCAGGACTCTTTAATATATATATATATATATATATATATATATATATATATATAGAGAGAGAGAGAGAGCTAATTCTTAGAAAAGAATTTCGATGGATTTACACCAGCTTGGGGCATGAACGGGCTAAAACCATTGCGTAACTCTTCATAAAAGGCGGCGAACTGATATAAGATAGCGATTGCCCTACCAATACAGCTTTGTTCTTGACTTCGGGAATATCTTATGGGGCTTCCTCGGGGTAGAAGCGACATTACCCTTCTATCTACAGCTCTGCAAAGAGTAATCTTGTGCGAAGGTAGACATCTTTAACGACCCATTTTAGATACTCTTGAGTTTTGGCCACTGTTGGACCACTACTGTATATCTAAGGGGAGACTATCCGTCACAGGCTACCATGTACATATGGGAAACCAATAGCCAGGGATTAAGATCTTTAGGACAACCAAGAATTCGCTGGGAGAACAACATTAGACAATCCGTGATGGACCGAGGACTAGACTGAAACCAGGCGCTCTCTCTGGCTAACCTCTACACACCAAGGTAGAAGATGTTTGTTTGTTTGGTTTTAAGGACCATCTACGTTGTACACGGAAAACTCCATCAGTGATGCGATCTCCTCCTTTAGCTCACAAGGAGAATCTCGGCACATTGCACGAACTCCAAAGCATCGGCGCGCATCTCAATGTGTGTATACTGAAACCACACATTCTATAAATATGTTTGTATCGGGTAGGTTTTCTTAATTGTGTAAACTCTGGCACGGCATCGGCCGTATGGCCTTCTCTTTGTGATTTTCAACTGCCGAGTTATTTTTAACGTGCAAAAGGTGTACACGGGACCTACTATTTTTCGTTCTTATCCAAGAAGGCTAGTCATCCGATCTCACTACTCAGAGAATGAGGGGGAAGTAAGACATTATTAGTACAAAGTTGTTCTGAAAAAATTCCATCAAGAATATTCCCGGTACTGGGAACCGACCCCAGTGTCTTT
This sequence comes from Oreohelix idahoensis, assembly GCA_024509875.1. Classification (NCBI taxonomy): domain Eukaryota; kingdom Metazoa; phylum Mollusca; class Gastropoda; order Stylommatophora; family Oreohelicidae; genus Oreohelix; species Oreohelix idahoensis. Next base: position 997,791 of record JAMPIV010015471.1, read on the forward strand.
AGAATTTGATGTGGACGCCTTGTCTCTTAGCCACTCTAGTCCCCGGGATAGGAGAGAACCAAGTCAGAAAATGTTTTTAAAGGATTGTCCAAGTGCGCTATTTGGCGCCGATGGAACATTTCGGTGTGCACATCTGCGACTGCAAACAAAACAAGATCAAATAGATTATCATTGAAAGTGGCAGAGGATATAAGTGTTCACATCTTTTACATGCGCATCAAACTCCATATTATTTAAAGTTCTTTCATTCTAAACATTGTAAACAACATTTTTTTTTTATTTAAGAAATGTACTAATAAAAATAAGAGATTCTTTTGTGCTACTTTAAAAGCAGCAGATATAAACAGGTTAGGGGAAGACATCCAAATTACTTCTAAAGGGGAACAATTCAAATATTAATAAAATATCAAACTAAATAACAGATTTTCATTTTGTGTTTATTTTTGATCAATTCATTGTACACATTTATGTAAGGCACAAAAGAATCTCTTTTTTATATAGTACACTTATTAAATTTTAAAAAAATGTTGTTTACCATGTTTAGAATGAAAGAACTTTAAATAATATGGAGTTTGATGCGCATGTAAAAGATGTGAACACTTATATCCTCTGCCGCTTTCAAAGATAATGTATTTGACCGCGTCTTGTTTGCAGTCCCAGATGTGCACATCGAAATGTTCCATCGGCGCCAAATAGCGCACTTGGACAATCCTTTAAAAACAGTTTCTGACGTGGTCGGTTCTCTCCTGTCCCGGGAACCAAAGTGGCTAAGAGACATGGTGTCCACATCAAATTCTAAAGGAACTAGGGTCGGTTCCCAGTACAGGAAATATTCTTGATGGAATTTTTTTCACAACCACGTTGTACTAACAATGTCTTACTTCCCCCTCATTCTCTGAGTACCAGCGGGCTTATCACCCGTTTGCCAGTCACTTCGATTACGGAAACAACAGCAAATGGATTGATTTGCCGTTGCCCTAAAGACGCCAATAGGCGTGATGGGAAACAATGGCAAAGAAAACCTATCTGCTGTTGCCCTAAGACGCCACTAGGCGTAATGGCCACTGACCGCTTTGACGGTCGGTGGCTAAGGACGGAACAAGAAGAGAAGAATTCTCTGAGTATTGTGATCGGATGCCTAGCCTTCTTGGATAAGAGCGAAAAATAGTCGGTCCCGTGTATACCTTTTGCACCTTGTATACTTCATCTGTGTTTGAATTTAATGTTTGATCCTTTTTGCATAATTCATTTTCATTCTCTACACATACTGCCATCCCTCTATTGTTGGTTTATTTACACGACTTAAAATATATTATGATTCTCTGTTGTAGATATTAGAATTTCATCGACCTCAAATTTTTGTTCGATGTAATTTTCAAAAAAAGAATTGATGATATCATTTTTTTCCCCTGGGGTCGGTGTAATCTGTTAAGTCGTGTTTTTTAGTAGGAGTTAAGTGTCTGGGATTTGTACGCTATATTTTTTGAACATAGCTCAACTGAGTATGTGTTAGTTTTTTTAAAAGAAAAATAAAGTATTCAAATGTTCTGAGAAGTTGGGGGAGAGATAAGGGTGAGCTGAGCTCACATCTCTAGCTGTTAGTTCGCGCTTGAGCGAAGATTTACTGAGTTGTACTGAGAAACTATAATCTCGGTCAGTATGTATCTGGCAGAGCTTCAAGACGGGGATAGTCTCGCTAGTGTGTGTCCAGTGTGGTTTTTTAAGTCTTGATTCTGGGATTGTATGAAGAAGAACGCATTATTCTCTTCATGGAAGCCATTCTATATATTATTCTATAATCTTGATAATGGAGAATCTAAGGATATAAGATTTCATCACGGTAAAGCTTCCACCGTCTATGAGTGAGCCCAATCAGATTCCTTATGGATTATTACCACATGTTTGACATTGTAACTTTGGATATTTGCTAATGCAATGTATAGTGAGTTGCGGTGTACGCAACCAATTTCATTCTGGATTATTTGCACATGTTTGACATTGTAACTTTGGATATTTGCTAATGCAATATATAGTAAGTTGCTGCGTATGCAACCAATTTCATTCTGGATTATTACAGCATGTTTGATTTCAACAATTGACTGTTCCTTGATTCGCTTTTCATGCGATCTGATTCATTTTATAACCTGTGACAATGTACTATCCGTGATGTCAATGTTGCTGTGATCAATAAATGGTATATGCGTTGGAAAAACCTTATTCGTCTTACCCGTTGGTGGATTTTCTGACCTAATGTTACTGTTGTAGGGGTGATTGCAGTATGTAAACAAACCTAAAGAACTCATGACATTCGCTTATATATATATATATATATATATATATATATATATATATATATATATATATATATATATATATATATATATATATATATATATTATACAACTGTCGGCCACTACAGTAAGCCCGACCTTGCTGACGTGAACATTGTCAGCATTGCCAGACAGTAGCACTATATTCCATACAACCCCCACACATACACATACAGAAGTGACAGCCAAAAGAAACAGACAGTAACAGTACAAAATATTGTTTTCTTTATGACACATTAATTAATCTGTTTGTGACGTTAGTCCTATTTATTCGTTTCATTTTATCCATATATCACCGTTATTGTCGTCTGACTTCAGTTCTTGAGATGGCTCTTATGTCACATAGACAATAGATTATAGGTAAACTTAGGCCTATGTAACTTCAGGAGCTAGTGGGTACAGCAAATCTCTTTTCCCAAGAACTGTGTTCTACAACGATAATTTTCCCTTATCATAATGATGAATAGCACTAAAATATGATACATTTATATTACACAAATAGATAAAGTGAATTTTTGACTGGCCAAGCAGTCAGAACGATTTCCTCTGTGGCACAACTACCTGGATTTGGGGCTTAATCATGACGGTGGCACAATTATGTTTACCCAGCTGTAAATGGACACTCGACTGTGCTCCAGAGCTAGGGAAGGAAAAGGCATAGAGGAAGGGAACGGGTCACCTAACTTCATAAAAGCTTAACCTTTCATGGTGAAGCTTCTAACACTTAATTTCCCTATTGCAATCTCTGACTTGGGACTGGCTTTATCTTTGTAATAGATAAAACAATTAACGTGATAAATGTTATCATCTTTTGGCTGTGGGGCTTGTTGTGATAAGTTTTTATAAAAGCAACGATCACTCACATAGCAGATGTTGGGCTTGTTGTGATAAGTTTTTATACAAGCAACAATCACTCACATAGCAGATGTGGGGCTTGTTGTGATAAGTTTTTATAAAAGTAACAATCACTCACATAGCAGATGTGGGGCTTGTTGTGATAAGTTTTTATACAAGCAACAATCACTCACATAGCAGATGTGGGGCTTGTTGTCATAAGTTTCTATACAAGCAACAATCACTCACATAGCAGATGTGTAAATCATATCAAGAATTTGGTTTGGTTTTGGTTTGATTTTAAGGAATATCTTCAGTGCACATGGACGATCAGTGCTCCGATCTCCTCCCTTAGATCACACAAGGATGATCTCATCACAGTGCACAAACTCCGTAGCACCAGCGAGAATCCCAATGAGTGTATGTGGGAAGGGAGGAGATCGGAGCACTGAGCACTAGGCAACTATATACTGAAGCACATTAAAAACGCACCACCAGTATAATCCAGGAACAAAGTGTGAAATGTAAATATAAGTGTTTACATGTTTACATATTTGGAATCTTTATTCATTTTCATATGAATCCATGCTGGTCATTAATTTGTACATTTGATTGTTATGAAATTCATTGCATTCTGTGCAGTCAAGGGAGAAAACCAAAAATGCAACCAATAAAAAAATTCATTCACACTATCCTCAGTATCTGGTATGTCCACCGTGTGCTTGCAAACAAGCTTGGCAGTGGCTCCGCATGGAACGCACAAGTCTCTGAAGGAAATTCCGGGGAATAAAGTCCTATTCACGTGTAAGAGCAGCTTCGAGCTGTTGCAGATTTGCTGGTGAACCTTGCCTGTAGACTCTGCGTCCAAGCGCGTCTCACAGATGTTCTATAGGGGACATGTCTGGTGATAGGGCAGGCCAATCAATCGTCACAATGTTCTGCTGCTGTATATATTGCTGCGTAATGCATGCAGTGTGCGCACGTGCGTTATCCTGCTGGATAAGCTGCAAGTCTGGATAATTTGTGAACGCAGGAGCAACCAATGCATCCAGAACCTCATATTGATATGTCACAGCATTAACATTTCCACAGAAGACGTGAAGAGGCAAGCGATGGTGAAAACTGAATCCTCTCCAAATGTGAATACTGCCACCTCCAAATCGGTTGTGCGGATGAACACAGCAATCTGCAAAGCGCTCTCCACACCGTCGCCAAATCCGCATACGTCCATCAGCAAAGGATATGTTGAATCTGCTCTCGTCTGTGAATAAGACAGCATTCCACTGCAGTCTAGTCTATCTGACATGTTGCTCTGCCCATTGCAGGCGCTGCTGACGATATATGTGAGTCAAGTTTGGCCCAACATAAGGTCGTCTTGCAGTAAGGCATGTATCTCTGAGTCGTCGTATGACTGTCATTCGAGAGACTTGCCCACGTCTACGCACTATTACTCTTGATGTTTGACTTGCCGGGAGAGAACGATTCCTTTGGTGACTCAGCACAATATGATGATCTTGCGCAGCGGTAGTAACTCGTGGTTGGCCACTCCGAAGTCTATCTCGGGCACTGACAGTGGTTCCGTAACGTTCATTGAGACGTACAATAGTGCTGTGGTGGCAATTCATCCTTCTGGCAATGGCCCGCGAGCTCATTCCGTTCTCCAACATACCAATGGCTCGTTGGCGGTTTTTTTCAGATAGTCGTAGCATTTTAAGCACATGTACTGGATGTTTCGTCTTAACGGCCTTTTTATACCGAGTATAGTGCCACAACGCGTACACATTTTCAGTGTCATAGCTGTTGGGAATCGTGTTGCACGTGTAACTGTCATTGTTTTCATGTAATATGTACACAAAACCGTGGGTTGAATCATGCACTTTCCATTCCAGCGGCCATTCGCTCTCTACCTCACGACAAACACGAGGAAAATCCATTCCCACACTTTTTTTTCCAGCTTCTCGGCATCAGTATATATGACTGTCACAAAATTAACCGTGATACAACGTTAAAATATCTCCAATGATACAACGTAGAGATAAAAACTAATGCGTAAGCTGCTAGAATACATGATCGCCCACGCCGCGGGTCATCACCCGCCATGGAAATTAAATTGTTAGACTTGAAGGCAAAACGGAACGGGATGAGAATGGAGATCAAAAGGAAAAATCTGACTGAACGCGTGCTTGAAACTAGCAAGGCTAAAAGACGCAAGTGGTGGGGAAAGGAGGAAAAAGTCACGTTCCCCAAGTTGACATAAAGTAAAGAAATCGACAAAAGGGACCTTGGATATTATACGCCACAGTCATTTCTTGGACGCTTTTGCGAAAACTTAGTCCGTTTATTTGAATGCAGTGATGAACGCATTCCAGAAGATTCTAGAAAATATTTGAAAAGTAACTTTTCTTAATAATAATGTTAGGAATATAAAACCTAGCTGGCCGGATGGCCCATCTTGAGCAGTGAAATAATATGCTTTTATTTATACAGACGGACAGATAATAAGAAAGATATTGACAAAAGACTGTGTTGTTCATATCAACGATCGACTGCATTGAAACAAAACATGTCACTAATTTTCAAAAAAATTGTGGCCTTGAAGACGCAAGTGCTAAAATCTAGTTGGAATGAAGAGACGGGGTGGGCTGGAGAATTGTGGCTAAAAATAACTTTAAAGGCAAAATTGTGTAGGGGAAGGCAGAGTTGGTTCAAAAAACAAGTGAGTTTTTTTGTGAAACGCAAGTAGAGACGGACGGACCAACAGACAATAAGGCCTACTTGACTGAGATATGACTGAAATGACTTTTTAGTAGGATATTTGAATTTGAAAAAAGAAAAGGCAGTGATTGGCCATAGATGAATATATTATCGGCGCTCAGACGCGCATTTTGTGCCATTCATTATAAGTTGTCCTAGTAGACACAGTGAATTATTAAGTGGTGTAATTCCCAGAAGCTATTGAAATATTTAGAGGGACGCCATCCTAAAGCCAGCAGCTCAGCTGAGTTTTGCTAGCATTTAACTGTGTTCTATATTCATAATTCTGAACTGTGAGTTTTAGTTGGCACCAATGCGGTGTCAAATGAGTTGTTGAATATTACAAGAGTGGACCCGTGCAGTAACATTTTGTCAGAGCAGCCTATTATAGCCCCCAAGCACGGAGAGGTGGGGCCACCAGACTTCTGATATTGCCCCCAAGCACGGAGAGGTGGGGCCACCAGACTTCTGATATTGCCCCCAAGCACGGAGAGGTGGGGCCACCAGATCTCAGCACCAGAGCTACACATTCAAGCTACGTGAGCGCCTGGTCTGCTGAGAATTCACCAACTCAACTTATTTGCTAACACACCCATAAAATTTCCATCAAATAACTGGACAATGTGTAGTCACCATAGACAGGGAGTGATGAGGCCACCCCAACAGCACATCCATTAAATGTTCTCCCAAATAGATTACAACTATAAACAGTAGTAATATTAACTAGTCTAGTAACATACATATGTACACACCTTGCATTTATTATGTCATATTCATGCATTTCTTTTATAATTGCAAAACCTTTCATATGTTCTGGCCAAAATAAAACCTTGGTTCAGAACAAATAAATTTAAAGAAAATTACTATCCAAATTTTACACACTTGAGTTAGTTCAGTGTATTATAACATTTTATTAATATTATTAGACTTAGTAAATATCTGTGTGTGTGTATATAAACTACCACAACACATTACATATCATTACCCTAGACATTTAACGTAGCCACATTCATTAGTAAAAAAAGATAGGTGTGAGGTCGTAGTGGTAGCAAGAAGGGCCTTCTGACAATTCACAGCTACATTTTATCTCAGGAGCCTTCACAGCTGACCTCATGCATCACACTTAGTAATATCACCATCATACAATACCATCAAAACCACTACAAAAACAATGGTGCGTTTTCAATGTGCTTCAGTATATTATTAAGTCAGTGATAATAAAATACTCACACACAAAGTCAAGTATTTACAAACTTCTCTAACTACAGTGAGGGTTCCATGAACCACTAAGTCAATGATGATCAATACTCACACACAAGGTCAAGTATTTACAAACATCTCTAAACGTTTACCTACTACTGTTTTTATTTAAATATAATACTTTGATGAACTTTGTCCTATATAAAACAATTAAAAAGAGTCTTCCCATGATGCATATCTAATAGCTGTCAAATCCTATCTGCTCTACAATCTCACAATGCTAATGTTTAAACATTTTGAATTAATACACCATCATCACACAAAATAAGTGTCGCTAGCGCTGACAAGTGTAGTAACTCAATTTATGAAACAAACAGTTTCACAGAATATCCCAGTCAAACGTAACAACGACCAGCGCACTTGTAGATATAAGACGTTTATGTCGTAACAGTTACAACACCAACTTATGCTGGCTTCGTTTTGGCTGTAAATAATTTTTTATTTTTATTTCTGTGTTCTTCATAAGTTTATAAGAGGGACCTCATAATACCACGACATTTATAACTCGCAGCAACCACATTGATTGTTTCAAAAATGTTGTGGTGTTCTGACATTTGTTAACTGATTCTCAGCTTACGTGTTCTAGAATGTACTCAACATTATAAATTCTCGACTTACATGATTTAGACATTACCTCATATTTATGACGGTGACAGTGCTGAATACATGCAGATTATGTGCTTCTCTGGAACTGGAAGAATGGTCTACCTTGTTCTACAAACTCCACGCCAGAAAGTCACAGTTAATATAATAAATAGACGTCAAAACTAATAACATTGACTTACGTAACGGAAAGATAGGATTTTCAGGACATGTAGAGCAGGGGTTCCTAGCCTGGTGTAAGCCTACCACATGGGGATACTAGAAACATTTCACAGGGTTACGCAGAATATTTGGTCAATAATTATGGGGTGGGTCAAACGTCTGGAAATATAGGCAGTTTGTGTTGTATACATTTGTTCTCACTACTAACTTACATAATATGTTTTTTTCCTTGCCAATGTGGATTCGACATTAGCAGCAGATGAACGCACAAAGATTGTTCTCATGTACACAAGACAGTGATACTCACAAAGAGAAGTAGCTGCCGAATTCTCTATGAATTCAGACCTTTGGGACATTCTGTAATTCATTCAACTGAAATATTCCAAAAGTAGTAGTGTTAGTGAGAAACAAAGTTGTGGAATGAAGAGAGAACGACGAGTTCTTAATCTAATCCGAAGAAAATAAAACTGGATTCTAAATATGATAAAACAGAACCTGTACCAAGAACCTGTACTGTTGGTTGACAAGACAAAGAAACAAGGGTATAACTAATTCGTTTGAATGTATTCTGATAAACATAAACAAGACAATTCTTTGCTAAAAATGTAGTTACGTACCAAATAATATTTTCTTTGTGACACATTAATTAACCTGTTTGTGACGTTAGTACTATTTATTCGTTCCATTTTTCTCTGCCCATCATCATATAGTTAAATAAATTCTCCACTAAATGAATTAGAATATAATCAATATTATGGCATCATGGACACCCAAAAGAGAAATATATCCACACTATTAATTTTCTTAATGAAAGTTTGTTTCCAGTGAAACAATCGCGCCATGTTTTCGAGAAGATACGGAAACAGTGCACTAAACACTGTGACAGATAAATTCAACACTCTCTTAAAGAACACGTATGCCTTTCTCTTCATTATTTTCATGGTACATTCTTGAATTTGTTAGAAATATTAACCAAATTGCTTATTGCCCCGAAGGAAGTAATGGAAAGAGGGAAAGAAAAAAATCTCAGAACTCCTTGATGGTGAGCATGGTGAAGCATCAGAAATGATAACCACTAGCACAGATGAGAAAACCAATGATGATGAAGATGGCATAAAAATGGAAGAACTGAAGGCAGCACTGGAGAAAATCAAGATGGGCAAAGCAGCAGGGCATGATGGTATAACACCAGAAATGGTTAAGAACATGAGATCATCACGTGACCTATTACCCTTAAGGGTCCTACAGGCAGCTTGGTGCAACAAGACCACCCCAAAGGATTGGGAGATTGCCATCATAACACCAATTTTCAAAAAGGGGGACAATCGACAATGTGGAAACCATAGAGGCATATCCATTCTCAGTGTCCCTGGTAAAATCTACTCTAGAATCCTAGAGCAGAGACTCCGGTGCCTAGCTGAGCCACAATTGGATGAGGTCCAGTGCGGATTCCGAGCAAACCGAAGTACTCAAGACCTAATCTTCACACTCAGACAGCTGAGTGAAAAGGCCCTTGACTAGAAGAGTGAGATCCATCTTTGTTTCATATATCTGGAAAATGTGTTTGACAGGGTCCCCTAGAGCAAACTTTGGGACTGTTTGGCAAGGAATAACATTCCAGTACGTCTGATTCATGCTGTAGTGAAATATCCGTGATACACTCGCCCAAATATAATTAGATTACCGCATTTTGAATTTTTATTCAATACGCCAAGAGAGCTTTTCTACACCTCCCGCCACCATTTGCCATACACTACTCATATTTCTCAAAAGTCCAATTTTAGTGACGTAAAGTTACCGTTTATAACCCGCAACTATAAAAATTTGAAAATTGTCAAGGTCGATCAAATCTAATGCAAATTATTGGACACTACTTGAATTTTTTTTAACTAACGTATTCTAAGAATCTATTATTAGTTACAACATGCGACAGTTGTCGTTAGACGTCGTTTTTTTAAGGACGGTGCAACTGCAGATGAGAAATAAATTACATTAGTTATATTTTTTTCTTTTCAAGAACGTCGTATTTTCAAAACCGCCAACGAGCGGCTTGCGTTTTGAATCTATTACGCCACGAGATTTTACCCACCCCATTACGACAGGCTTTTTCGTTACTCCGTACTAATTTTTAAATATAACATAAAACCGTCTTGGCAGTCGGCCAATACGTGTTTATTTACAAAAAAGACGGGAGAGAGAGAAAAGGGGGTGGGGGTGGGGTGTGGGGGGGGGGGGTGTGGTTAGCATGGAAAAAAGTCTAAACCCACTTGGGTATTGTCAAACTGCAACTAAGGGACCAAATGAGTGCCGGGGAGAGAACGGGGCAAAAGAACGACAGAGAAACGTAGAAATGTATTGCATTCTACAGCAGGATGAATAAAAGGAAAAGACAGAATGGAATTATAAACGATAATGTTGCTTATTCAATACTATACTATTCCCTATAAAAACATATCTGGACTTAGAGTAAAAGTATTTTGTTCAGAATAAATTAAGAGAAAAGTACAAAGATGCAAACTTAGATAAAGGCGTAGATGAAAATAGACTGGCTAGATACAGGACACTAGCCAGATTAATAATCACTTTCCATCTTTTAAATAGCTTCAAAATTGACTGAGTTATCGCATAAAATAAAAATTGACTACAGAATGACCGACGCACTGGTAACCACTCGATTTTGAAAAACTAGGGGATGTTACATTTTTTTTTGATGCCTTGTTTGAAAGCAAGTCAAATCGGCGTAGTTTAAATTGATTGGTTAATGTTAGTCTAAACATAGAGGGAATAAAACTAAAGCTTCTGCTATGCAGGGTACCACTTGCAAAATAATTCCTACAGGAAAGGTTCAAGGCAGAGCAATTAGTGACCGAATTGCCTTTGCGTCTGAAGCAGCAGCTATCTAAGAGTGACCCATTGATAGCCTGTGAACCTTCAGCAAATTGTGTGAATTATTTCATTGATTGCGGTAAGATGAATAACTTTTTAAATACATTATTAGAAAGTAGAGGCCGACCCAGATGGGGCGCCTTAACATTGTGTGTGTACGACATATGCCTTTGTGGAAGATTGCGACATCCTAGGAGCACAGGCATGTCTAAGCAGATTTAGGAAGCAAATCAAAAGTAAACTTGAGTTTGAATGATATCATACATCATTTTGACTGTAAGACCAGAAAGTCACTGGCAGGCCTATTGTATATTAACTCTGAAGAAAATAGTAAAGATTGTATTCCAGCTGAAGATGAAAATGATGTATAGTGACAGGGGCGTAGAGACTAGGTGGAAAAGAAAATACCCCTGATTATGAAGCAGTCACAGTAAAGTTAAAGACTGTAGCTAATTTAGTTAACTCTTTTATCTGATCACAATGCATGTTTAATGAGGTTAAATTGGTAGTGGTGGAGATAATTAACTAGAGATTGAGGAAGGCTTGTTCCTCTTATTTCATGGTTATATCACCCAGTATCAAGTTGGTCAGAAGCCGGAGCTGCAGAATTTGAGGCAACCTACCGCTTGTTTCTATATATGTGAAGCCTAAAGTGTATTAGCAGTCTCCAGGATACACTGTAGTGAAGCAGTGTGCCACTGTCCTCGAGCAAATCCTTTCAGTGTCAACAAGACTTAAAAGATAAGCGTAAATCTTACGTGCTTATATGCAAACTCAAATGTGTTTACTCTCCACCCTATTCAGAAACAGTGTGTGACATGATGAGTCAACAAGTCTTTCCCAATAGTGACTCTTCATATAACAGTATTTTCCAACAGGGAATACACGTTTATAAACATTAAACTATTAAGATTTATTGGACAGATGTCCTTCATGTGTATTTAATTTTGTACAAAATCACATTTTCACTTTTAAGTTTCAAACATTCCTGTCCTAAAAGAATTGAGGGACAGGAAATTAAAATTGTACATTACTATCACAAATTTAAAACCCAGTCTTGTGTTATTCACTTTTAGTGAGTTACAATTTTATTTTCAGCCTCAGCTTCTAATCTTTTATTTTCAGATTCTCTCTGTAATCTTTTTTCTTCAGCCTCAGCTTCTCTTTGTAATCTTTTTTCTTCAGCCTCAGCTTCCAATCTTTTATTTTCAGATTCTCACTGTAATCTTTTTTCTTCCATCTGGAATCTCCTTTCCTCCACCTGCGTCTGCAAGTTCTTTTGTTCAGTCTCAGCTTTCAGTTTATCAATTTCCAATTTTTGTGCCTTGTCATATTGACTGGTAGCATACTCTTCCAACTTATCACCAGTCTTACCTAGGGATTTCCCTAGCTCAATAAAGTAATCCAAAGTCGACATAATGTCTAACAATATGTGACTAGTTACCTGAAAAAGTCAATGAAATTTATTCCACCGTGAATGAGAGCAAGTTTTAATAAACTTGAATAATCAGCTCCCTTTATCCCAATCTCTGTGGTAGACAAGCCTTTAATAAGGTCTTGTATACTCACTTGTATAATAATAATAATAATAATAGTAATGAACTACCAGTTTATTCTATACCATAAGTGCACTTCATATAGTGTATGATCAAATATACCTTATAGCATATGTCAACCAACAACATAAACAAAGGACAATCAAGAAAGACAATACGAAAACATTCGCAGAAATCAAATAATCAAAAAGGAAAACTGAAGAAAACAATCACAGAACCTGTGATGACAACCGCGAGGAAATAAACAACACAAATGACGTCACAGTGTATAAAAATAAAGTTGTATAGAACTAAATGACAGAAAAGATGAGACCTACAAATACAAACAAATCAAAACAAAACTAAAGAACAGAAAAAATATTACAAAAACAACGAAGAAAAAAACAACACGTCGTCACAGCTAACAAAAATAGCAACAAATTGTCGCTAGCAAATTTTCAATTAAGAAAATTCGCGCCTATAGAACACTAATATAAGCCCTCTATGACGTGGGAAATCTTATATTAGCCACCTTACCCAACCGCCCACAGAAATATACACAACACTATAACATGTAAACATTTAAACATAAATATATATATATCTCATATAATGTAATGTTATGTGTTGCACAGAAGGCTCAGATGTTATCACACAATAGTATTATAATTTACTAATAATTCATTCTGGCTTAAACTATTACAAAGTTCAATTTTGAGCAATACACCAGAAGATCCACCGTTGAAATATACGCACTTCTCGCTAACACAGTTAATACCCTGCTATACAATGATGTCTGTTCTAATACAAATGTCAACAAGCGCTGACCTAGTTACTGCCTCTGCTTGACAGGTCATTTCACATAACGAAACTGCTGACTAGCTGACATCGACTGTAGACTTGTCATGCAGGTGTTTATGTGTGTCGTATGCGTCCGCAGGAAACGATCTGGTATCAGTAGCTGACTTCTGGCAATGTCCACTGTGCAGGTTAGACCCAGAAATCTGGCCTACCACATTGATAAAGCGTTATATTTTTGTGATGTTACTACTTTCATCAGGTTATACTGGACACATAAATGAATGGTCAACTCGTTCCGACACAGTGCTGACATCGAGTGAGAATGTAGATGTAAAGGACGCGAATGTGTGTACAGTTCTGTTGAGTTGACAAGTCACTCACTCAATCATAAGCAGAAGTCAATAAAGGGTGGACTGCTGATGACGTTTCATACATTTAATAATGGACGTACACTGCGACATCACGATTACAGGCATTTGAACAGGTTGGCAAAAAATCATCGTATACTTGAAAAATTGGTTACAATCTCAGATGTACATTTATGTGGCATGTCAATATAATGGAACGATAGTAGGCAAGCACTCAATATTCTGGTTGTCTATCGTCTCATGCTCTAACTGACTAATCGCGTCAGTTAAGGTGGATACATAAAAATCAACAATGGTTCACTGTCAGAAACTTCTCCTGGCTAAGTTTCTCAAGCCGTAAATTCATCAAATGTTTATAGCAACAATGTTAAACCACAGTAGTGGGTTTTTTTTATAATATGTAGATCTCTGTACCATCATCAGATAATAAGACCTTTTCTGTTCTCCGACAATGATCCGCTTACAATGGCGGGAATCCAAAATGGCTCTCCTCCGTGAGCTTCGCTCACCCAGGATGAAAAAAATTATGAAGTAGAATTAATTCGCCATTCATACGAAAATGTCCTCATTGGGCTTCTATACATATCTGCTATCAATAAGGCTGGTTACATCAAGTGATCTAGTGCTGCTAGATAACACGTCATCTTCATCTGTAATCGACAATCCTAGATGTACGATAATACGTCTCTCATCTAGGCTTAGCAAAAAAGTTCAGCAAAAAAGGTGTTGGTTTTACCTGGCTTTAGGAAAACACATACAAGCGAATAACGCACGCCATTCCTAGGCGTTAATAATGGACATTAGGAGAATCTCTGATAATACAATCATACAGAGAAACAATCTACTTCCAAGAATAAATCACAGAGATCAATCTTCAAACTTTCTAATCGACCAGCCCATAGTAGCGACGACATGACAGCCTTCTCTGTCCACACAAAGAATCGACGCCTGCGCAGAAAAGCTTTTCACCCCAGAGTTCAGCTCACAAAATAGTCCGACATAGAAATACAAAGATAGAAAGATATAAGACCGAATCACTTTAAATAGTCAAGGAATAAATATAGATTCGGGCCATAAACATTTTAAGCAAGGCCAATCTGTTTCTGGCCATACCAGACGAAAAATGACGTAAATCTAGTATTCATACGCCAGATTGAGACACAAGAACAGATAACACATAGAACAGAATACAACATCGATTAATCAGGGTTCTGTCCCTTAGACGGAGAATCATTGATTCTCAAATAAATACTTTTCATCAGACAAATAGTTATACTTTACATTTGTATGCCTACCAAATGTAATCTGTGCGTCACATACTACCACACAAAAGAATATGTGCGCAACACCGACCTTCTTCCATTCTGCATATATGGCCAGGCCATCTTAAGTTGGACTGTCCTACTGGGGTCTGCAAGGGCTGGGTTTTGAGGATTTGTCGAATCGTTTGGTTGAGGACCATGTCTCATCTTGTTACATCAACCACGTTCTTCAGACACATGTCTGAGGTTGGAAGCTGGTTTGTGGGTTTTAGCCACTCCCATAACTCCCATCCATATGTCACGATTGGGACATAGGTGGAGCTGTTTACAGCGATCTTTGTCCTCTTTCCAATATCTATTTTGCTAAGGAGTCCTCGATTTTATGCTGACTCTCTTCGGGTAGCCAACTCTTCTTTGATGCCTTTCTTCCAGTCTATGATATATCCAGTTTATTTAAAGTGGTTGACTTGCTCCAGTATTAGGTCTCCCAAGCATAATATGATTCATTTTTCCATCTCGTGAAATCAAGATTGTTTGTTTTTTATTTGCAACCGCTGTTAATTATCACTTTCTTCTCCAGTTCTTCCTTCCAGACTTGGAAATTGGCAACATCATCAGCAAATGGCAGCTCTAAAATACAGACTTGTCTCATCTTCCAGTACCCCACTGAATACTTTCTTGTCATCTCCACACATGCTTTGATGACTTAATATCACCGTGTATTATACCTGTGGTGGTCCAGAACTCTTCTGATCTATGGTTTGCTGCCCTCAAATAATTTCTTCAAGTCTTGTAGAAGCTCTGTATAGCATTGATCACATTTGCTGGCATGTTCATCCTTGCCAAGCACTCCCAAAGTTCGCTCCAGGGGACATTGTCAAACGCGTTCTAAAGACACAAGAAACACAGATGCATTACACTTTTACACTCTAGGGCCTTTTTATTTAGCTGCCTGTGTGTGAAGATAAGGTCCTGAGTACTTCTTTTTGCTCGGATGCCACACTGGACCTCATCCATTTGTGGTTCTCTAATCAGTATTCTAGAGTTAATAAAATAAAATCGAATACAATTTACTAATGAATAAATAGCTCTTTTAGCACAACATTTTTGTGTTTGTGGTAACGATACGGATATCTTTCAAAATCGTGCGTTGTCAGCTAACAACGGTACCTACACACAGACATACACAACCATTTAAAATAAACCTTTCAATACTCCGTCACCGAATCACGTCTGTAGTTTTTCTGTTGTCTAGTGTTCTACTTCTTTATTTCTTACGAGTGCCTGAAAACATACGTTTATGTTTGTCTAATATTTATTTACTGTTTACAGGCCTCGGATTTCCCTTCCTTATGTGTTATTATTGTTTTACCGCGTTTCGACTTGGCCGACTGTTGAGTCTTTTTGCGCACCACATAGATCGATTTCTTTTGAGATACGGTGCACAGACAAGACATGACTGAGTTTGAATTGTATGTTTGAATTTCATGCCTTTCGGCCTTATGAACGCCCCAGCTACATTCGTACGCATGATGCATCGAATCCTATCTCATCGTTCAGATGTCATTGCGTACTTAGACGACATCTGTCATTTCAGTGATACTTGGGAAGATCACTATTTGGGGTTATGTGAATTACTGTCTACCTTACGCGAGCAGAAGTTGACAGCGAAACCCTCTAAAGCCTGTATTGGTTTTAGCGAAATTTCTTTCCTAGGTCACCGTGTCGGTCATGGTTTCCTAAAGACAGAGGACCATAATGCCAGTAAAATACTCAACATCTCTATTCCTAAGACTAAAAAGCAAGTGAGAAGTCTACTAGGTCTTATACAATTTTATGGACGATTTATTCATAATCTATCCTCTATTATGGCACCTCTTTCTTCGTTACTAAAGAAATGGTCTCCTAATATGGTCCACTGGTCTCAGGAATGCCAATCTTCTTTGGATAAGATTAAAACTTTGTTTTCAACTCCACCTATTTTAGTTTTACCTACTACAGATAAGACATTTGTCCTTCGTAGTGACGCTTCATCCACTGGGATTGGAGCGGCACTAATGCAGGAGTACTCTGAAACTCTGCATCCTGTAATGTATATCTCACGAAAACTTAATGCGGCAGAAAGGAATTACTCAGTTTTAGACCGTGCACTTTTGGCGATGGTTTGGTCAATTCTCAAACTTCAAAGATTCCTTCTTGGCGCGCATTTCATAGTGGAAACTGACCAGAAAGCTCTTACAGCTATTCAAAGTAAAAACTTGAAGAGCTCGAGATCAACTCGATACGCCATTGCTCTTCAACCTTTTCATTTCTCGGTGCGAGCTATCCGTGGTTCAGAAAATGTGATGGCAGACATTCTGTCTAGATGCCCACATGATTCCACCTAACTGATAAATCTTGGACTTCTTAATATGTCTAATTGTATAACAGTTCTTTTTCTTTTTCAAAATATGTACACATTTGTAATATATGATACAGTGATTGTATAAACATTTAGCGGTTCACTAATTTTTATTCACCGCTAGTCCTTTGATGATTTTTCTTGTTGTCAATCTTGAATTATGGTACTTAATATGAAATTGTGATTGAAATTATTGTATGCATTGTGTCATTACCAGTATTGTAGTATGCGTTGGTGACACCTCCCTGAACATGTTTATACTTAGAGAAATACTTTCTCTGAGATGTTGAGATATATTCTCACCGGTCGATCTATACTTCGACTTTGCCTTAATTTGGCGTTATAAATCGAAGATATTTCTCATCTGCGCATTATACGTGCGTCGTGAGCCTATTGTATGTTGCTCTCAGATGAAAAAAAAAGATTTTCATTTTTTTCCCCCGAGGGGTGTGGTAGTCTGTTGCTCACAGATTCTTTTGTGTGGTAGTCTGTGACGCACAGATTACTGTTGGTAGGCATACAAATGTAAAGTAATATCTATTTGTCTGATGAAAAGTATTTATTTGAGAATCAAAATACTTTCTTGATAATTTAAGGGACAGAACCCTGATTGGTCGATGTTGTATTCGGTTATATGGGTTATCTTTTCTTGTGTCTCAACCTGGCGTATGAATACTAGATTTGCGTCAGTTTGCTTCTAGTATGGCCAGGAACAGATTGGTCTTGCTTAGAATGTTTATGGCCCGAGTTTATATTTATTCCTTGACTATTTAAGGTGATTCGGTCTTATATCTTTGTATCTTTGTAATGTCCATGTCGGCCTATTTTTTGAGCTGAACTCTGGGGTCAAAGGCATTTCTGCGCATGCGTCGATTTGGGTGTCGACGAGAGGCTTCCGTGATGGCGAACTGTGGATTCTGCTCGGACGAAGGAAAGTCCGAAGATTTTTGTCTTTGTGGTTGATCCTTGGGGAAGGAGAAGTTTTCTCAGTATGACTATAATGTCCGTAATCCTACCCAACAGTTATTCTTGACGCCAAGGAATGGCGTGTGCTATTTGCTAGTGTTTTTCTGGACTTAAGGTAAAGCAGAAACATTTACTGAACTTGCCTTAGGCCTAACTATATGCAGACGTCATACTGTATGCCGATGTATTTGATTGATTGTGCTTAGACGACTCTTCTACTAGCAGCACTATGCATTGGACATATGCAATATTTATCATGGGATATGGAAAGCCCAATATATTATTTGAGTAATGAACGTAGCCTTCACTTACGTTTAAGACATCTTCAGAGTGAGCGACGCTCACTGGAACTAGCGCCATTTTGGATCCCACTTTCGGTCTATTCGGATTATCGATCAGAGAACAGGAATGCCTTATTACCTGATGGCGATACCAAGACCTAAATGATATTGAAGTCCACTCCTTGTCTATTTAAGATTGTCGTCATAAGAGTCGGCTGAATTTACAGCTTGAAAGACTTAGCTAGAAGAAGGTTCTGTCAGTGAACCATTGTTGATGATTATGTATTCACATTAACTGATGCGATTAATTAGTTATGGCATGAGACGATAGACAACCAGAATATTGAATGCTTGCCTACTATCGTTCTATTGTATTCACATGCTACCCGAATGTCCATTTGATGTTGTCACCCATTTTTTCAAGTATACGATGATTTTTGTGCCAACCTGTTCAAGTAACTGTAAACTGTGTTGTCGGAGTGTGCGTCCCATTAAATTATAAGAAAACGTCAACAGTAGTCTATGTCATTGACTTCCAGCTATGAGTGAGTGAGTGTCCAGTCTACTTTTCAACTCCACAGAAAATTCCATCCATTCGCGTATCTTGCACTCTCACTCCAAATAAACATTGCCTTTGCTAGCGCCTCAACACTTGGCGAGCAAGGTGACCTAGATACACAACACTACGTCGGTCGAGTTGACCATTTCCATCATTCGTCCAGTCTTCATCATTACTAGTAGATCCACTTGCAACACTGGAGATACCCTTACTATGCAACACACCTTCATCATTTCCAACACCGACGGGGTTTGCAACACTCTTACATAATCAATAAATATATCATACAGTACTTAACTCTTACATAATCAGGAAATATCTCACCCATTACATAACTCTTACATAATCAGGAAACATCTCACCCATTACATAACTCTTACATAATCAATAAATATATCACACATTCCCTAACTCTTACACAATCAGGAAATATATCACACATTTTTAACTCTTACATAATCAGGAAATATCTCACCCATTACTTAACTCGTACATAATCAATTAATATATCACACATTATATAACTCTTGCACAATCAGGAAATATATCACACATTACTTAACTCTTTCACAATCAAGAAATATCTCACCCATTACATAACTCTTACATAATCAATAAATATATCACACATTACTTAACTCTTACATAATCAGGAAAATATCACCCATTACATAACTCTTACATAATCAATAAATATATCAAACATTCCCTAGCTCTTACACAATCAGGAAATATATCACACATTTTTTAACTCTTACATAATCAGGAAATATCTCCCCCATTACTTAACTCTTACAAAATCAGGAAATATATGACACATTACATACCACTTACACAATCAGGAAATATATCACCCATTACATAACTCTTACATAATCAATAAATATATCACACATTACAAAACTCTTACATAATCAGGAAATATATCACACATTACAAAATAGCATACTGACATAACCGACTGATCCAGGCACATGCTTAATATTTGAAATAGATGCCCTGGTTTGAAACGTTGCAAACACCGAACCAAATAATATGACGTAAAAGTAATGACGTATTTTTGGTTTAAGACTTTGATACCGATCACTTTTCCACGGGTGGCAAGAAATCTAGTCATTGGACACAGTCACATCCCAGTATTCAGTTTTTTCTTCATTTATTTACTTATTTATTTTTTTTTTCTTTAGGCAAATCCAAACTCCTCGTTAAGACCATAAATACGATGCAATATAAAAAATGTAGTTTTCTTTTATTAATAACACGGAAGCAGAAAACTATTGATAGAAATACAAAAAGGGCAATTTTCTGATTAACGAACAGCACTAGTTAGTGCTGATGAAAACATTTTGTTGTGCACATCTATGACTCAATAAACACATACATCGATTATCGAATAGAGTTGTTGAACAGCTAAGTGATCAATACTTTAAAATGTGCATTAAGTTGAAAATCTTTTAAATTTGTTGACAAAGTGCATAGAAAAAAAAAAGATTATTTAAAAAATGTAAAAATAACTAATATTGTTCCTGGAACAAAATGTTATCACTAATGCAATTGTTTATAATAAATTTATACAAGTTTCAAAATATGAACATCTTTTATTCAGTCTGACATTTTAATCATAATCTAATTGTTTCCCTTGGAAAGCAGACACGCTACCTCCCTTAACAAGTCATTGATGACGGGGAGAGAATTATGTAAAATATTTATGTCGTTCGTGACAAGTGTCAATTGTTTTTTCCCTCGCTCCAGTATTTCTATCATTTATTACTTCATCCTCAAGGCGTTGTAGTTATACAGTCCAGATGTGTTTGTAATATTTCTTTGACGCTCTAGTGATATACTCAGCCGCTGTTTACAGCATCACGTGGTTTATTTCCGATGGCCCGTCCAATCTGACCAGATGTGTGATCTTTCGCTTTATAATGGGCGTATTTTTTCTAATTGCTATTACGTTTTGACCGCTAGACGGTTATCTCAGTCGTTTTTTATATTTTTATTTTTTTTTGTTTTTTTTTTGTTAGCATTGTTGTAAGCCCTGAAAAGGGCTAATCGTGTAAAGGACCGTGATCTGGTTGGCTATAGTCGTCACGTCGTGCGTTTATTGTAGCATAGTTGCGTATTAAATGTGTGTATTTATTTATTTTTGCAAGAGTGCTACTTTTATTTCTACAGCTATTATTACTGATTCGACGGCAGCTCTGAAAAGGACACGTCCTTAAAAGGTCGACTAGCAGAAATGTAGATGCATGTGTGTTTTTGGTTGGTTCAGTTTGTGTGTTTACCGCTTGTGTCCGCCGATAGTGTCATCTTTCTTAGCTCCTGCTGATTTATGACTTTGTTGATGATGATTGGTCGTAGGACATCTAAAACTGTAATGAGTTGTATACACGCCGGATGCATCCTCTCATACGTCAATCCCAGCCAATCTTACAGCTAATGCTAAACTCCAGTCCAGTTCATTACATTCTTCAATTGTCCTGTTTAATTTGATGTGTCAGTGACGATCTGTCTCTCTTGCATTACGCACACCATCATGGCTGGAAGACGCTGGAGTTGGATTGGCCATGTCCTCTGTAGAGACCCCGATGCCATCACATGAACAGCTATGCTGTGAACCCCTGAAGGAAAACGAAAGCGAGGCCGACCAAAAGCAACTTGGCGGAGGACTGTGGAGGCCGAGATGCAAAGAATGAACCAGAGTTTTGGCTCTGTACAAAGGATGGCCACCGACCGAGCAAAGTGGAATCAATTTGTTCCTGCCCTACAAGACGCGAAAACACGTGATGGCCACTGACTGATTTGACGGTCGGCGGCTAAGGATCAAAGAAGAAGAAGCAAACTTTTGCATCAACTGACAGTTACTCTAAGTTTTTACGATGGTTCTCACACTGGTAACCAAAAAGAAAAAACAAAAACAAAACAATGTAATTTTGGACTGACATCTTATTATATTTATAAGAGAAAGGAATGAAATGTTGATAAATATTGGTTACATCTAGGAAAATGATATTAGATTTTGACCATGAGAGTACTGAGCACCTGTGTGTGTGTAAAATGTTGATAAATATTGGTTACATCTAGGAAAATGATATTGGATTTTGACCATGAGAGAACTGAGCACCTGTGTGTGTGTGAAATGTTGATAAATATAGGTTACATCTAGGAAAATGATATTAGATTTTGACCATGAGAGAACTGACCACCTGTGTGTGGTGTGTGAAATGTTGATAATTATTGGTTACATCTAGGAAAATGATATTAGATTTTGACCATGAGAGTACTGAGCACATGTGTGTGTGTGTGAAATGTTGATAAATATTGGTTACATCTAGGAAAATGATATTAGATTTTGACCATGAGAGAACTGAGCACCTGTGTGTGTGTGAAATGTTGATAAATATTGGTTACATCTAGGAACATGATATTAGATTTTGACCATGAGAGAACTGAGCACATGTGTGTGTGTGAAATGTAGATAAATATTGGTTACATCTAGGAAAATGATATTAGATTTTGACCATGAGAGAACTGAGCACCTGTGTTTGTGTGAAATGTTGATAAATATTGGTTACATATAGGAAAATGATATTAGATTTTGACCATGAGAGAACTGAGCACCTGTGTTTGTGTGAAATGAAGATAAATATTGGTTACATATAGGAAAATGATATTGGATTTTGACCATGAGAGTACTGAGCAGCTGTGTTTGTGAAATGGACGTTGTATATGAATGATTGATAGTTTGGTATTTGTTTTTAATGAGAATATTTGTAGAAGTGCATTTGTGTAGCATATCTGGGGCGTGAGATAGAGCCATTGGAAGACAAAACAGGCGGAAGTCAGCATTTTGTTCTCAGCAAGGATGACAGAATCATGAAATCCTGATATTTTCCCATAGAAACCAACAGGTGCCGAGTGCAGAATGACGGAGTATAAATACTTTTGTTAGCGCGGTCAAGTTGAAGTTTTTTGTGATGTTTGATTTGAGATTTAAGATTCCGGTGGCGTAGCGTAGGAAGGATAAGAACTTATAGTAGTTAGAAATAATAGATATAATGAAGTGAAGCTTTTCTGGGATCACCCCGAGGAAGATTTGGCTCAAGAACTCCAGTTGGGTTTCTCCATCAGCTGAAGGGAGACAAAGAGCGTAAATTCTCCAAACTAGACAAGGTCTGGAAATGTTTGTAAGGAGATATTTGGTCTATCGCTACCGTAGTCCCCTTCTCAGTTATCTATTATTATTATCCTTAATTATTACTGGGATTATATATTATATTTTACGAGCCCCTCTTCCCTTCCCCCACCTCCCCCCTTTCCCTTATACAGGAAGATAAACATCAGACAATATGTAACATCGAATAGAATGAACAAGACATGGGGTACATTATATACACCCAATTGGTTTATTAAAATTAAAATGAATGGATGGTGAATGATAGTATTGTCGATGGAAAGTGTGTGTGTCCTGTATGTGATATACGTCTCACAATTCAAGTATTTTCCTCATCTACTGGCTCGGGCTAAAACATTGATATGATGAGTTCCCTTTGAAACATGAACTTAACGTTTCAGCACCTGTATGATAGTGAAGCGTGGTTGGTTGTCCTGTCTCCTTATGACGTTGCATCGGGTAGGTCTCGAATGGTTCGGATCTGCCTTCACTGTGCTTAACTCCGAATTCTTCTCCGAGATTGGACTGTCGTGCAAGGCTCCCCCATAGACTATTCAGAGATTGGACTCTAATCAGCAATTTAGACACGTGGCTTCACAGTGCTTTAACGCGTGAATTAGCAGCGGTCTTAGGTTAGGTCTGGCCCCATCGCCTGCCTGGATGCAAGTAAAAATTGCCTTGTTTAGCGTGTTATTTCCGCTTGGGCACTTGACCTGAAGCGTGGCTTATGTGACTTTTGCATCCGATACATGCTCCAATCAGAAACGTTAAAAAGCACGTGGGGGCTCCCTAAAGTTGGTTTAACTGGTTTATCTAAGTCTAAGTAGTCTGCCCTATTTCAAAACCGGTTTCAGGTCACTGATGTTAGGTTGAGAATGACGTTGTTAATCTAAAAATAGTACTAGACGATACGAAAATATCAACGAGCAAAATTTGCCGCGTATTTGTACAAGCTTTTCGATCATGCATTAACATGAATAAAAAAATGGTGTCTCGTAAATTAAATGAAGAGAAGATTGGGCCAGTAGTCACAATTCCGATAGAGATAACGACTTGTAGAGAAGAGAACTAAAAATGTAGTCAGTGTGTTATAGGCCTGTGCGCTGGATTAGCCAGAGCACGGCGCTTGAAATAATAAAGTAGGAAAGATGTGTAAATTGGAATAGATAGTTTTTGTAGAGAATAGCTAATAATAATAATGAATAAGAAGAGCATTTCTACATAATCTTAGCCAGACTTAGAATAACCCCGAGGATTGAAGTGAAAGTAGGAGATATAGATAGTGGTTCTCTAGCTGTTAACCAATGATCTTAACCCGCCAATGTGACTTGTGAATCACAGGCGGCTCTTAAGTCATTTTAAGGATAATATTATTCTGCATGTTTAAACTATAGAATATGTAATGAATATATATATATATCTTCACGATGTTGGTAGAGCGGTTGTAGTGAAGTGATAATGTGTGATCCTGCAGATTGGCAGGCAATAGATAAATAAAAAGTTGTGATTTTTATTTCAAGCGCTTAGCTGTTGATGCCACTTGTTATGTAATAGTGAGAACAATGATTCTCAAGGTAATTATCACGATGAAAACAAGAATATAAATGGAGATAATTAAGAATGAGGATTCTCACATTGTATAGCATAAGACCAGATAGAACTAGAATTAGATAAAGAAATGAAACTATACATAATGTTGTTGATTCTGTAAATAGGCATGCTTTAATATTCTTATATCCAACTTTTAATCTTAATAAACATTTTATTATTTACTGGTTTATTGTCAGTTATTAAGCTTATTATTGTTAGTAGTTTTAGAAAATGTTTGTCAGTGAAACAGTTAGTTATCTTGGTGACTTTGTTAAGTGTCGTCAATGACTTTTGGGCTACTGTGAGATGAACTGTGTTAACAACAAAAGGTGAGCATTAACATTACATTATACGCAACATCACGTGACAAGAAACACCAACACGTAGCATCCAACTCATCCAGAAGAACGAACCTGGGTTGAACAAGGTTGCACACATTCTCATGATGGTGGAAATCAACATCTAGGGCGTATGGCCTTTCAGACTTAGGATAGAAATGGATCAGAGGTGTGGCAAGATGTGATAAGGAAACATTGAACGATGAAAGCGAAACAAAGATAAGGAGAGGGTGAGAAAATAACAAAATGAAAGGCAGAAAGTTAAAAGATGTCAGAAAAATATAACGATTGAAGATTTGACTTGTCACATTCCTCCTAAACTGTCCACTTTTGTCTGGCGCATCATCCAGTTCTATGACTGTCAAAAATACGGTGGTTGATTATATGTTATCTCAGTCGTACACCTGTCTTCACCTCAAAGGTTAGGTTGCTCTACCCAACATTACATGTAAAGATAGCATAAAGGCGTTTTACGATGGAGATACTGCAGCTGGGAATTCCATAAGCCCTCAGTATTTTCCTTAGGCTGTCCCTGTGTTTTATCGTGCTGGACTACCGCCACAAACTATTTTCCTCCTGTTTGTCCTATCTACGTGCCTTACTGTGAATATTTCTTCTTTTTACTTGATGTCTTAATGTCTTCGCATTTTTACTTAATGTCTCAATGTCTTCGCATTTTTACTTGATGTCTTAATGTCTTCGCATTTTTACTTAATGTCTCAATGTCTTCGCATTTTTACTTAATGTCTCAATGTCTTCACATTTTTACTTAATGTCTCAATGTCTTCGCATTTTTACTTAATGACTCAATGTCTTCGCATTTTTACTTAATGTCTCAATGTCTTCGCATTTTTACTTAATGTCTCAATGTCTGCGCATTTTTATTTTATGTCTCAATGTCTTCGCATCTTACATGTCTATTCTCCTTTTCACTCTCTTTTGGCCTTTCAGAATATCTTCTTATCTTTATTTATTCTCAGTATGCATCATCTCAACATCTCCATTGTTCTCTTCGTTCTCTGAATGTTCTTATTGAAATACGTCCTAATTTTCTCACTAACGCTTCGTCGCACAAAGTGTTGATATATCCTTAAGTGTTTGGTGAGGAGCCAATTCAATTAGCGTTTTCATAGGACCGACTACCGCCGTAAATTATACTCATTTTTGTGTTTTATGAGACCTCCCCTCATAGTTATCTCCTATAACGTTATTCTGCTAGCTAACTTCAACATCTGCAATTATACGACTTTTCATGTTCTTCGTCTTACTTCACTCTGTCGTACCTTCTCGAATGTCTTATGCTTTCCGTCTATTTCTTCATCTCTCATACTCTTTAAATTTATATCTCTGTCTCTACTGACAGTCTTGTTTCTACTATTGGATCGGTAACTACTGTAGCATAATGAAAAATACGATTATTTAGATTTTAGTATGTAAACACACTGCCTTCGCCAAAGGGTTAATCGCGACAGTACTAGCTGTTGCATGCGCAGTCTATACCTCGCAGGGGAGGAGCGGAATGGACATATTTTCATAATGGTGAAGCAATTTCTGCGTTAGGACGAATGGAAATTCTTAAAGGACGACTTCGGGAAGTGTTATTTTACAATAATAATACCTGAGTTCGCTGGTGGGACTGTTAATACATGGAAATCTTAAAGGAAATTGGTAAGTAGGATGTATCTACTGAGATATCGTTAAGTTTGCAGGAGGGCCACTTTCGATGGTAGGCCTAGTATTAATCTAAATAAATTTGTTTAGACGGCATGCCCACATGGAAAGCCAATATCAAGGAATGGATTTGAAGCTTGTCACAGGGGATTTCGAAGGATATTGACCAGACAGTGATAACTTAGGCCATTTAAGAGATATATGCCTAAATTGCAAGGTTACACACAATGAGCCCATAGACGGCATTTTCTAGAATTAATTGTGGCCAATCAGAAACGACTCCCCGAGACTTACGCCCCATTAGTATATAAGGGTGGCAGTTTTAAAATTCATTTATCACACACAACCTTGTTAAGCCCAGCTAGAAGAAGCAGAGTAGAGCACTGTCATTGCCAGGCCATTTTTGACTGTATGCAGGGCAGTCATCTTCACTAAAAGTGTAATTCTGTGTTGGAGAAAGATTCTTAGAGGGAATGTGGGACTATCATAAGTATTAATGTGAATAATGTACATTTTATTTCAGGAATTGATAAGCTTGTGAATATACCAAACATGTTGATTGTGTGAATAAAATGGCCAAAGATTGTCAAGCCTTTAAAACTACCCATAGCAGTCATTGCTAACCATAAGCATATCCAGTAGGGTTTATTAGTACTATTTTACTAACTACCATTAAAGGACCAGTTGTGACTTGGCATGAGGGTGAGGCAGGCAAAGGCTGCATCAGGTGTCATAGTTTCATATTGATTGTTTATTATTTGATTGAAAATGTAGTGCAGTAGACACCAATCTGTTTCCCTACTCTGTATCATACAGAGCCATTTATCATTCATTGTAAACACAGCATCTGAAAAAAAACCTTCTCATCTCAGCACACTGTAGAGATAACAAGCATCATAAGCAACCACTGGACACATCATATTCATTGTTTCAGGTTCCTAGTGCACCATCACAAGTGTGATCATGTTCTGATGTCCTTATATCCTGCTATATGTGAAGCCCAGAGATAGAAGGAGCCTATTACTGTCATTCCCCTTACTCTTTGGGAGTTTGTGCAGCACAGACGATCAGTGTGTTAGTACAGTGAAACTGACTTGGACCAGAGTTAAGTCCCATGTATCTAGAAACCATGTGAGACCAGCTACTACTGTCAATAGAATGTTTTAAATGATGAACCTGAGCTGTAAAGATTGGAGAGACAGATAAACTTTAATTATTCACTATTAAAATAAATACAGAAGGACGGTGAACATTCCTGGTGGACAAGATATAGTGTAAAGGAACTTGTTAATTAATAGATCCAAAGTGGATCCTTTTTCTTTTGTATTTACTTACAAATAGATTGGAATGTACATGCTCTACCATAATCACCATTGCCTCAACATTCACCCATCATCACAAAAGTAAATAGTGTAGATAATAAATTGATTGAATTGTAAGCCACTTGAGTTATTAATTACTTTTATTCAAAGGAGTTGCAGTTCTATTTTCGAAGTTAAATAAGTACATCATAGGGGATCAAAAAGTGAGAGGGCACCAGTATAATCTGCTTGTCTATATCTAATCCTTGCTACAGATTATTCACAGCATTGATCTTCTTGTGAGAGTGAGACCAGTAAACCCTAGACACTGGGACTTCACCATTCTTCAGGAGAGAACCCTACTTTTGTCAATACTATCACTACATCTGTATATAAACCTCTCGTCACAACTACCCTCAATGCCTTCTATTTGTACTGCTCACCGGTATGTTTGATTAGCTAGTACTACTATAAATAGATGTGTTTCTGCGTCTATCAGCTGTTTCATTATTTCTCATTAGAATCCTTGATTTCTTTATCGTATTTCTTTTCTTAGTCTCCTTATCTCGACTTCTGGATCGGTACAATCTCTTCGTCTACTCGTCTTTCTCCTTGACTCGTCATATCTCGTCTTAATTTCCTCATCTTTACCTTTACTCTTGCTTCTCCGCTCGCCTCCACGGTGTATTACCCCTCTGCTCTGTGTCTTCTAGAACTATTTCTTTGCCTACATGACCTCCGATTCGTGTGTCTGCGACTAACGTCACTTTCTCTCTCAGACTGAGTAATCCAAGCGAATATTTCTGAATCTTCTAGAGTCCTTCTTTGGTCTATATTATTTGCTCTCTGCCGACTCTTTCCTCTTGTCGGTCTGCCTACTTCCTCTTCTAATTCTCTATGTTTGTTTCTTCTCTTCAGCAGCACTTTTAGCTATTCTGTATTTTGTAACTTGGCCAATGGAACATTGTTGCCCGACGACGTCCACTTTCTCTTGCTCGCTTGTCTGATATCTTGCTCCATTGCTTCCTGTCAATGTCGTCCTCTTCTGTTGTGCTTTTTCCAGCCACTTGGAGATGTGTTCTCTTGGTCTTCCTCTCTCTCTCTTGCTCATGTTCTGTCAACCTACTCTCCCTGTCCTGCTCATGTTCTGCCAACCTACTCTCCCTGTCCTGCTCATGTTCTACCAACCTACTCTCCCTGTCCTGCTCATGTTCTGTCAACCTACTCTCCCTGTCCTGCTCATGTTCTGTCAACCTACTCTCCCTGTCCTGCTCATGTTCTGTCAACCTACTCTCCCTGTCCTGCTCATGTTCTGCCAACCTACTCTCCCTGTCCTGCTCATGTTCTGTCAACCTACTCTCCCTGTCCTGCTCATGTTCTGCCAACCTACTCTCCCTGTTCTGCTCATGTTCTACCAACCTACTCTCCCTGTCCTGCTCATTATTTTCTGTCAACCTACTCTCCCTGTCCTGCTCATGTTCTGTCAACCTATTCTCCCTGTTCTGCTCATGTTCTGTCAACCTACTCTCCCTGCCCTGCTCATGTCCTGCCAACCTACTCTCCATGTCTTGCTCATGTTCTGTCAACCTACTCTGTCCTGCTCATGTTCTATCAACCTACTCTCCCTGTCCTGCTCATGTTCTGTCAACCTACTCTCCCTGTCCTGCTCATGTTCTGTCAACCTACTCTCCCTGTCCTGCTCATGTTCTGTCAACCTACTCTCCCTGTCCTGCTCATGTTCTGCCAACCTACTCTCCCTGTTCTGCTCATGTTCTACCAACCTACTCTCCCTGTCCTGCTCATGTTCTGTCAACCTACTCTCCCTGTCCTGCTCATGTTCTGTCAACCTACTCTCCCTGTCCTGCTCATGTTCTGCCAACCTACTCTCCCTGTCCTGCTCATGTTCTGTCAACCTACTCTCCCTGTCCTGCTCATGTTCTGTCAATCTACTCTCCCTGTCCTGCTCATGTTCTGCCAACATACTCTCCCTGTCCTGCTCATGTTCTGCCAACCTACTCTCCATGTCCTGCTCATGTTCTGCCAACCTACTCCCCCTGTTCTGCTCATGTTCTGTCAACATACTCTCCCTGTCCTGCTCATGTCCTGCCAACCTACTCTACCTGTCCTGCTCATTTTCTGTCAACCTACTCTCCCTGTCCTGCTCATGTTCTGTCAACCTACTCTCCCTTTCCTGCTCATGTCCTGCAAACCTACTCTCCCTGTCCTGCTCATTTTCTGTCAACCTACTCTCCCTGTCCTGCTCATGTTCTGCCAACCTACTCTCACTGTTCTGCTCATGTTCTACCAACCTACTCTCCCTGTCCTGCTCATGTTCTGCCAACCTACTCTCCCTGTTCTGCTCATGTTCTACCAACCTACTCTCCCTGTCCTGCTCATGTTCTGTCAACCTACTCTCCCTTTCCTGCTCATGTTCTGTCCACCTGCTCATGTTCTACTCTCCCTGTCCTGCTCATGTTCTGTCCAACCTACTACTCTCCCTGTCCTCATGTTCTGTCATGTGCTCATCTACCAACCTACTCTCCCTGTCCTGCTCATGTTCTGTCAACCAACTCTCCCTGTCCTGTCCTGCTCATGTTCTGTCAACCTACTCTCCCTGTCCTGCTCATATTCTGTCCAACCTACTCCCTGTTCTGCTCATGTTCTGCCAACCTACTCATGTTCTACCAACCTACTCTCCCTGTCCTGCTCATGTTCTGTCAACCTACTCTCCCTGTCCTGCTCATGTTCTGTCAATCTACTCTCCCTGTCCTGCTCATGTTCTGCCAACATACTCTCCCTGTCCTGCTCATGTTCTGCCAACCTACTCTCCCTGTC
This sequence comes from Oreohelix idahoensis, assembly GCA_024509875.1. NCBI lineage: Eukaryota > Metazoa > Mollusca > Gastropoda > Stylommatophora > Oreohelicidae > Oreohelix > Oreohelix idahoensis. Next base: position 1,028,702 of record JAMPIV010015471.1, read on the forward strand.
CTGCTCATGTTCTGTCAACCTACTCTCCATGTCCTGCTCATGTTCTGCCAACCTACTCCCCCTGTTCTGCTCATGTTCTACCAACCTACTCTCCCTGGCCTGCGCATGTTCTACCAACCTACTCTCCCTGTTCTGCTCATGTTCTGCCAACCTACTCTCCCTGTCCTGCTCATGTTCTGTCAACCTACTCTCCCTGTCCTGCTCATGTTCTGTCAACCTACTCTCCCTGTCCTGCTCATGTTCTGTCAACCTACTCTCCCTGTCCTGCTCATGTTCTGCCAACCTACTCTCCCCATGTTCTAAACCTGCTCATGTTCTGCAACCTACTCTCCCTGTCCTGCTGTCTGCCAACCTACTCATGTTCTGCTCATGTTCTGCAACCTACTCTCCCTGTCCTGCTCATGTTCTGTCAACCTACTCTCCCTGTCCTGCTCATGTTCTGCAACCTACTCTCCTGTCCTGCTCATGCTCATTTTGCTCATGTCAACCTACTCTCCCTGTCCTGCTCATGTTCTGTCAACCTACTCTCCCTGTCCTGCTCATGTTCTGCCAACCTACTCTCCCTGTCCTGCTCATGTTCTGTCAACCTACTCTCCCTGTCCTGCTCATGTTCTGTCAACCTACTCTCCCTGTCCTGCTCATGTTCTGCCAACCTACTCTCCCTGTCCTGCTCATGTTCTGCCAACCTACTCTCCCTGTTCTGCTCATGTTCTACCAACCTACTCTCCCTGTCCTGCTCATGTTCTGCGAACCTACTCTCCCTGTTCTGCTCATGTTCTACCAATCTACTCTCCCTGTCCTGCTCATGTTCTGCCAATTAATATTAGACAAACAGACGTGAGTGGCTTACCCAGGGTTCGAACCCCGTACCTTCCGTACGACAACTCCGCCTAGCTATCAAGCGAATCACACTGACCCCACGGCCAGCTAGGCATCCCCAAAAAAAGATGCTTTGCTGGCTATTTATCAGTACGAAACACACAAGATAACACCGGAAGTATACAGTGGGCAACTCAGCCCTTAAATGACGCAATCACTTCTGTTGTTCTCCTATTAACAGTATGTGTCAGTCCAAACAAGACAAAGACCTTGATACTGGGTCCAGTAAATAGTAGAAGACTTAAGGACATTAGTATAGAACAGAGGGTAGGTTTCTGGTATTGTATAAACATAAATAACACATAAGGAAGGGAAACCCGAGGCCTGTAAACAGTAAATTAATATTAGACAAACATATACTGATAAATAGCCTGCAAAGCATCTTTTTTTGGGGATGCCTAGCTGGCCGTGGGGTCAGTGTGATTCGCTTGATAGCTAGGCGGAGTTGTCGTACGGAAGGTACGGGGTTCGAACCCTGGGTAAGCCATTCACGTCTGTTGTTTTTCTGTTGTCCAAGTGTTCTACTTCTTTATTTCTTACGAGTGCCTGAAAACATACCTTTATGTTTGTCTAATATTAATTTACTGTTTACAGGCCTCGGGTTTCCCTTCCTTATGTGTTATTTATGTTTATACAATACCAGAAACCTACCCTCTGTTCTATACTAATGTCCTTAAGTCTTCTACTATTTACTGGACCCAGTATCAAGGTCTTTGTCTTGTTTGGACTGACACATACTGTTAATAGGAGAACAACAGAAGTGATTGCGTCATTTAAGGGCTGAGTTGCCCACTGTATACTTCCGGTGTTATCTTGTGTGTTTCGTACTGATAAATAGCCAGCAAAGCATCTTTTTTTGGGGATGCCTAGCTGGCCGTGGGGTCAGTGTGATTCGCTTGATAGCTAGGCGGAGTTGTCGTACGGAAGGTACGGGGTTCGAACCCTGGGTAAGCCACTCACGTCTGTTGTTTTTCTGTTGTCCAAGTGTTCTACTTCTTTATTTCTTACGAGTGCCTGAAAACATACCTTCATGTTCTGCCAACCTACTCTCCCTGTCCTGCTCATGTTCTGTCAACCTACTCTCCCTGTCCTGCTCATGTCCTTCCAACCTAATCTACCTGTCCTGCTCATTTTCTGTCTACCTACTCTCCCTGTCCTGCTCATGTTCTGCCAACCTACTCTCCCTGTTCTGCTCATGTTATACCAACCTACTCTCACTGTCCTGCTCATGTTCTGCCAACCTACTCTCCCTGTCCTGCTCATGTTCTGTCAACCTACTCTCCCTGTCCTGCTCATGTCCTGTCAACCTACTCTACCTGTCCTGCTCATATTCTGTCAACCTACTCTCCCTCTCCTGCTCATGTCCTGCCAACCTACTCTAGCTTTCCTGCTCATTTTCTGTCAACCTACTCTCCCTGTCCTGCTCATGTTCTGTCAACCTACTCTCCCTGTTCTGCTCATGGTCTACCAACCTACTCTCCCTGTCCTGCTCATGTTCTGTCCACCTACTCTCCCTGTCCTGCTCATGTTCTGTCAACCTACTCTCCCTGCCCTGCTCATGTCCTGCCAACCTACTCTCCCTGTCCTGCTCATGTTCTGTCAACCTACTCTCCCTGTCCTGCTCATGTTCTGCCAACCTACTCTACCTGTCCTGCAATCCTTTTATATACTCCATCAGTAGAATGTCACTTTGACTTTCTGAGTTGTCCCTTTTGTTTCTCAACAGTTTTACTTCCTCTGTCATCACGTTGTCTTGTTTTCTCGTTTCCCCAGCCCGAGTGTACATATACGGTGTGTCTATGTATTCTATTTTTTCTACTGTCTCCTCTTCTTAATTCTTCGTCCTTCTTTCCTCTTGTCTCTCCTGTGTGTTTTGTGGGAATAGTATTCGCTGGTGGGCTATTACGTTACTTCTGGTTCTCCGTGTATTTCTGCCCTAGTTATGACGTGGCTATTACGCGGTGCTTGTCTGTACATTTTGCTATCATCCGACGTGACCTCTTCACTAGAACTACTTTGTTCTAATGTAGTGTTATCACTGTTGTCTTGTACCTTTAGATAATATGTTGCCTCCTGTTGATGTCGTGCTTTGGTATTTTCATTTCAACCTTGTGTGTAACGATCCAGTCGTGTGCATTCCTAGTGTCTTTTTGTCTATGTGTAATGATCTCCTTTTCCGATAACCGTAAACCTTGTCAACTTCTATCTGTGTTGACACTACTTTCTTCCTATTATTCTCCTGTTGTATCGCGTAAATAGCATCGTTTCGGATGTTTTCCTGTGTCTCTGCTTATGTTTTGACACAAATCATCTTCGTCCCAGCTACTTCTTTTTCCTTTCTCATTTGGATTGTATGTTGTTGACTTGAATCTAAGGTGTTTGTCTGATGTTGAATTTCGTCCCAAACGTGTCCTGATGATGTCTCTGTTGTTACCTCCCATCGTTGTTGGTTTCTTGGTACTTTGTTGTTTATGAACATGACCTCACTATTTTGGGACCTGTCATGTTTGTTACCCTTCTTTATAATCTGAGGTTTGTGGTTGTATCTTGTTGTTGTACATGAAACTTTATGGTGTCTCTGTCAATATATGTTCCAGGATTTTGTTATGTGGATATGTGCCCTCAATACTTTATATGTCATTACCTCAGTGGTGTTGATTTCACATAACTCCCTGTATCTAACACTTTGAAGGAAGGTGTCACTGTCCTCCGATATTTTATCTTTTCCAGACTATTCATATGTCTTGTGCAATTTGCATGCCTCTGTGTGTACCGATTTCCCTATGCCATGGTCTTGTGTTATGAGACCTGTCATTGTTCCTATAGACATATATCTCTCTCTAATGTATTTGCCTGTGGTTTCCTGAGTGCGTGTAAACTATAACTGATTAAAACTAGACCTAAAGTCCTTTTATATCAGGACATGCGCCCTAATATAACCAACTCGGTTGACGGGACGCGCCGCGGCAAAACGACATAGTTTTATTTTTTTTAATGAATGCTTGTTAATGTGTGTCTGGATAACTTGCAAGCACCAGGGTTTTACTTGAAAGTGTAATATTTGTGTGTGCTGGTTTAATAATGTAAACCTCCCTAATCAGTTGGCTACATGGTGTCTAATATGTGTTTCGTCAGGGGTCAAAGCATGTCTGGATGGCTGTCTGGCTCTTGATATCAAAATGTTATAAACATGTACACAATATAGCCCACTTATAACCAAAGATCACACCTGTTGTCAGGTTGCGACGGGCTGTCCAATCTTGGAAATGAGTGAAACAAACAAAAACATGCATCTTATATTTTAAGCAGCATAGATTCAGGAGGTAGTCCTCTATAAATTACGTGACAACTTAAAGTTTTTGCCCGATGATGGCCTACTTTCAAGATTTTGTTCAACGTTTATATCAAGAAGACGACGGACCAAAAGGCAGTCTTGTTCGATTGTGCAGTGTGTAAAATTTAAACCTAACCTTATCTGCACGAAGTGTTGTCATCGTTCCGTGTGAAGGAGGCGTCAAACCATAAGGATCTTTTGTTACTGGCATAACAGATAAGTACATTTAAGGTTACATGCAGCGTGTGATGCTGAGAATTGTGTATGCCACAGTTCTGTTTTTATATGTTACATGTATTTTCGTGGATATATGTTTTGTGATTAGTGGGTGGTTGGAATGGGAACGATGAATTCATCTATACCTCTCAGAATGGTCGGTGAATTCATGGGCGTTGTTTATTTTTTGTATCTGATTGTTTCAAATTAAGGGGCCAGCATATGTAGCTGAGAGTTTACTGCCTTAATTGGATTAACCAGATTCATTATTTGTCTAGTTGTGAGAGTCCTGTTATATTGTAAGTTTGTTATTGTTGTTAAGTTAATTGTACTTTTATTTAGTTTTTTCTGAATTATTGTTTGTAAAATTGTTGGTCTATTCTTGCTATCCTTCAGTTATTAGATGTCATATATGTTGTGAAATCGTGCTTGTCTTGTCATAAGTGATATAGAGCTATTTTTTTAATGTGGTCTACATTTCATACATTTCTGCATTGGTTCTTCATTTGTATCATCTTGATTTGGCTCTTGTCACTGTATTCTGTCATCTTGTTAGTATTTAGTTTTTCTGCTCCTATTATAACATCTATTATTACATGTAATTGGTTGATTTTGAGTGGTGAAATAATTATAGCTAATATTACTCACATATTCATTATATAATATTTTAATTATTGTTTAGCTATTGGAAAGCACAATAATTGTGAATTATGGCTGCTTTGGAGTATTTTATTAAGGCTACAAAAGAATTTGGAATGGAGGGTGAGGCTTTGAGAACCTATGCAGACAATGAACTCAGAAATCAAAGAAAATTATATAGAGAGGAAAAGGCTGAAGAATTAGCTGAAAAAAGAGACAAGAAGAATTGGACTTAGCTGAGAGGAGGAGACAGGATGAATTGGATGAAAAGGGGAGAGCAGAAGAAATGGCTCTTGAAGAGAACAAATTGGCCAATGCTTAGGCAGAATTGAAGGCACAACAAGAAGCTGAAATAAAAGCACAACAAGAGCTTAGAATGGCAAAACTTGAGTTGGAGAAATTTAAAACCTCAACAACCACAGGTTAATCCAGTGAATGGTGAAGCTGGAAAAAAGACCAAGCTTCCATGTTTAAGCTCAATTTGCCAAAATGTAACTCAAATATAAACAATATTTTATGCTTCTTAAATAGATATGAAACTTATTGCTAAGAGCTTAAAATTGATAGAGCTACATGGCCTAGTAGGCTCATGACTTTATTAATGGGTGATGCTCTTACTGCGGTCTGCTCTATGGATGATCAGACTAGAAATGACTATGCGGCTGTGAAAGCCTTGTTGCCAAAGAAGTATCAATTGGATGAAAATGGCTTTAGGATAAAGTTAAAATCTTTATTACCAGATTCAGATAAGGATTTTACAGAATTTGTCTCATCTATTAAAATTTGTTTTTCTAGATGGATTGAGTTGTCAAAAATTGAAAAAAAACATTTGATCGATTGGCTGATTTGATTCTAAGAGATAAAGTGCTGTCTTCAATCAGTGGTGACTTTTTATCATTTCTTCAGGAGAGGAAACCTGAGACATTATCTACTTTGGAAGATTTAGGGAGACACTATCAAATTGCACATCCTGGTAGGAACCTGAGCATAAATTACATTAAGGATTCCTTGCCAGTGGCATCTGCTAGGACACTAATGTATAACTCTCCTAGACAGAGATCCAATAGTATGGATAGAAACTATCGAGTAAATACAGATCATAACAATTGCATTTACAGAGGAAGACATAACTTAAATAAAAGATCACAACAGCAGCAAAGAAGTTATAACTCATATGATGATGTATATTTTCCTCAACTATCATCCTTTAGATCTAATGAATATCAGAACAAAGGTTGATATAATTTCAGGTCAGGCAGAGGACAAATAATGACAATTCTTGTGATAACAGAGGTTATCAACAGAATTATAACAGAGGTTATCAACAGGATAATAACTGAGGTTATCAACAGAATAATAACAGAAGTTATCAACAGAATTAAAACAGATATTATCAACAGAATAATAACAGATGTTATCAAGACAATAATAACAGAGGTTATCAACATAACAATAACGTTAGACAGTCAAGGGACTCTGAACGTTCTAATGCTGTTGTACATGTTAATGACAATAATCCAGTGCAGAATACTTATAGTGTCGCTCATGCTAATGCATGTAGTGTAGATTTATCTAACAGTATTAATTGTGCTGAATGTAATTCTTTGTATCATCCACAAGGAGTTCCTAGGCTCCGGTGTGGACATCCCTTGCCAGTTATGTCTTCGTATAATGGGACAGGATCAGTGGTTTTTGATAAAGGTTTTGTGAACAACCAACTTGTATCAATACTCAGGGACACTGGATCGGCCACTGTGGGGATTCAATGTTCATTAGTGGACCCTGCTGATTATACAGGCAAATAGGTTCAGTGCATTACTTTTGGGGGTACGGTGGAATACTTTCCCATTGCAGAAGTAATTTTAGATACCCCATATGTTACAGACAGAACTATGGTGTGTCTGTTGTCAAAACCGTTGGCTGGGATAATTTTAGGAAATTTACCTGGGCTTCAGGATTGTACTGATGATGATATTTTGAGGGGGAAGTAAAAACGACATGTACTGTATAATAATAATAGTTGCCCATCGCAAGCGAAGATGGCGACAGCTTCAGACTTGAATTGTGAGACATCAGTGCCGTGATCTCATGTGGCTAATTAGTCCTATTTTGGCCCTACAGGCCATGCCACATACGGGGCACACATAGTTAGAGTCGATAGTAGTGTTGCTGCGCATTCTGACTTTTCTTGCAGCACGCTTGCCTTCTGCCTTATCAGCTAAATTCTGTTCTGCAATGCGAGCGCCTTGAGTAATGTTTGTCCGCCAGGAAGAGCAATCATGTGCGATAGTCTCCCAGAAGGAGACATCAATTATGAAGCTGCTCAACGATGCTTTCAGTGTGTCTTTGAAGCGTTTCTTTTGTCCCCCTACTGTTCGCTTACCCATAGAGAGTTCGCTGTACATCAACTGCTTTGGGAGGCGTTTTTCGGGCATGCGAACAACATGTCCGGCCCATCTAGTTTGGGCCCTCTGCAGCAATGTGTAGATGCTTGAGATATGTGCTCTGTTGAGGACCTCAGAATTAGATACTCTATCATGCCACTTGATCCTGAGTATCCTGCGAAGACAGCTCATGTGGAAATGATTAAGCTTCTTGGCGTGTCTGCTATACACTGTCCATGTTTCACAGGCATACAGGAGGGTAGTGAGCACTACTGCATGATATACTTTTATCTTGGTGGCGGCACTAATTCCTTGTCGATCCCAGACATTTACTCTTAGTCTTTCAAAAGCTGCACTTGCCTTTGCAACTCTGTTGTTGACCTCGGCGTCGATATTCGCATCTTTGGTAAGAGTACTGCCTAGATAAGTGAAGCTGTCCACCACTTGGAGACGTTGGTTCTTTACTGTGATATTTGGTTCACAGTAAGGTTTCCCAGGAGCAGGTTGCAACATTACTTCAGATTTCTTCGCATTGATGGCAAGACCAAAGTCATCACATGCTACAGAAAGCCTCCTCATATTGTTCTGCATCTCTAGTTCTGTGCAGGTGTTGAGGGCACAGTCGTTTGCAAAGACAAGGTCAGAGATCATTGTTTTATTCACCTTTGTAAAGGACTGTAATCGTCTAAAATTAAACAGCTTCCCATCTATCCTGTATCTGATGTGTACGCCGTCACTACTGCCATGCGTAACGTTAGATAGCATGGCAGCAAATATCATACTGAATAGTGTCGGAGCGAGCACAGTTCCCTGTTTGACACCGTTTGTGACCGGAAAGGGTTCAGAAGGTTTTCCATCATTCAATACGCGAGCCATCATACCTTCATGACACTGGCGGACAACTGAGATGAACTTATTGGGACAGCCGAATTTTGCCATAATTTTCCATAGTCTATCCCTATTGACAGTGTCAAAGGCCTTGGTCAAGTCAATAAATGTTATGTATAGGTCACTGTACTGTTCGTGGCATTTCTCCTGAAGTTGGCGAGCGGCAAATATCATATCGACGGTCCCGCGGCCTGCTCGGAAACCACACTGACTCCCTGGAAGTAAGTCCTGCGATTCGAGATGAACAGTCAAGCGATTGAGCAGGACTCGAGCCAGGATTTTGCCCGCAATAGATAATAGGGAGATTCCCCTATGGTTATCACATGATTGATGATTTCCCTTTCGCTTGTATATGTGAACAATGGTGGCATCTTTCAATTCCTGTGGTATCTGTTCTTCATCCCAGACTGAGTAGAAGAGGTCTGTTAATCTCTGCAGCAGTATGCTGCCTCCAGCTTTATAAATCTCAGCAGGAATAGCATCTGATCCAGGGGCTTTGCCGCTGGACAGTAGACTGGATGCTTTCTTGAGCTCTTCCAAGCTGGGTGGAAGGTCAAGTCTATCATTGACTGTAACTTGCGGTATGCTTGCAATGGCCTGGTCGTTCACGGTTGATGGATAGTTTAAGATTGCATTGAAGTGTTGTGCCCAGCGTTCCAAAATCTGCGTTTTATCAGTGAGCAATGCCATGCCATCAGCATTTAGGACCGGTGATGATTGATTCGACTGAGTGCCATAAATTGCTTTCAGGGCATCATAAAAGCGCTTTGAGTCATTTCTGTCTGCATATCTCTGTATCTCGTCTGCTTTATTGCTGAGCCATGCATCGTGCATCTTCCTGGGCTTATTCTGGACAACTCTGCGTATGTTGGTAAAGGCTGCCTTTTTGAATGTTGAGGAAGGGTTGCTTTGATAGTCTCTGTGCAAGCGATATTTTTCAGCCAGCAGTGTTTTAATATTTACATCATTCTCATCAAACCAGTCAGGGTTCTTGCGTGTTGTATATCCCAAGCTCTCAGAGGCTACAGAGTACACAGGGTTCTTTAGAGTGGCCCATTTTTCCTCTATAGTGGTTTGACCGAGCTCAACGTCCCTCAGACGGCTGTCCAAGTCCCTTGAGAAGCTCTCTGCGGTTGCTTCGCTTTTAAGTTTTGTGACGTTGAGCCTCTTCATGGGTTTCTGACTCCGGTGTCTTCGCTTGGGCTGTATGTTAAGGTTGAGTTTTGATACAATCAGCCTGTGGTCAGTCCAGCATTCGGCACCACACATGGCCTTGGTCACTCTCACGTCACTTCTATCGCTCCTTCTCGTGATGACATTATCAATGAGATGCCACAGTTTGGAGCGGGGGTGCATCCATGTTGTTTTATTTCGAGTGGGTAGGCGAAACATGGTGTTCGTGATGGACAAATCATGTGTGGCACACAGGCTGAGTAACAGGAGCCCATTACTATTACATTTGCCTATGCCATGTTTTCCAAGTATTCCTTCCCAGGTGTTGTGGTCAGTGCCTACTCTGGCATTAAAGTCGCCGAGAATAATAAGTTTCTCAGATTTAGGAACTGATGAGATAATAGAGTTAAGTTCGTCATAAAATTTTTCTTTTGTTTCCTCCGGGTTTGTCATTGTTGGGGCATATGCACTGATCAGTGTGGCACTTCTGTTGCTTCCTAGTGGGACATGAAGGGTCATTAGGCGATCATTAATGTCCTTAGGTGATTTGACAAGTTTACGTACGATATGAGATTTAATGGCGAATCCAACGCCAGCCTCACGCCGTTCCTTGCTGTCCCGGTCACTCCAATAAAATGTGTAGCCACCCCCAATTTCAGTAATCTGACCTTCTTCTGGTAGTCGTGTCTCATTTAGGGCTGCTATATCGACATTATAGCGCGCCAGTTCTTTGGCCACAAGTGCAGTCCGTCTTTCAGGTCTGTCGGCCAGGGTAATGTCGAGAAGTGTTCGCACGTTCCACGTGCCGAAGGTAAGCACCTTCATTTTTTTCTTATTTTTCTCATTGGGATACCCTCCAGCCGCGTTAAGCTGATCAGAGTAGGTTGAAGCAGGCTATGTTCAGGGCACCTTTTCTAGCCCCTTCCTCATGCCATGGAGGTGAGCAGATTGATCCTAAAGAGGGCTGCTCAGTCGCTCAGGGGGCTGCCGGATCTTGCCACTGCTTCAAAGTTCCAGCGAGAAACGACCCTATGGCCTGAGCCGCCTGAGTGCAGGATTGTGGCTGCAGCTTAAGTGTATCCACACTTTCTGGTTTGTCACTCCCCCATCGCCACAGGTCTTTAAGTGTAGTGTCTGTGATGTTTCTGTCTGAAGCTGTGACTTGCGCTGTAATTGGATTTAAGTGAGGAAGAGTTGCGCTAATCGTGATCCTCACTCTCTCGTCCTGAATTATCTGGTCCAGTGGCAAGATATTATCGAGACGACTGGAGACAACACAGGATGCAGTGGATGACCAGGGCGTTCTAGCATAGTCCGCCAAATCCAGTCTTCACATGCTAGGTAGACAAGCCCTGTTTTTCACCGAGGGTTTTAATGCCCCTCGGCTACCCTCACCTGGTTTAGCCCACCAGTCGAGGTGGTGTGCCGGTTTCTGGTTTAAGTGTCTTGTGTTTAATGCTGTAAATTGTGCGACAAAAAACGAATGCTCTGACCTGTTTGTTTATATCTGAGATCGTCTGTTTGTTTGTTTGTTGTTGTTTTTTTTTGGGGGGGGGTGGGGCAGGTGGGGAAGCAAGGGGGGGTTGGGGGGGCGTCAAACAGTGTGACGGTACAAAGTAAGTTCGGGAAAATGTATGTATTTAAAATTAAACTTCGTCCGAAAATCGTTGTTGATTTGTATTTGTATCGGTGCAGCATTTCTCGTATTTTGGATGTTAGATTATTCCATGTGTCTCTGTGTGTGTGATTTGCTTGTTGTGGGAAAGATTATGCCATAGATTTTGATGCTGTTTGTTGGTGTTAGCCTAAAGGGAAAGTCTGCTTTGTTCTTCCATTTGACTATGCCCATTATTGTTGATTTTTTAACATTTACATTTGCTCCGCTACCTTTGCTAAAGACTGTGAATGTGGTTAGGATAATTTCTATAGACTTTTCGTTTTGGTGGGAAAAAGATGGTGTCGTCCGCATAGGCGAGCAACGTTTGTTCACCTTTCCCTTGTATGAAAGTGCCCTTAATAGAGCTGTCTGTTCTAATGTTCTCTAGTAGTGGTTCTAGTGCAACAACATACAGTAAAGAAGAGAGAGGGCATCCCTGCCTTATAGATCTTGTTAGCCTGAAGGTGTTAATGTGTGATTTGTTAACACTTTGCTCTCAGGCTTCATGTGCAGAATATTAATCCATTGTCTGAAGTGTTCACCTATGTTGCAATATAGAAATGTTTTGTGAAGGTATGAGTGTGATAGTCTGTCCAAGGTTTCCTCTTGGTCAAGTGAAAGAACCGAAGACTGACAATTCTTCTGGTGTGTGTAGGTGATTATGTATCTTACGAAATGTGTGTTGATGGATGTTTCTGTGATCAACGTTACACTGCTGGTCTTCGTCTATGAGAGAGGCCATGAATGGTTTTAGTTTGTTAGAGCTTTTGTTAAAATTATGTAATCTACGTTTAAGAGCAATATCGGTCTGTAGTTTTTAAGGAGTGTTTTGTCGGAGTTTTGTTTTGGTATTAGAGTGATGTTTCTTATTCTCAAAGGCACTTGTAACAAAAGAGGCCCTAAGGTAGGAAAGAAGTATTTGTAAAATTCTGCTGTGAGTCCGTCTGGTCCTGGTGATTTGTCTTTTTGCATCGCATTTACTGCAAGTCTGTTAGTTCCAGCTCAGTATCTAGTATTTGTTTGTCTGCGTCAGATAATTTCTTTGCACAGTGCATAAATCTATCTTGTATATATGGTTAAACATTTTCTTCTGTGTACAGGTTCCTGTAATAAGTTTCGAAAGCCTGCACTATTTGTTGTGTTTATGTCTGTGTGGTCCCTTCTAAATCCACTATTTGCCCTATTTGTCTGTAGCGTTGTATATTTTGTTCTATTGCATGTCATGTTGCTGGGAGTCTCTTGCGTGATTGTGTTGCGTTTTGTCCGTAATTGGGCTTCATGGAACCTTGGGTGTTTGTATTGTTCTAGTGTAGCGAGAGGTTATTTTGTGTAGATTGAAGTAGATAATAAGATGTATCAGGTGATACAAAGTATAGCTGCCAGATAAGAGTACTGATCTTAAGTGCACTACCCCATTCTCAGAAATGAGCAATGGTGTATGGTTGTCATAGTTATAGTCAGACTGTGAAGAAGGCTGGCCCAGATGGTAATAAGAAGTACCAGCTCCTTTGTTGTCTCCACTCTACAACTGTCCTATGTGATTGTTTTGCCCAGGGGAATTAATAAAGTAAAAGTAACCTCAAACAAAACTGGAATGAGTTACTCAAGGCTCTTGATACAATTTGATCATTTATTTTATATACAGTTATTGCTTCTTTTCTGTTATGAAATGGAAGTGTGATAAGTAAACTGATGATGATGATGATTAATTGCTTACTTAGTCGTTCCCCTTCTACTGTGAGGTGTAGAGGTTTGGAAGAGAGAGCGCTAGACTATCCTATCGGCTGTCTTCTTCCTGGCCTGGTTCCATTCTAGTCCTCGGTCCCTCAAAGATTGTCTAATGTTGTCCTCCCAGCGGACTCTGGGTCGTCATGGAGGTCTGGATCCCTGGCTCTTTCTTTCCCATGCTTGTCGTGGTAGCCGATCTTCTTCCATTCTGCAGACATGGCCAAACCATCTTAGTTGTGACTGTTCTATTTGGGCTTGCAGGGGGTAGTATTTTAGGCATTGACATATCGTCTGGTTGCGGATCATGTCACTTCTTTTTACTTCATCCACCTTCCTCAGATACCTCATATCTGAGGTTTGGACCTGGCTTTTGTTGGTTGTAGTCACTGCCCATGACTCCCATCCATATGTCAAGACTGGGACATAGGTGGAGCGGTATACAGCCATCTTCATTTTCTTGCTGAGGAATCCTCGATTTATGGCCTGAAAAAGTCTCCAAGCTGCTACTTTTCGAGTGGCCAACTCTTCTTTGATGCCTCCCTGTCGGTCTATAATAGCTCCGAGGTATTTAAAGTGGTCGACCTGCTCCAGGACCTGTTCTCTCAGCTTAAACTGATGTCTTCTTTCTTCTCGTGATATCACCAAGGATTTTGTTTTAGAGCTACTTATGACCATCCCTCTCTTCTCCAGCTCTTCCTTCCAGTCTTGCAGGTTGGATTGGAGATGTGCCTCTGATTGAACAATCACGGCAACATCATCAGCAAATGTCAGCTTTGAAATTGTCGTGAAATATTCTAATCCACATATATAAATTATCAGGTAAATGTAAAGCCTAACACATAAATTCAATAAAAGGAAAGAAGAATGGTAAAGAACAGTGCTGTCACAATGACTGTACTCGAAATCCCCCTTGTTTTCTCCTGCGTCTGCAAATTGTAACGTTTCACGTTGATAGTAAAGGCCTACTGCATCATTACACGCTTGCTTCAATAAAACGTGTACTGCCTTTCTAAGAAAAACCTTGAGATACGCAAGCTGATTAATGACCTAAATTAATATTAGCATTAATTACACTACGTTACCATAAACGAACGGACAGATGGACTTAGGATAGAAAGAAGGGTGGGCTGATCGGAGGGACGCAGGCAATACTACCACAGTCGCGCGATACACAATTGCTACCATCACGCGTGTAAGGCCACAAGCACTAGCTTTTTTTCAAATCGACAATGATAAAAAACACTACCCATACCAGAGTTAGGTTTTAAAAAATCTTACAAAATTCTTATTAGGAAATATGACATTATACTGGTTTACGTTTGAAAACATGACAGTACCCAGACATCCTAAAGTTTGGAAGTGAGGAGGTAGTAACAGCACGACTATCCTAGAAGAAAATGCATATTGGCTCCATTAAATATATATATTTGGGTTCCTTAGGACTTGCTGACAAATAATATGTTGAGTGTTACGCAAATAGTCTAGGAATTACCAAATTATAGCCAAAAGAAATAGTGAGGGATGTCAGACAACACTAGAATCAGAATCGCTCAGTGGCAGATTTTCACCCCACCATTGTACGGGAAATGGGTCTCCATGTAAAATCCGATTTGATTGGAGCGCAAGAAATGTAAGGCTAAACACGATTAGTCGGGCTATAAATACTATCGTGTGTTGTCAGGGGAAACGTGAGTAGGAGTACTTTTTTTTTGAAAAGCTGTGTAAACATGGCATGATTGGTTAGACTTGCCAATATAGTCAATTAGAAGCGTCAGGTCAGCACCACATTTGCAAATAAACTTACTACAGAATCAGTGCGTTGAGCACCAGTGCATATTTTTCTAAATAAAAGCCTGGGACATCGGCAGATCGAAATTGTGCTATATTCATTGCCAGTCAACGTAATTCTGTGTTATTTCCATGAATTGTGGTAAGCTTGAAATATTTGACATCTTTTAATGAAAATTGAATGTAAATTGATAAATTATGTCTGTATATATGTGTGGTTCAGTAGCGAACATGAGGTGAAGCATATATAGTGCTCCAACCTGAACAGAAGGTGTCGGAGGAAAGTAAAACTGCATGGAATTGCCAAACAGTACACTGCCACCTATATTATTGACTAGAAAGAAATAATGCTGGAATTGCAGAGGCGTGGTAACCATTAGGGAGGAATATACTGGTGAAAATTGTTTCAGATGAAGATAGCAGTTGGCCTACCGCTCTGAACTCAGTGTTTGTTATGTATTGTGCTCAGTGTAGAAATAGAGTATAAATTAGTTCTGAAGTAGGAGGTACAACCTTCTTGTTTCAGGGACTGTGGTCCTAAAGCTATTGAGCAGTACCTGGTCAGAGCTTTGCTGAATCCAGAGGCGGACAGCATACTCCTTGGTCCATATAGCAAACAGTGAGGTGTCTCCAGAACACAGGGG
This sequence comes from Oreohelix idahoensis, assembly GCA_024509875.1. Classification (NCBI taxonomy): domain Eukaryota; kingdom Metazoa; phylum Mollusca; class Gastropoda; order Stylommatophora; family Oreohelicidae; genus Oreohelix; species Oreohelix idahoensis. Next base: position 1,044,032 of record JAMPIV010015471.1, read on the forward strand.
AGCAATCGAGCAGAGGAGTCTTTTCCTGCCGCCATCACGAAAGTTAAGCCTATGTGGCCAGCGGAGCTCAACATTATGTATCCCCATCTTAAACTGACATTGTATAAAATTAAGAGGGGAAATTAATTGTTTTAATGAACGGAACTGAGAACATCTCCAATACTAGTTCCAACAGAAATAAACGCTTGAAGTCATGATGACAAATAACAACATAGCTTGAAAAAACAACACCAGTATTACCTCATATTACTACTACACAACTGACACACATGGGATAAGATTAATAAAATATGTCACTACAAGATTCATATTGAGAAATTCTGTACATATAACTTGTAATTAAAATTGATTGTGATTCCTGGTTCACTTTGTATTTGAATCAGGACACATATATATTAATGAAAAGTACTTAATACATATTGATATTTGAAAATTTACCACTGACTCATTCAAGATAGTCTTATAGAATGTTACATGTGTGTGAGTGTCACAGTGTTGTCACGTGTGGTGGAATAAATTAAATTGTTTATCTGTCTGTTGTTGTTGTGACTTACATTTCATCATATACATACCCTAGACATTCAACGTAGTCATCACTATATTCCAGAATAATTCTGACTGAGGTATAAATATGTGGTAGCAAGTAAGGTCATCTATAATACACTACCCTTATTAGATATAGATACCTTCACAGCTGATCTCAGTCAGTACACTAAGTTCCCTATAAATATTTATAACATCCCACTTTACCACATATATTGGGGTCTCGCTCTCGGGATTTTGAATCTTTCCCTATTAAAAATATTGGGGTAATTCACTTCAGGGAATAATAAGAATTAAAAAGTATCCTTGGGTGAAAATAAATAACGTTGAGCTCTCAGTGCCTGTAGTGTCCTTAGATAATTACTGATAGATTGAATTGTTTACAATTGTATGTTAGACAATGGCCGACTTGGCAAAATTTCGATCTGCTGCTGTACAGACTGCGAAAGAGTTAGGAATGGACGGGCAAATTATGATTGCTTATGTCACTGCTGAATGTGACAAATATATTGAACGGGAAGAAAGAAGATTAGAAAAAGAGGCCGAAAGAAAGTTAGACGCTGAAAAAGAAATTAAGAGGTTGCAGATTGAGGCTGAGGCTAAGAGGTTGCAGATTGAGGCTGACAAAGAGGCTAAAGCATTGGAAGCCGAGGAAAGAAGACAGGCTGCAGAAAGGGAAGAGAAGAAATTAGCTTGCAAAAAGGAAGGAAGCAGAAGAAAGAAGATTGACTGCAGAGAGGGAAGCAGAAAAGGAGGAGAAGAGATTACAAAGGGAACATGAGTTACGACTAAGGGAGTTGAGTTTCAAGGCCATGCTCCTGAAAATGGTGCCAGTCCCTTTACCTCTGATGCCACTGCTAGCCAGGGAGCCTCAACCTCAGCTATGAATTTTCATTTAGATCATTTTGTTGAGAACGACGATGATATTGAGAGCTACCTAAATAGGTATGAACTATTAGCTACCACGTATGGGTTAGAGAGAGAAAGGTGGAGCTTAAAGTTATCTCAAGGACTTCGTGGGGCAGCTTATGAAGTTTTTGCTAAAATGAGCAGAGGTGATCAGGAAAATTATGACATGCTACGCGGATCTTTTGTAAGAAATCGAAAAAGAAACGCAGATATTCTAGGAAAAATTTAGGAATGCTAAACTACTGTCAGGTGAACCTATCACCAGTTTTGCAGCATAGAGACATCCATGGAGCCCGGGCCTATCTTGGGGACAACAAGTCATAAGGAACTGAACCTTATAGAACAATTAAGAGAGTCCATGGCTCCAGACCTGAGAAAGTTTCTCATGGAACAGG